>CM037852.1:3428876-3887898 GCA_021234595.1 Delia radicum
TACCAACAATAAGTATTAGTTAGATTAAGTAGAGGAAGTAGATGTTTATTTTAAAAGAAATTTATAACTCTGGCCAAAAACAACATTATTAAAAGTATGCAAAAAAACCCTTAAAATGACCATCTATAAATTTTCTTAAATATTCCTAAATATCTTCAACATCAACAAAAGTTAAGTTTTAGAAACAAAAACGAAGAAAAAGTCAGTCAATCTTGTTTGAGGTTCTGCTAAAACATGTTCTGTTTTTATTATAAGCCATTAGTTAGTGACTTTTGCTAACAATTTAGTTTTTTTTTTTATCTTTCTTGGATGCCTTTTCCTAACAGTATAAGTTTCTTACGATATTTTTATTAGTCTGCGTAGGTAATTGTAGTAAATTTCGAGTGTATAACCATAGAATGTACCTTCCATAACAGTTTACTTAAGTAAATTTTGTTTGTGTTTAAATAGTTGCACTAAAATAACCATAAATAATGGATACGCAAATGCACATTTTATTTTCTGGCATAATAATAGATAAAAGTTTATATGAGAATTAAATGTTAGCGTGAAACGTGTAGAATTACTTGGGCTAACAAATAATTTATTTAATGCTAATGCAACTCTGACTAGTATTTTCAAAAAACTAAATCAACAAAACTCTATTAATCCTTTACTGCATTAAAAAAATAATATATACATTTTGGGGGCAAATGCCAAACAATATTAAACTATTTCAGCGTTTTCATAGAATTAATTTTCAGAATTTCATTGAAGCATAAAAAACTTATAAAGAAATAAAATAGGTATTTTCGCTATATATGAAAAATCGTGAGTTTCGCAACTTTGATGCAATATTTAGCAACATTGTAATCCAGCAAAACCACACATTATCAATTAATGGGTAAAGTAATGTATCGCCATAGGGCTCCACGCATTACACCTAACTTCACTGATCAATTTTACAGGCGATGAGTCTAAAAGTAATAAACTCATTGCCTAGTAGGGGGTAAAGTAACTGATTACTTATATGACAAGCGGGTTCGAAAAAGTCATGTTTCTATAAATAGATTTTCATAAAAAAATTATAAAAAAACTACAAATATATTTTTTTAATTAAATAAAAACGTGGTCGCTGCTGAGATTCGAACCTGGGAGTCTCTGGTTGTTAGGCGATAACTGTACCAAACTGAGCTATGGTTACTTATAATTATGGGTTGCTTAAAACGTTATAGATTGCTGTACTTCGAGTTACCATAGTTTTACCTTACCCTTAAGCTTGCAAAAAGTCATCAGGTACCGTGTCTATAAATATATTTCAAAAGCATATTTTAATTATTATCTAATTATCTATAATAGATTTTCATAAAAAAAATTACAATATATTTTTTTAATTAAATAAAAACGTGGTCGCTCTGAGATTCGAACCTGGAGTCTCTGGTTGTTAGGCGATTATGGGTTGCTTAAATGTAAGTAAATTGCTGTACTTCGAGTTACCATAGTTATGCCTTACGCTCAAGCTTACAAAAAATCATAAGGTAACGTGTCTATAAATATATTTTCAAAAATATATTTTATTTACTACTTTACGTTTATACTTCATGCATTATGTAATTGATGATTGGTAAGTCATTAGTTTATGTTTTGAAATAATATAATGATACATCATTATTGGTAATTAATAACTTTATGTTTCAAAATAATGTTGAAGGTAAGGTGTATACATTCAATGTAATACATTATGTAACAACTATTGGTAACAACTATTACTCTATATTTCGAAATAAAGAGTATGCATTACAAATGACTGCATTATGTAACCCATTATCAGTAACTAATTACTTTTTGTTGGAAAATAATGATACATATAAGGAGTTTATATACAAGGTAATGCATTACTTTATCGCAACCCATTACTATAGTTTCTTAGAAAAATTTGTTCGCATTCGATAGTAAGACTTTTCCACCAAAAAGCTTTTTAAATTATTCAGATATCTCATTTATTGTATAAGGTGGCGCAAAAATAACCTTCCGATGTTTTTTTTTTTATTATGTATTTATTATGTGTAGCATTTTCTGATCGGAGGTTTACTTTTGCGCCACCTTATATAATAGAAATATTAAATTAATTAATATTATGATGTGCATATTAATATGGTGTATCGCACTAATAGTGAAAATATCATACCACTAAATACAAATGGACGATATCTTCGAGAAACTCTAAGATATTGGAAAGGTTAAACCTGAATTGGAGAGCCATCAGATAGGACTTGCAGTTTTTGTTAATATATCTTAATTAGTAATGTTATAACGTCACAAATATAGTGGAAAAATAGGGTGTATTAAAACTTTAGCTTAAAATATCCCGAAAAATCTGCTGCGATGGAGAAATTCTGAGATCTTAATTCGGATATTAAGCGCACATCAATTCCTTCGAAAAAGTATATTCTTGTCTCAGGATAAAAAGAAAATTGGCCTGTGTTATTATTTCCCATTAAGCAAAGCGTACGCTACATTTTTCCATTAGCTGAAAGTTGATCCTTTATTTCCTGAAAATTCATATCTCTTTCTCTGTCCTTAACCACCTGGACCTTAATACTAAAAAAACCCACTAAACGAAATAGTTTTAAAAATATTATTGTTACATTTATCACCTATTAAAAAAAATAATATGTATACACAGAGAGAATTTCTTGCACGGGTTTTAATGGATTTTGTATTTCACTAAACTAATGAAATATTCTTCACAATGGGAATGAACATTTTTTAAACTTATGAAAAGCTTCATAGTTTTAATCAAACTATTTTTAATGAAACTTTTTCATTAGTCGTATGAAATTTTTAATAACCCAGCAAAATAAAGTGGAAGTAGTGCTTTAAGAACCTCTTTAACTTGACTTCCAAAGCATTAGCATACGCACATTTTTCACTTTAATAGAAGTTATTGTTAACAACTGCCAAAAATGGTAAATTAAAGTTATTTTCAACAGCATTTGCATCACCATATAAATTAATTGGTATCTAAATTAATAACATCATAAGAAGTACTTTTTTATAAGTTCATATATATTTTTTTTTATATGGAGGTTGAGGTGGTAAGTGGTTGGATTTGCAATCAGAAGGTTGCGAGTTCAATTCCGGGCCGGGGAGATAATTTTTTTTTTTTTTATTTTTTTTTTAATTCTAATTAATTTTTTAGTATTTTTTATTTAATTTGGTTTTTCTGAGTATTTTAAGAGAATTAAGTAATTTAAAAACTACCAAATAATTAACATCTTGACTTTAATCATAAAGAATTAAATTAAATTAAATTAGAAAATTGTTATCCAGAGTGGACAAATAATTGTTTGATAAAAATCTATTTTTTGGTCTTTGCGATGGAACTTTTTGTAAAACTTATTTAAAAAAAAAACCTAAGGTTTAATATTTTTTATTGTTATGTTGATAAGAAAATGCAAAGATGTATTTCACTGCTAAAAATTATTTTATCGAATTTTTCATATTTGTTTCAAGATATACTTTTCAGGTGTGCCTCAAAAATCTATTTGAGTTTTAATTCTATTGTTTCGGATCGCAAAAAATTAGCAAAACCGAAAAATATCGAAGCCAAATTTTGAAAGCTAGTTTATTAATAATAATAATTAATTAGTAAATTAATGAATTAAAACCTTTTACTTAATTTAAATATATCACTTTAATTTACCTATAGAGTTTTTACCGACCTCTTTCTTCAAATCTTTAAAAAAAAAATACGGGAAACATTAAAAGATCTTACGTTCCAAGGCACAATCGTTTCATTGCAGGCCACTTTTTCCGATCTGTAGTTAAACTACTTCTCCAATATTTTTTTTCTCATTGTCATTATCTTATTAAAGACACTTCTCGTCAAATTAATTATTAAAAAAATATTTAAAAATTTGCAATGAATTCAAAAATGTTAAATGAGCATTTTATTATTTCTTAATATTTTTTTTAACCTCATCAAAACTTAAAAATATTTTAAAAATAATTTATATCTCAGTGATACGAAATCACATAATAAAAATGTTTTAAAATCATTATTTTATCTTTTTTAGTATATATTTGTGTAGCATATTTTTCTTGTTTTCATAAAAATCTATCAATATTTTCAACTTAAGTTCGTTTAAGTTGCTGTACTGCATAAGTAACTTTGGTGCAAATGGTAGAGCGGTCTACTTTAATACAGCAGATCGTAACTCAGATTCGTGTGTTCAATACTCGCTGGCACCAAAGAGTTTTTTTTTTAATATTAAAGTTACGTCCCTAAAGTATGCTGCACATTTTTATTAATAAAAATGTTAATATATATTTGAAAAAGACCTTCCATGAACTTTTGAAAAATAGCATCCATGCACTGTTTAAAATGCTATTAAAGAAGTTATATATTCACTCCATCCGCCCAATGACACGACAATGTTAAAATCATTAATGATTCACCTAAATTTGCACCACATCCGACTCAGTAGATGTGGTGTTTTTACTACTTCTTCCTCAGCTCTTATTTTGCTGGGAAATAACATGACATTTTTCATTAAATTTTATGAAAAAACCTCATTAATTTAATGAAAGTTTCAATGGACGAGTTTTCCATCTTATGCAAAAATTCATTGATATCATTCAGATTATTTTTTCAGTGTATAATATTTTTACCCAATTTGTTCCTTATTATTACTTTGTTACATTTCTGTAACGAATCGAAATTAAAAAAAAATGTATAGGTATTTCGCGAATTTTAAAACAAATGTATATACTTTGAAAATTAAGACTACATTCTAACCTTTATGATTATTCAATTATATTATACTTTTATTATTTTTAACAACATAAAAAAACTTTCAACTTTTCAATTTTACGGACGAATGAAAAATTGCACTTTTGTTTACATAAAAAAATATTCAATGAAAATGAAAATTGTTTAAGTTCGAGGCCATACTCTATATGTCTTTATTAGGATATTGTCCTAACAAATAATCTGTAGAGTTTTTTGTTTTCAAATTTATTATTGACCCTTTCAGGAATGTGTTGATAGATCTATTTCGGGAATTTTCTAGGTTCCCATCATCAGAACACGTTTTGAAAGCGGTAACAATTCCATGCCAAACTTCAAACATTCATATAAACTAGTTTACTCACTACATGAGAACTAATATATGAGCTTGAAGTTAAATATTATAACCATTGATCAAAAAATAAATTGAAAACCTGTTTGTTATGTGCAAGGTCCACCTCTGGTGGATATTCAATACACGTTTTTTGTTTTTCTCTTCTTTTTATATTTTGTTTAGTTTATAAACAACACAGGGGGAGTAAACTAGACTGAACTTTGTCTTTATACAAGTTTGATATAATTTTCATTAAAAATAAAAATTATGTTTTTTTTCGACCTTTAATTGTGCAATAAAATGAAAATTGTTCAAGTTCGAAAAAAAAACAAAATTTTTATTTTTAATAAAAATTATATAAAACTTGTATAACAAATTATTTATTTCCAAATTTACCGTTACTTCGGAAATGCTAGCTATTAAATATTAAAATTTAGATGTTGTCTAATAATAATTGAGAAAAAAGTTTTCAATTAGATTCATACACAAGGTGACACATAGGTTCAAATTATTCGTTACATATATGCAACACCATGCAGTAAAAGGTTAAATACCCCTAACACTATAAATTCTTTTGTATTTGCTATAACTAATGACAGATATGTATATAAAAATGCTATAATTTTTATTTCAAAAGGGTAGTTATTATATAGTTTATTTCTTTGTTTTGTATAAATTTTTAATAAACTGTTAATTATGTTTGTCATATAAAAAGACGTGTAATATAAATTGCCAAAAGGTTAATATGTTAGTGACATTGAAAATTTCTATAGAGAAAAAAAAATCATGAAAGTTCCTTTTTTTAAAAATACCTAAATAATGTTACACTTAAAAAAAAAAAAATAAAAAATTTAAATCACTTAAAATACTACGTAGGTAAAGACCACTGAAAATGTAGTTGAAAACAAATGAAATTTCATTTAAGAAAGGACGACTTACATTGCAGTAAATTCAACTAACATTGTCATTTGTTTTTTAATGTTCAAAAAATGACTTACAATTATAGTAAAAATTAACCACACATGTTAGTAAAAAATAAATAAACTGTTTTTTTTTTTCTTTTTACATAACAAAAAACGACTGTAAAAAATGAACGTAAAATCATAAAACAGTCATTTGATGTGGTTTGTTTTTTTAAATGAACTACAAGGTTAGTAAAAAATTAAATTTGTTCTACAAATGACTGACATTTACATTAAAAATAAAGCAACTGTATTACAACCCAAACAACTACATATTTCTAAAGCAGAAGTTCCCTGAGTGATATATTAATAATCAGTATATATTTTTATTGAGGAGTACCCTAACTTAAAAAAATCAACCAACAACCAAATCACCAACCAAACCAGCAGCCGAAACAACAGCCAATTCAAAAAAACAGCTTACAGGGTAATTCAAGCGGAGTGAGTGAAAAACCACAATCCAAACCAAAAAGAATATATTTAATTGAGGAGTAAGTAGCCAAACTGAAAAAACCAACCAACATTCAAACCAATAATCAAACACCAAGCAGCACCCAAACCAACAAAGCAGTTTACAGGGTAATTCGATCGGAGTGAAAACCATAAAACAATCCACTAACCAGATTATAAAATACCTGGTTTTTGGTTTGGTCTGTGGTTTTTCACTCACTCTGCTAGAATAACCCTGTAAACTGCTTAGTTGGCTTGATTGTTGATTGGTTTTTTTTACTTGCAAAATATATAATTTTTGACCAAACACCCAGTTTGTTTTTTGTTAGTTTGGTTGTTGGTTCGTTTTTTTAAGTTTAGCTACTCCTGCATAAAATATATCCTTCTTGATATTAACTCGCTTAGTAACATAAAGCAACGCTCGTAAGCTTCACAGAAACATTTTAATTAAATGTTATCTTTATTTATATTCTTAAAAAAATGTTCATGATTTTGCATTAATATTTCAAAAAATTAAGCAAAATATACGATAAAATTGGCTAAATGATGTAAAAATTAAAACCGCGATATTTAAAAAGAAGGCAAATGAGAAAAAAAAAATTTTTTCTCAGATTTGGAATTAGCGTACATAGTCTTATTAAAAAAAAAATCTGTTTCAAAGCGATGTTTTTTGCCAGTCGATTAGTGTTTTTAAACTTCTTTAAATCTAGAAATATCCGATTTGAAAATTTTAAATTTTCTTCTTTTCTTTTTTTTATTTAATTCTTCTTATTTTAAACGAGCTTAAGATCATTTATTTATTAATTATAATATTTATTTCCAATATTTCGTCCCCATATTGGGTGACTTCTTTAGGGAACAATTATTACAACATATCCCAAGTTCATTAAGAACTGCAGGTACGGGTCGGGATAGCTCCCTTGTAAGTGTATTAAAAAATATGTATTATTTTAATTAATGCGTTATTAAAAGTTTAGGGCAAATAAATAGATGAGGAATCTTTTTAATACGGTAGATTTCAATGTGAAATGTCCAGGGTGTTTAGATATTGGCATACAAAATATAAACGAAGTTAGATAGGGGGTTTTTGCAGAAAATGATTTTAAATTTAAAATTAAAATAAAAAATTCTTAACCATAAGATTTTCACTATTCCTATGAAAAAATATTCATTTCAATATCTTTCACACATCAAAATTTATGGCCTTTTGAATGATGCCCCAAACCCTAAATTTCCGATATTTCAAAGCTTTAGGGTTGCCACAGTTTTCAGAATAAGAAAATCGTTTTTAATACATGCGTTAACTGCCAAACATACTCACCAAATTTTGGCAAAAAGGGATAACTCGAAAAATTAGTCGTTGAAATAAAATGGAAATGCTTTAAATAAATTCCAAAAAAAAACTATACTGGTTTAGAAAGTAAAGATCTTAACCTTTATTTTAAGCCTTAATAAAACACATAAAATAGACATTATTTCGGAGGCGGATGAATCTCTTTTTTTGATATAATCCGTTATTTTGGAGGCACACGGATCTCTCCTCATCGAATACCTTTATATATGGCAACATCAAGACCCAACTCTTTGTTTTAGTGTTATTTTACACAGCCTGTTTAATTTTTTTTTTTTATAAAAATCGTGGGTGTTTTTAATTTTGTTTAAAGTTTTTTTTTTTTTTTTTTTTTTTTTTTTTGTCAAAACTTGTTACTCAAAAAAACCTTTAGTTGATAAATCCTTTTAGCATTTATTGCATTTCGAAGTAAAAAGTTTTTCATTTCTATTCGCAAAAAAAAGTTTAAAAACATTTGTACTTTTTTAACAAAAATAGAAAGAAAAAAAAAAACTACAAATAAAAACTTTTCTTTTAAACAATTCTATTTAGCAGAAAAAATTTAAAATTTTTTTTAACCCCAACCTCTCTAAAAAAAACGAACACTAAAAAAATGCAAAAAACGACCTCTAAAAAAAGAGTAAAGAAAAATAGACCACAATATGTACTATTTTTGGGCTGTTTTTTTTTTTAGTACACACTTTTACACACTCACTTACCAAACACAGTCTAAGCAGTGTTGCCAGGTTTACTGAGCATGAAAACGTCAAATTTTCAAGAAAAAAATCATCAAAATCGTCATCATATTTTGAAAAATCGGCAAAAAAAAAATATTTGTTAGAAATGGGCTAAAGTTTTCTAAAAAAAAATAAAAATGGAGACGGAGACGGAGGAGATTAGAAAAATAAACAAAAATCTAAAAATAGAATATTTGTGTTTGTTAGTGTTGGTCACTTCTTGAGTATAATATACAATAACAGAAAAGCTAATATAAAAGAAAACTGCAATATAGCGGCATTACATTCGAAGACATACTTGGGTGTGATCGCTAAACGATCATGACTTGGTATTGTTACGTTTGTAATGTAAGAAGGAGCGCAGGTTTGATTCTTATAGCCGCAGGTTGTTGGAAAAAAATTATCATTATATAGAGACAATGTGACAATTATAAGACACAAATAATAATACAATTTAAATGGAAAATCACTGATGACGCCTGTCCATAAAAAGGCAGAAACTAGTCTAGTCTGATTTAAAAACTAATAGTGTTTATAATTTTTTAGAGAAAAATGTTTATTTTTCTTCTTAACGTCAACCTATATACATAAATATAACGTGCTGTCGTTGTAATATATTACGATTTTTTACACTTTTCTTTGGTTTAAAATTCGAAAACCATTAATATTATAACGATAGCACTTTACCTCTTAAACTGTTAATCAATAGTGTCCGACCGAACAGTTCGGCCAGAAAATGCATTTGGTCTGTATTCGGTATTTTAAAGCATTATGGACAAATTTGGCGGATGGAAAAATGTTTATTGGGCTGATTAGATGCTATTTTGAGTGTTAAATTTGAAGAAAAGTCTGTAGTTAAGCAATGAATTCACTGTTCGGCCTCAGAAAGTTCGGCCAAAATAGTTCGCCGGCCAAACTTTTAACATTATAGCTAAACTTCGGCTTTTCTCTTAAATTTTATACACAAAATCGAATTAAATCGGCTCAACAAACACGTTTCCAATACCAAAATTTGTCATCATTGCCTCTAGATATCAAAAAACCGACAAAATATAGTTTTTTGGCCGAACTGTTCGGTTGGACACTATTAATCAATTCTATCTACAAAATTCTGTGAACAACATTTTTAAATCTTAATTTCTTTTACAGAATTCTGAAATTTTTTAACAGCGTTATTTTTTTTTTTAATTATTAAATTTTGACTAAATTTGGACTTTCATTAACGAATTAAAACTTATTATCAAATTAAAATCGCTTTACATTTAATAACATAGTGTAATGCAATAGATTCTGTAACTTTTGATTATTTCATGTTTTTCATTTTGGGTTCGGTTTCAATATTTCTATATATAAATTATTTTTATTAAAAAATTATTTATTACTGCATGTTTTCCCATTTTCAAGTATAAATTGAGAATATCCGAAGTTTCATTTTGGAACACTTTATTTATATTATTATGCCTGTTTTTTAAGCACCGGATTTAGTTTTGAATTTATTTTGTTACATTTAAAGTTGTATTTATTCAATCTTTCAATATTTTATAAATGAATATTCGGACTAGAGATCTGTTTATTTCGCAAAAAATTTCATGCTTTGTTTTTTAATTTTAATTTATTTTTATTTTTATTAAAATCTAACACTAATTAAATTTTTTTAAAATGTAGAAAAATAAATTTTATAAAAATATAAACACAGACACTAAATTAAGCTAAACCTATAATTAATTTATAAAAAATAAATCGTTGTTGGATTTAGTTTTATTTAATTGTAGTGTTTGCAGTTTTGCAAAATTGTATTTCATATCATACAGGTTAGACTTCGATAAAAAATAATGTTTTTTTTTTTTTAATTTTTAAAAAAATAATATAAATTTAATAATAGATACGGCGATTTTATGAGAATGATAAATAAATATGTGTTGCTGGCTGACATATTAAACTATTGTCAAAAAATCGTCATTTTGAAAGCAAAAATCGTACAATCATCGTTTAGTAATTTTGGGTGCTAAAAATCGTCAAAATAACGATAAATCGTCTAAACTGGCAACACTGATTCTAAGACCAATCCAAGAAGGAGAAAAATAATGAACATTGTTGAGGTTTGGCCAACCATTTGTGCTACTCTGTAATGTTGTGTGTGTGCAATAGTACTTGTACTACCCTCCTTATAACTACAATCTCTTTCTTTTCTTGAGTGCTACATCAACTACAAGTGGCAATACATCTTAGAACTGACCACCAAATGTTTCTTCATCATCATATGGTTGTTGTTGGTTGGGGTTCATAAAAAAGGCTAAACTTAAAAAAAGGAAAAAAATTCCACTTCTTTCTTCTTTTTTTTATATACTTTGAGGACTTTATTTGAGTTGTTTTTTAACACTTGTTGTTTAAAGAACTTATAATGATATTTGATAAAAGTGGGGGTTAGTTTACAATTTAGGGGTGAATTAACTCTTTTTGTATCAGTTTTTTTCTTCTTTAGTGGGGAGTTCAAAGAAATTTTTTTGGTGAAGAAAATTTATAAGATAAGCATTAGTAAACCATAACAACGACATCTATTAGCAATTATAAATAGCAATAGCAATAGCAATGCATACAATAGCAATAGCAATAGCAATAGCAATAGCAAACAATAGGCAATATCAATAGGAAATAGCATACAATAGCAATATCATAGCAATAGCAATAGGCATAGCAATAGGAATATCAATCGCAATAGCAATAGCATAGCAATATCAATAGCAAGCAATACAATGCAATTAGCAATAGCAATAGCAATAGCAATAGCAATAGATAGCAAGGCAATAGCAATAGCAATAGCAATAGCAATAGCAATAGCAATAGCAATAGCATCGCAATAGCAATGCATAGCAATATTCACTAGGCAATAGCAATAGCAATAGCAATAGCAATAGCAATAGCAATAGCAATAGCAATAAGCAATAGCATAGCAAATAGCAAAGCAATAGCATAGCCAATAGATATCAATAGCAATAGCAATAGCAATGCAATAGCAATAGCAATAGCAATAGCAATAGCAATAGCAATAGCAATAGCAATAGCAAATAGCAATAGCAATAGCAATAGCAATAGCAATAGCAATAGCAATAGCAATAGCAATAGCAATAGGCAATAGCAATAGCAATAGCAATAGCATAGCAATAGCAATAGCAATAGCAATAGCAAGAGCAATAGCAATATAGCAATAGCAATAGCAATAGCAATAGCAATAGCATAGCAATAGCAATAGCAAAGCATAGCATTAGCAATAGCAATAGCAATAGCAATAGCAATAGCAATAAGCAATGCAATAGCAATAGCAATAGCAATAGCAATAGCATAGCAATAGCAATAGCAATAGCATAGAATAGCAATAGCATAGCAATAGCAATAGCAATAGCAACTAGCATAGCAATAGCAATAGCATAGCAATAGCATATCAATAGCAATAGCAATCGCAATAGCAATAGAATAGCAAATAGCAATAGCAATAGCAATAGCAATAGCAATAGCAATAGCAATAGCAATAGCATAGCAATAGCAATAGCAATAGCAATAGCAATAGCAATAGCAATAGCAATAGCAATAGCAATAGCAATAGCAATAGCAATAGCAATAGCAATAGCAATAGCAATAGCAATAGCATAGCAATAGCAATAGCAATAGCAATAGCAATAGCAATAGCATAGCAAATAGCAATAGCAATAGCAATAGCAATAGCAATAGCAATAGCAATAGCAATAGCAATAGCAATAGCAATAGCAATAGCAATAGCAATAGCAATAGCAATAGCAATAGCAATAGCAATAGCAATAGCAATAGCAATAGCAATTAGCAATAGCATAGCAATAGCAATAGCAATAGCAATAGCAATAGCAAATAGCAATAGCAATAGCAATAGCAATAGCAATAGCAATAGCAATAGCAATAGCAATAGCAATAGCAATAGCAATAGCAATAGCAATAGCAATAGCAATAGCAATAGCAATAGCAATAGCAATAGCAATAGCAATAGCAATAGCAATAGCAATAGCAATAGCAATAGCAATAGCAATAGCAATAGCAATAGCAATAGCAATAGCAATAGCAATAGCAATAGCAATAGCAATAGCAATAGCAATAGCAATAGCAATAGCAATAGCAATAGCAATAGCAATAGCAATAGCAATAGCAATAGCAATAGCAATAGCAATAGCAATAGCAATAGCAATAGCAATAGCAATAGCAATAGCAATAGCAATAGCAATAGCAATAGCAATAGCAATAGCAATAGCAATAGCAATAGCAATAGCAATAGCAATAGCAATAGCAATAGCAATAGCAATAGCAATAGCAATAGCAATAGCAATAGCAATAGCAATAGCAATAGCAATAGCAATAGCAATAGCAATAGCAATAGCAATAGCAATAGCCAATAGCAATAGCAATAGCAATAGCAATAGCAATAGCAATAGCAATAGCAATAGCAATAGCAATAGCAATAGCAATAGCAATAGCAATAGCAATAGCCAATAGCATAGCAATAGCAATAGCAATAGCAATAGCAATAGCAATAGCAATCATAGCAATAGCAATAGCAATAGCAATAGCAATAGCAATAGCAATAGCAATAGCAATAGCAATAGCCAATAGCAATAGCATAGCAATAGCAATAGCAATAGCATATAGCAATAGCAATAGCAATAGCAATAGCAATAGCAATAGCAATAGCAATAACAATAGCAATAGCCATAGCAATAGCAATAGCAATAGCAATAGCATTAGCAAGAAGGATATATTTTTATTTAAGGATATATATTATTTAAAGCAGTCAAACTGAAAAAAAAAATCAACCAACCAAACCAACGAAGCAGTTTGCAAAATAAATCGAGCTAAGTGAGTGAGAAACTATAAACCAAACCACAAACTACAAACCAACCAAAAACCAAGTTTATAAACTAATAAAAATAGATCATTTATACGCAACCCGATTAAAAACAACCAGCTTTTTGATTTGTTTGTTAGTTGGGCTTGTGATTTTCACTCACTTCGTTCGAATTACCCTGTAAACTGATTTGTTGGATTAGTTGCTGGTTCGGTTATTGGTTTGATTTTTTTAAGTTTATCTACTCCTCAATATTCAATTTTAGCGAAAACACTTTTCAAAAAAAAAATTATTCGCCATTTTAATTATTAAAATCTGATTTCAAATTCGATGTTAGCCACCCCCGAAACTAAAAACTTTTCAAATTAATTTTGCTCCATATTGGCTACGTCATTTCAAAATTTTTAAAATCTGATTTCAGATTTAATTTCCGTTTTTAAGCGTCTGTGAAAGTAGTATCTCCTGCTAATTATTAAGCCATAATATAACTTTGAACGTCAAGCTCAATTTTGGTTGACAGGCGGTCTCCCGTTCGCAAAGAATGAAAATAATTCATAATTATCAATTTTTTATCGTTATTGCTCCATATTGACTTCTTCATTAAAAATTTTTAAAATCTGATTTCAGATTTAAAACTTTCCGACAAATATTTGACACAAATTCGATGAATGCTTGAAAATAAACATCAGCCATATTGGATCCTCCATTTTGAATTTTGAAAAGTCAATCTCAGATTCGTATTCAGCTAAATTTTAAAAATGTGAAGAAAAATCCCAGAATGCCAATTTTCAAATCGATTCCGTTACTCCTTAACATGTTTTTAAGCGTCTCAGAAAGTAGTATCTCAGGTCGTCCCTCCATATTGCGCCACTCCACTTTTGAAAGTAGAGATTTTAACCTAATTCTTAAGCCATAATATAACTATGAACGTCAAGATCAATTTTGGTCTGCAGGTGGTCTCCCGTTCGCAAAGAATGCCTCATATATAAATAATTAATAATTAAAAATTTTTGAATCGTTTTTATTATATTTTCCAACACTGCTTTGTTGCTCAATACAAATTTTTTATATTAAAACTAATTAACATTAAACTAACATAGTTTATTAAAACTCAATTTCAAAGAAAAAGGAACTCGAAAGAAATTTATAATATATTTCAAAGGTCATATGTTGTCCTAACTAACAATTTTTATAAAACTTAATATGAGGATGCAAAAAGACTTGTGAATTTTTCAGGCTGCAAAAATGTCTTCAGTTACAATGTGTCAACTTATGATCTTTAATTTTAAACAAGCTTCTCTGAAACTTTCGAAATTTACGTTTTGTTTCCTGTATCGTTTGGAAATTACCATTTGCTAATTTGAGATCCGTAGATGTGGATACTACCGATTTTCTTTGCCTTCTGCGTTCCAACCAACGTCGTACAAAGGGTGACAATAGTTTAGAATCAACATGGGAAATACTATTGAAACCCAAACAAAAACTAACTAACAGAGCTACAACTATAGTTATGACAGCTCCCACCATGGTATAGTATAGATATGAAATATTGTAGATTTTGAAAGGAGCAGGTCTAAAAAAGGACACAAAATTTTAGATTGTACAAACCCGTAGAAAATTTAACTTACGTAACATTTTCTGATACTAAATTTAAAGCAGCTAAATCTGGAAAAGTATAATTACAACCCAAAGTGGTATACGGTTTACGAACATATACCACGGCACCACTGATTTTATCTAATTGAGCTTGTATACACATCCAGGACATAAATAATATGCTACAGCAGCCACCCACTAAAGCTCCCTAAAAAAAATTAAAATGAATCAATTAAACATTTTTAAAATTTAAATTCATTTAAAATTAACAACAACGTACAATTTCTCCTACCCAGGGTATCATAACACCCAAGGTAAATATACCCAGTAGAGGGCCATTTGCTACCGATGATAAAGTTATACTGAGTTGCAAAACAGTTCCCAATTTTTCCACCACAAATACCAGTCCCACACATATAAATCCAAATACTACTACCACTATACGCATTATAAAAGATGTTTCTCTTTTCGTTAAAGGCTTTTTAGCAAACATTTTAAAAAATCTTCCAATATAACAGCAGACATGGAATTTAAACCCGTAGATAAAGAGGATAGGGCAGCACTAAACACACCAGCTACAAAAAGTCCCGGTAAACCCGGCAAATCTCCCAAAGTTTCCATAACCAATAGAGGCAATAATTGATCATTACGTTTGGCCAGCTAAAACAAGAGAGATAGAGAAAAGCATAAGAGAGGGATAAACAGCTTTTAGAGAGAAATAAAAGAGAAAGGTAGAAAAATTAAACACTAATTAAACAGAAAAAGGTTTTTTTAAAAAGATTTAAAAAAAGTTTAGAAGAGTAATGAACAACATATCACGAGAAAAATTAGAGTGCAGTTAAGTTTACCTTAGTTTCCAAGGGATCACATTCCGAATAGGTGGCATATATTAATAAACCACTATAACCACAAATAAGTAGAAATATTAAAACTCCTGCAATAAATACCAAATAGCTTTTTGAGCCTTAGCCAAAGTAGGCAATGATAAATATCTTTGGATCATATTTTGATTAATAGCATTCGATTTTAACCAATGAGGGACACCTCCAATAACCAAGGAATATATCGTATAACGTTCAGTAATATCAAAGGTGAAACTAAAAATATTAGATTATGCAACAAATTTTAAACCCATATGGATTTTAAAAAAACTTACTTTGGCGGCTCTATTCTACCACTCTCCAAGGCCTTTCTAAACACTATACCAGGTCCTCCAATGTCTATAGTACCCTTAACCATTATTAAAACCATGGCTCCACACATAATACATGTTTGTATAACATCAGTCCATACCACAGCTTTTAAGCCACCCTGAAACAAATATTTTGAATCAAAAGATCGAAAAGAAAGTTAAGAATTTGAGTAAAATACTTACCACACATGTATAGAATATACAGACTAAACACACTAAAGGAGTTACGAAATGAATATTGGCTCCTGTTGCCTGATTAAATGCTAATGCGGGTACATAAATTACTATTGGCAGCCATAACATCTTAAAGATAAAACATTTTATAATTCACAAATTTTGAAAGTAAATTCAATATAAAACTTACAGTTCCGAATATAAACAGTACAGAACCGAATAATCGAACTTTTCTGTCAAAACGAGATTCTAAATACTGGAGAAAGAGAATTTTTGTTAAAATAAAATCAAAAAGTTTAAAAAAATTATTCAAAGACTAATTCCTTGAAACTAGTTCCAACATTTTTCACAAGCGACTCTCCCAAGAGAAAATTAAAATTTCGCGAAAATTTGGTGATCAGGCAAAGTAGACAAAAATACCAGTTTTATTAAAGGGTTCAATCACAAGTTTAATGGGTAAAATAAAACTTTTTTAAATCCGCAACTTTGTCCTTTTTCTGTCCTTAATTTGAGATATGACAGATGAGAAAAAATACCGATCCTTTACATGTGTCTTCTCTATCATATATCCAAAATTTTAGAGCAATCAGTATTATAACTTGTTAGGATTCACTTTGGCAGAGTTAAAATAAATGAATGCAGAACTTGTTTAACCTGTTAACTGCTTAATTTAACTTTAGGAAAAGCTAAATTAAATTAACATACAGCAAATAAAAATTTCAGCGAAATCGAAATACTAACTTGGGAGAGTTCCCGAGTTCAAATTAAAATAGAATAATAATAAACGAATGCAGAACTGGTTTAATGACTGCTCCATTTCACTTTTCAAACTTAAAATTATATTTTATAAAGCTACCTTAAATACAGATTTAATTGAATACGACTTTGGCAGTTAACAGGTTAAAAGTCGATTTCGTCTTTAATTTAATGAACTGAGTATATGTTATTGCAACTAAAACTTACTTGATACGTTGATATTAATTTAAGTTCATGATATACTGGTAAATAAAAATAGTGCATCAAGAAACCCATTGCGATCATGGAACCGATTATATACAAATATTGAGTACCATACAAATACACCTCTGTGGGTGTGCCCAGTAAGGTAATGCCAGAAATGAAGCTGAAATTGAAAAGAAAGAAAATTATATATTTTTTTTTTTTTTATTAATTAATAATCATATAATTACAAATTATATCCTATTACTCTAACCGAGCACTAGCTACTATGGCCTTCGGCGCGTTGTAGCGAAAACAGACCAGTGCCTCTGGTGGGAATCGAACCCACGACCCCCGCACTGATAAGCCAGCACGCTACCAACTAGCCTACCGGGGCGCACAGAAAATTATTTTAATTTGTTCCGAGTATTCATGTCTGTTTTATTTCCAAACTTTGAGCCCAGTTAAAGTTCGAATAGTCCAAATCTGAGGTTTCCTCAGATTTTGATGAACTTAGACATGTGATAAAATAAACAAAAGTAATGAACATTTGACATTTGTCCCAAGATTCATTGGGCTTATGGGAACAAGTTGATTGATCAATGTTATAGGAATGGAGCTGTATAGGTCGGAGCCGAATACAGACAGATATCCTGATTCATCAGACAGATGTGGTTTTGCGAGTGAGTGTTCTGGACTAAGGCAACGGTGAGTCAGATATCAGGGAAGCAAGTTCTTCGATGACCTGGTAAGTTGGGTGAACCAAATTCGGTTTTAGGAGGAGTTTTGCTTAGAGCAGGGGTGACAAGTTGTGGATACATGTATAAATATTTTTTTTTTTATCGAAATCGTAATTTTTTAAACGGAACTTATTTAGATTCTTTTATTTACAAGAAAATCCGAAATCTCGACCCTAAAAAATTAAAGACTCAAAATCACTCAAAGTAGTCAAAATTTACTTTGTCCTAAGAAATTGCTGTTTAAACTGCTAATATTGTCAGTTCACAATTTCTGATTTTTACTGTTAATAAGAGATAATGAGGACATATTTTTCGTCAACGAAATTTTGATTAAAAAAATATAAAATTTTTTGCTTTATTTAAAAATTTTAGATTTTCAAGTGAAAAAAGCAAGTCGAAGATCAATTCCGATTTCGGACAAAATTTTTTAAAAATATGTTTTACATCTATTTTTACATGTCTCAAGAAAATCCCCTCAAATGCTAAACTCGATCTATGATACTTGACAGACTGCGGGATGTGTCTTTATCTGGTCTAGCGGACTTCTTGAGGGAATCTGAATAGATTTAGGTTTTTTGGGTCGTAGATTTTACATTGCCTTAAAAATTTTTATAAAAAAAGGTTTAGTTTAGTTTAGTTTAATTCAAATCAAATTCATTTTTAAATATTTAGATTTTTAGAAAATTATTTTAAATGATTGTACCTAATTGGCAGATGTTAATCATTAAAAAGTTTACATTTTAATGTGCCGTTGAATGGCGGAGTAGTTTAGGTTCTATATTCATATTTTCATATTTGGATACAACACGTGTTGTTATTAACAACATTTTTAAATAATTGTTAAATAATAATTTACTGTTTTTAAATAGTTACAAAAGCAAAAATCAATTTGAAATACCGATCCATATTTTAAAATTTTTGTAGGTCATGTCCATTAATATTGAAAATTCAAGTTATTATTATAAGTTTAAAACATTTAATACATTTATTTGATTTAAACGTGATTTTACTCTACAGCTAGAATTGTATTAGACATGTTTTCCTATTAGACCTACGTGTTTCTTAGGACAAAAAGTTCTAATTTAATTAAGTTTTGTCTATTTAACAAAATACAAAAAAGTCCCATAAATTGTTATTTCTAAAATATTTGTAATATAATTAATTAATAACAAAAATATTATGGTGGGAAAATACAAAATGTATTGTCATTTAAAATATAAAAAAGATAGCATACACGATTGCATTTTAAATTTAAATAAGAGATTGAATGTTATGGTTGATGTTAATGTTATGGTTGAAACACGTAACAATTATAATATGATCCTCATGATCTAGATGATGATAAAATCGTCCTCTGTTATTATAATATGATCAGACAGAATCATATTTATAATTGTTGGGATAATAATATAACAATTTCTTGTCCACAATCATGTTCCAGAATAATTTCACACAAATAATAATCATTTATTTATATCTACGAGGGCGGCTCAATAAGTCCGTGACTTTTTGAATAACACAGTTTTTTTTGCAAAAAAAAAAAAAAATATTTTTCAACATAATCTCCTTTTAGATCAATACACTTAGTCCAACGTTAATCCAATTTTTGTATCCCTTCCAAAAAATAGGATTTTTCGTGGTCCATAAAATAGGCATTTGTTTGATCAATAATTTCATCATTGGGGCTAAATCTCTTTCCACCGATCCATTTCTTTAGGTTTGGAAATAGCAAATAGTCACGGAGGACTAAATCCGGAGAATATGACGGATGAGGTACCAATTCGTAGCTCAATTCATGGAATTTTGCCATTGAGACTGTACACGTGTGCTCCGATGCATTATCTTGATGAAAAGAAACTTTTCTTGGCCGTATGGGGTCGTTTTTTTTTAAATCCTCGTTAAATCAGTCCAATAAACTGGCATAATATTCGCCGTTTATTGTTTTTCTCTTTTGAAGGTAATCGATGTGGATTATCCCGCGTGCATCCCAAAAACTGTTGCCATCACCTTATTGGCCGACAAACTTACCTTGGCCTTCTTCGGAGACGGTTCACCAGGAGAAACCCATTGTTTACACTGCTGCTTGGTCTCCGGAGTGTTGTAATGGATCCATGTTTCATCCACAGTTACAAAAAGCCGCAAAAACTCATTCGAATTGCAGTCAAACAACTCCAAACAATCTTTTGAAGTTGTCACACGATTACGTTTATGGTCAATTGAAAGCAAACAGATTTCATCTTGCAGACAGATTTCTTAAACCAAACTGATGATTTAAAATCAAAACCACACTGCATATGAAATGCCTATGGCATCAACAATCTCACGCACTTTTACTCTTCGATCGGCCCTTACCATATCGTGGATTTTCTCGACTTTTTCGGGTGTATTGACTTCAATTGGCCGTCCAGAACGTTCAGCGTTATTTGTACTTGTGCGACCACAACGAAAGTCAGTAAACCACGTTTTTTACCATTTAAATCGATGGTGCAGAGTCCCCATAGTATTTATCAAGCTTTTCGTTGGTTTGATTGACGGTTTTTTTTCGCAAAAAATAATGTTTAATGAGCACTCGGAATTCACGTTTTTCCATTTTTAAAAAAATCGACGAGGTTGTTTTTTTTTGAACAGCTGTTAAACGCAAAGTAAATGACGGAACTTGCTCAAAATTTGACAGTAGTCTATTAACAGGTGGTACTTGATTGGAGCAGTGTTGCATTTCATAGAACTACGAGGGAAGTTCGAAAAGTTACAGACTTATTGGACCGCCCTCGTATCTTTGCAATTTTGTTTTTGTTTGGTTTTAACTGAACGCCACATAATTTTTCTTACTAGGAACAAAGTTCTTTCAGCTATCTACCTTTTAAATTAGTTTACATACCAAAGTAATTTATCAATTATGACAAAATAAATCGTTTTTTACGTACTACATATGCAAAATACAATACAATCATTTGGCTAGACTTTTTTTTATACTTTTCAAAGAAAAAATTTTATTTAAAGCTAAAAAAAAAATCCCACTCCCTCTCTAAGTACGAATTATAAAAAAAAATCACAATTATTGTGACATGTGCCCGGTAAAGTTTTGTATAATTTTATACAATAAACAAACTGATATTCAAATGTCATCTTAATATAAATGTGTAAAATATGAATTATAGTCTTTTGTGATTTTATAAACTTAAATTTTTTTTGAACGATGATCTTTACAAAGAAAAATTTCAAAATTTTTGTTAAACATTTCTAAAGAGATCGGATTTATCATCAAAGACAGCGTCATTTTGATTAATCATTATCATAAGTACACTCTCATAAGAAACGGAAGACTTCATTCAACCGAACTAATTCGTCGAAAATTTGATTGTCACAACTGAATTCGGTTGCTGCAACTGGATTGGGGGTTGTGGAAACCGAATTCGGTTGGAACAGCTGATTTTGTAATATCTAGTTAATAGAATTAATTTCTTTCAAATTACCTTGATATTAAAGACATTGCTATAGGAAATATTGTCATTTTACGTCCACCCACTAAATAGTCATCTTCAGCATCTTTATTGGTTAATTCCTGATGTTGTTGGGCTTTCTTACGCATTTTTAAGGCAAAATAAATACCTATCAAAGCACAACTGGCCAACATTAATACGAATACCAAGTAATCTGGCCAACCAAAACGTTGTAAATTTTCACGCACTTCATCGACATTCATTTTGAAATAGTTTTTTCAAAATTTAAAAGCTTATATATCTTTTAATATTAAAGGGTCCTTTTTAAGGATATGAGATTTTTTTTACAATTTTTTTAGTTTAATTTTTTTTTGTTAAAGTGTTTATTAAAATTTTCTTTAAATTATGAAAAAAAAAATAAACTTATTGGTTGCTTTTTAAAATTTTTTATTAAAAAGTCCTTTTTAAAGGACTTGAGAGACTAAAAAGTCTCCCTTTTTTCTAAAATTTTCCGTTTTCTTAATCCTTTTCAACACCTTCTCATATTTATTATGCTAAATTTATTTAATTTAAAATCCAATTTGAATTTTTATTTAAAATGTCGACCGTTTGTTACTCGTTTAAATTTCCAACCGCTACTAAATTTGAGTAACCAGTTACATTTCTTCTTATTTAGTTATTTTCTTTCTAATACAATAATTTCCTTGTATTCTACTGAATGCAAAATACTAATAAGTTTAAGAATTGCTAATGATATAAACCGATCATAAGATATGCTATAACAAAATCTAAAATTTAAACTTATCTTAAATTTATTTTATAGTACAGATTTGTAACTAATTTTAAAGTCAAAATGTTAATGGAATCTTAGTTCATTAATTAGTTAAAATTTTTGTCTAAATTTTGTCTAAATTATAGTTTATATTTTTATGAATTTAATTACTTTTGAACGATTAAATTTTGTAGTTTATTTAAAGCTGTAAACTTTTACCAAACCACTGTTTATATATTTATCAATCTTAGTTCTTTTTAAAGTTAAATTTTCTTAAATAACTTTAGTTCAAAAGTGAACTCACTCTTGGGTAATTTGTTAGCTACAATTTGTAGTTTAAATTGTAAAACTATTTTGGTTGACTTTTAATTAATATTCTCATTTGCTAGGACCTTTTTTAAGTACAAATGTTTAACTACTCTTAGTTCATTTAATAGTTCAATTTTTAACCAAATCATAGATAATTTTTGTAGTTCACATTTGAACTTAATCGTAGTTAAAATTATTATCAAAGTCAAATTTTTTTTAGTTCAACTTACTAGAGTTGGGCTTAATAGTGCTTAGTTTATTTCGTTCATTTTCGTTTATTAAACCAGTTCTTTTAGTTCATATATATGTTTAACTAGCTCAATAAATGGAAATTACCGAAATGAAATATGAACTATAAATTACTTAGGTTATTTATTATTCAAATTTTTACCAAGTCATTCTTAGTTGCTTTTAAGTCCAACCTGAGTTCTTGTTTTATTGTTAAAATTGTTTTTCCTAAGTGTAGTTCGAATTATATTAGTTTTAACAGATTACCTTTGAATCTGTTCCAGAACAACTTCTTTTACCACCGGTTACATGGAACCGGTTCTAGAACAGGTTCCTGGGAGTCGAAATGTAAGGTGTAACTGTCTTAGAACCAGTTTTCTAACTGGTTCTAGAACCGGTTGTAAAGCAACCTGTTCTTGTTTGGAGGTAAAGAACCTATTGCAAATAGGACAAAATCCATATAAAAAGAACCAGTTGCAGAACATAAATTAGAACCTGTGATAATACAGTATAAGCTGTTCTGCAATCATTTATTTGGATTTTACTACTTTACTGTGTAGTTTATTTTAGTTCAAATCACCCAATTTGTTTTATAGTCTAAACATTGACCTAAATCTAGCTACTCAGAAAAAATGATTGTCAAAAAATTTCAATTAAACTTGTATTATTTCAAATTCACTTTCAATTAAAAGTTTAATAATATCTATTAAATGTTTAATAGAAAATTAATTTGGTGCATAACCTATAGTGTTATATAACCTATAATATTGATGTGAAAAAATGCCAAAATTTAAAAAAATAACTAAAATTTAAAAATAAATCGCTATAATTTGAAAAATATGTCAAAATTGAAAAAAAGTCTAAAAATAGAAAAAATTGCCGATATAAAAAAAGCCAAAAATAAGAAATGTTTAACATTTTGACGATTTTTTTTTCAATTTTAGCGATTTTTAAAATCAAGTTTGTTATAATTTTTATTAAAAATAAAAATTATGTTTTTTAAAATTTTAACGATTTTTTCCAATTTCGGGAAGTTTTAGTGTTTTCTTTTTCAATTTTAGTGATTTTGCTTATTTTTTTCTAAATTTTAAGTATTGTTTTTTTATTTTGGCGATTTTTGCAATTTTTGATGTTTTTTTCAAATTTTTGCGATTTACATTTTTCGATTATTACTAGTTCAAAAATTATGGGGATAATTTTGATAATTGACCTCAATGGACATTTTATGTGACCGGTCAACCAAGAGCAAATCTCTACATTGGTACAAATATTCTTTTGTAGGGTTAATGTTTTTTACTTTTCTCTTAATTTTTTTTTTTATCAATTTAGAAAATATGAATTTTTAGACACAACACTAGGGGAACCTAGTGCGCCAATTCTCTGATTGTTTCTTTTACGTCAGTTCCGTAACACATCACAGAGTGCGTTCTTCCATATGGTAGAACAGATCCATGGACCTGTTTATATCAGCAACTACCAGTCACGTGACGTGCCCTGTACACAGGAAAAATTATCAACCTAAAATATCTTATTAAAGATTTGATTTGAATTTAATTTGTTTCTAAACAAATATTTAATTGAATCAATTAATATTTTAATTGACTTTTAAATATATAAATACATATTTTATTTTAGACGCAATTATCAAATTATTTTTTCATACACTGTATGCATAAATAGAAAATTTTCAGTTTAAAATACCAAATAGATTTGAAGTTAACAACCAAACCAACAAGCACACACACATACAGACTCAGCATTGCAAAAAACACACATACCAACGTATAGATCACACACTGTTTTTGTGAGTATCATATTTTTTTTTGTAGAAGTTATTTATAACTTTTTTTCCTGCTTAATTTTAATAAAAGGTTTAATTGATAGTAAATTTGCAGTGATAGGTGCAAAATCAATTAAAATATTAATTGATTCAATAAATTTTTTAATTGAAACCTGTTTTTAGTTTTTTCTGGGTAAACGACCTCTTTCCCACAGAGTATTTAATGCAATTGTACACCTTTTTATAATCTAAAATATGTTTTTGATTAGATCTTTCATATTTTTAATATTGCTCTTAAATTTTATAATTTAGAATTTCTTACCTTTCAAAATTTTATACCGTAGGGTACCAAAAATCATTGCTGAAATCTCACAACAATAATAAGTAGTCACTAATTTTTATTTATAGCTTAGTTTGTGTGACTATGTCTCTGTCGGAAATCTATGTAGTTTAAATATATTATTATACGTATTTGTATCTAACTGTAAACTACGACTGCCAGTATAGAAAAAAGTATCACTGAGAGTAGAAACATAATTGGAGCGAAGCGTTTTTGTTTGCTACTACTTGACATTTTAAAAACGACCTGTGAATAGACTTAAAAAATTTAAATTTATTCATCAATAATAACAAATTTTATTTTAGAAATTTATTGAACGATAATTTTTAATTGGCGAATTATCTCTTGTGTTTTAAATTCGCGCAAATTATTTTT
Source organism: Delia radicum (assembly GCA_021234595.1). Taxonomy (NCBI): domain Eukaryota; kingdom Metazoa; phylum Arthropoda; class Insecta; order Diptera; family Anthomyiidae; genus Delia; species Delia radicum. The sequence goes on from CM037852.1 coordinate 3,454,210, forward strand.
GAATTTGCGAATTACATTTTTGTTTTCATTAATGCAAATGTGATTTCGCTAATTAGAAAATAAAATGACTTTTCGTAGTAATTTAAGTCGCGATTTCAAATTCATTTGTTTTAAATTCAAATTCGCTCAATTCTTACCACTTCGCTTTTATTCTGTCCCTATCCTAATGCGTAATTTAGTTATGATTTTGCATTATAAATACATGATTATCTGTCAAATTCTATCTCCCTACTTACGATTTCAACACTAAATGTAATTCAAATGTATATAGGCCACTGTCAAACAACTAAAGACACTTGCTTTGGGGGTGTCTAAATATAAGTTTAAACAAAACGAAAAATTTAAACAAATTGTGTTTAGACAATCAAAAAAATATTAAGTGCGTTTGTTAGTGTTTTGGTTTGCAAATTAACTTGATTAAATATATTAAGTAATCTTAATAATATTTTGATTGTTTTTTGTGTGTTATACTTAATATGAAATGAAAGAGATTTCATAATTTGCAACTCGTGTAGTCAAAGAAATTATAAAAAAAAAATATAATATAAAAATCATAATCAATTACACCTCAGTTATTGACTCAATAAAACAGTTGCTTTTATCTTAACACTTTCCTTTAATATACAGTAAATTCCATATGATTCTTCTTCGAGCTTAAGATCTTTTGTTAAAACGATTGTAAATTTTTAATTTCCAATATTTCGTCTCCACATTGGGAGACTTCTTCAGGTAAATTTATTTTAATTTAATTTTTATCAATTTTAAAATTTTTTTAATAACAAATTTTATTAAAAAAATTTTAAAATTTGTTATTAAAAAAATTTTAAAATTGATAAAAATTAAATTAAAATACATTTCCCTGAAGAAGTCTCCCAATGTGGAGACGAAATATTGGAAATTAAAAATTTACAATCGTTTTAACAAAAGATCTTAAGCTCGAAGAAGAATCATATATAATAAAAGAAGATCGAAGAAAATTAAACATATACAGTAAATTCCTTTCGTAATTGTTTCAATGAAACAATTCATCAGAATTACAATTTTTTTAAAATTAATTGAGAATGATGGATATAATATTCATTAATATTTTAATCAAATCGATTTCTACCGAAAACTAATTAAAAAAAAACCGACGGAAATATGTAAACTCACACATTTATAAAACAGTTTCATTAAATTCATGAACATTTTTAAAAATGTTATTAAATTTTTTAAGTTCTTCATTTATTTATTGAAAATTTTATTAAATTATTGAAAAATTTATTAAATGAATGAAAAATTCATTAAATAAATAAAAACTTTATTAAATTTAAGAAAATTTCATTACATATATATGAATTTGCTATTAAATTAATAAAATTTTCATTCGAATTTTCAGAAAAATTTAAACTAAAATATTACCAGTGTGTATGTCATACTGGAAAGTTGTACAATATATTGGAAAAAATCATTCTTATTGAGCAATCAAGAAATGTGAAAAATTTTATAGTGTGTTGGCAATTGTGCAATTTTTATAGCCCTCCAAAAACAAAACAAAAAAGTTTGAGCAAAAGTATTGTACATCTTATTGCACTGTGTAGGGCAAAATGACAATAATATTGGCAATAATATTGTAATGTGTATGGGTACCTTAATACAAACAAATCATGCTCTTACATTTAAACGAAAAAGTTTCACTTAATACGAACTTCATTAAATTTATAAACATTTTTGTTAAAATTTTCAATACATTTTTAAATTAATGAAATTTACATTAAATTAATGAAACTTTCATTAAGTTAATGAATTTTTTTTATTAAGTTAATAACATTTTAAAAAAAATTATGAAATTTTCATTCAAATTTCCTAAATATTGGAAAAATTATATTTCAAATTTCACAAAGTGAGAAAACTTAAAATCTTAAAACTTTTCATAGAATTTTTGAAAATTAAATTTATGAAAAAATACATTAATTTCATTTCGAATTGTTAGTTTTGAGATCATAATTAAAATGTTACTATTACAATTAGAAAACACTAATTGTTAATAAATGTAAGAGAAAATGACAAAAATCTTGTGGGGATCAGCGCTAGAGGGAGTGCCGCACTTTCGACCTAAGCGATTAGGTCATATTCAGCCTCATTCTAATCCACCACCGGAATCATATATGTGTGAGCATTAACGTGAATTGAGTTAATAATCATGTCATCATACATGTCCATACATGTTCATATGTATGTAAAGAAAATTGAGGTAATATTTAAAATATTAATATTTTTGTAATATTAATATTTTATTTGAACTCATATGAACATTAGGGTGATAACTTTTTTCGACAACATTCTCCCCAGGGGTTTTCTAATGGCAAATATTGTATAAATGATAAAAAAAACTATTTCAGTTCAATTTGGTAAAAAAACCTTACGCACCGACAGCGATTTCTAAAATGACTTTAATATATTTTTTTAAAATTTTTTTAATAACAATTTTTTTAAAATATGGTTTATACATATGTAAGTACGCAAATTTGGAAAAAAAACTATTCCATTGACTCGAAAACGGACTTTACTATTGAAATCAGCATGCCTTAATTATATAGTTGTGATGGTCAGACGTTGAGGCATCAAAAAAAGTTTTTTTTTTTAACTTTGTTTGATTCAAAACTTTAACGCGTTTGGTGCGTAACCTTTTTTAACGATAGCGAAAAACTAAAAACGCAGTTCTTAATATTTGTCCATGCCCTACACGATTTTGTCTGGGGAGATTTGATATTTGCAAAACATGCAGAAAGTTATAACCCTAATGAACATATGTGAATACTATATGGTTATATATTGACATGTGTGACCTCGAATGCCTTTATATATGAGCGTGAATGAGTTCATACATGTGCATAAATGGATGCATATATGTATGTTGATTTTAAACCGTGCTCTTAAACAAATTATTGAATAATTAGACTTCTTATTTAAAATATTTTATTAAGTTTTTTTTATAAAATAAATAGTTTTTAGACAAATTAAATTATTGTTTTATTTAATTTCTTTTTAAGATAACACTAACCGTTAGTAACACGTTTATCAGTATTCGATTTAATTCGTTTGCAATCTGCAATTAATCTTTATTAAGCATAGAAAAACTCAGTTTAAAACAAGAAAATCCAAAAGTAAAAACATACCCAAAGTAATTTCATAGTCTAAACCCTCAATAGCACGTTTGCGACGTGTGCCAAAATTACTAAGTAATATATCAGGCGAAGGCCCACTTAAGGGAGTAACAATACCAATGGTCTGAGAAGAAGTTATAATATTTCAAAATGAAGTAAAAGATTGAAAATACATGTTACACTTACTTTCACCTTGGGTTTTTCAAATTCATTATACCAATCATCAAATGTTTCACTTTCTGTCGCTGGAACTGGCTCAAATTCATTAATCCAAGGTTCAAATGCTAGAGTTGATACTGTGAAAAAACCAGTTGCTAACAAAAGTAAAGACCTGGTTATCATTTTAGCAAAATTTTAAAATAAACTAAAGTTAATTAAAAGTTTTTAACTTGTATTTATAATTATTTGTAATTTTGTGTAAAAAACACGATTTTAATTTTTTTTTTTTTAAAACACGTTTATTTTATTACAGATTTTTACAACGTTTAAGGAAATAATATAATATATATTTTACGGGGAAAGAAACCCTAGCTATATAAACGATTATAATCACCCATTATCCGTTAAAAATAAATTTTCACTGATTGATTTCCATTAGCTTATATCAGTTTTTTTATCGGGTTCTAAAATTGATTTTGTTATTAAAATTCCATATTGCCTTCATTAATATATTCCAAATCAGTTAAAACTGTAGAAAATAAAAAACTTCTATTAATAAAGCAAAATTTTTTATACTTTAATCCATTCCTACCTTCGCTTTCTCTTAGTTTTTGTGTTAACTCTTCAAACATTTTTTGCAATTCATCCATATTATAATCATCATTCCATCCCGGCACGGGCAGGGAATGCTAAAAAAAGGGATGTGATACAAATAAAAATTCAAATTAAACTAAAAATTATATTTCGTGGTACACTGAGAGAATTATCTACATGATATTAATATATTGCATTAGTGTAACGGTTAGCGCGTCGGACTGTTACACAGATGGTCCCGGGTTCTATTCCCGGTGACGGCAACATCAATTTAGAAAAATAATATGTATGAGTTTTCTATCCCGATATACATATATGTATCGCAGCTGCCACCTTCGATGTTCCCATAGCACTTAACCCCACCGAAGTAAAATAAATAATCAGGGCTATGAACAAAAAAGCTTCAATAAGTTCGCCAACTCTCCATCAGGAGAAACAACTGTTCTATGACTTATCATCTCGCGCAATTACAGTGTTGCCATATCTGAAGCCCTTCATCTTTCCCCACCTTTCATCTCTCCACTACTATCCCCTTTCCAAAGAAAGCAACACATTAATTAATAGGAAGAATTTCCTGAGTGTTGCTTCTCTTTACAAAAAATAAAAAAAAGATCCATTGACACTTTTCATTAAATTAATGCGGTTTTTCATAAAACGTTACTAAAAATTTAATGAAAAAGTTTCATTAAAAATAGTTCCATAAAAATTAAAAAAGCTCTTTCATAAAGTTTAAGAAATTGTTTATTCACTTTATGAAGAAAACTTCATTAGTTTAGTTTCATTAAATCTCGTCCAAATAATTCTCTCTGTGTAGTACTTACAATCAAACTTAAGCCCAGAATCATACAAAATATACCAATTAAGAATTTAAACAACATATTGTTAAGGCTTCCCCCAAAATTAAGTCAAAACTGATGTGGCTTTTGAAATTGTTTAAGTTTTTATAAAATAAGATAAAAATCTAGAATTTTTGAAATAAACTGTAATTTCACGACTCAGTAACTGTCACCAGCTATTTTATTTAATTGTTATGGATTTTTGGTAAATTCGATTATAAATTTATCGTATTATATTATGAATTTTTATACCATAATTATTAAAAGGGTATAGAGAATATAATATAATGATATGTATTACTATTAAGGTGACCATATTTGTATTATACTAATCTTATGGGAAACTGTTAATAAGAAGAGTCCCGTCTGTTTGGAGGTTTTCCCAGTTTTCGATGAAAATTTCGATTTTGATGAGATCTGAGAAAAGTAGTTCCTACAAAAAATTGTTTTTTTTGGAGAATTCTCAGATTTGAATACTTTTTTAATCCTCGCAAGCCCGCCTCCTAGCGTGGTATTTTAAATTGGCCATAAATGCCCCAAATGAATGTTTTATAATAAGAAATTAAGCTTTTCGATGGAAAACTAAATTTACAAAATCCTTTGTTAAGTAATATTTTGTGTTCATTTTACGGTTTGGAAGCGTTAAAATTAGAATTTAAAAAATTTTGAAAAAATAAATATTTTGAAATGGACAAAATTTTCAAAAATCATGAAAACATATGCTATACTTAACACAAAATAAGATTAAAACTTTAACTTTTCAAAAAAGCTCTAATTTTGGTTCAAGGACATACACCCACAATATTTTTTCCGTAAAGACTACAGAATGTACACATTAAATTAACTGAAAATCAGTTAAAAACAGGCCCTACTTACTTTTCGTTTAAACAATTGTATTTTTGTGTCTATTTTCAACTGTTGAAAAATTAATTGACAAAATCCATAAAAACAATAGATTTTCGTTTATTTTAATACTCAATATAATATAACAACTTTTTGTTTTAAATAGAAAAATTTAACTGAATATTTTAACTACTACGGAAAGTCCGTTTTTTTTTTTGTTTATTGAATAACAGACAGAAAGTTAAAAAATATATTTCTTTGTTAATTTAACAGTATGTACATTGAAACAACTTTACCGATTATACTTTTAAATACCTGTTGATTTTTTATGGAAAAGTTCTTGTGAGTGTACTTGTAAAAGACATTGTCTTAACTTAAAAACGTTTGAACGGATTTTTATGAAATTTGGTGGAAAGATTAGCAAACCCTTTAAGTTTAATCAATATATGTTGAAGTTAAGGTACGTTTTCGCTCAATATAGCGTTTTTCGAAAAACGAAAATCAACAAGGACATACATTATTTCAATTTACTTGTAAAAGACACGTTCTCAACTTAAAAATGTTAGAACGGATTTTTATGAAATCAAGAAAACAATCAACTACAAAAATTTACCTAAGATCTCAATAAACAAATTTCTAGAACATATAAACTTCCTAGAGATGATTCTTAACACTGTTTAGGTAGCGCGCAAAAGTGAAAAATTTTTTTAATTTCATTTTTTTTTCCTTTTTTCTCCTGTTCAGGTGCATAGGTAGCAAACCCAATTCCCAGGAAGTTTATATGTTCTAGAAATTTGTTTATTGAGATCTTAGGTAAATTTTTGTAGTTGATTGTTTCCTTGAATTTTGAACGGTTTGCTACCTATGGACCTGAACACGGGAAAAAAGGTAAAAAAAAAATCGAATTTTTTTAAGTTTTTTACAATTTTGATCTGGAAGGTGAAGTTTTTTTGATTTTATATGTTCGCAATTTTTGTTCTTTATGACAAGAGCTACAACTTTGCCATAATCGAAATTCTGAACGGTTTGCAAGATATGAGCCTGAGAAAATGATCACTTTTTTGCGAAAATGATACCGAGGCCCCAAATCTTTGGCGGCCCATAAACAAAAAAGGAGATGACTTTGGGAAAAATTGGGAGACACGCCTCTTTTTTTAGTCTTTTATCACGTAGTGGTGTCCGTATATGGTTAGTTTTTTTCGTGTTGCACTGTGTTATTGAGTACAAAAATATTGATTGGCTAAAAACAAATCAAACCAATCATAATAAAAAAACAAAGTCGTAGAATATTGCCAACCCTAATAAAAACAATTTATATAAATTTTTTTTTAGTACGGATGATTTTTTTTTGTTAAAATATTCAAACATTTGTTTTACGGACAAAATCGCAGTTAGTACACAGTACAACCCAGTATAAACACAATACAACCCAGTGTAGAAAAGCATTAACACATAAGTGGTTACATAAGTACATATTTGGTAATGCCAATTACTTACAATTGTCATTACACATCTTATTGCTTGTCGCTCAAAATAATGACATACCATTACTAAACAATATGTGGGTGCGTATGTGCTTACTAGTAAAAATAATTTATTTAATAACAAATATTTTTTTTTTTTTAAATGTTTCCACACGGGATTCGAACCTGGAACTCCAGGTTCTCAGTCAACCGCTCTACCATCTGAGCTATCTTGATATTTTATACTTTGCTTGCACAAAATGTCTTTACTTTCCAGCTAACAAAGAATAAAAAATAAGTACTTATATATGTACTTACTAGAGTTTGAAAAATAATAAGTCTGAAAACAGATATTCAAATTTTTTCTAGATCATTACTTTATATTGAAAATAATGATTGAAATAAGTACTTATGGATAACGCATTCTTTTCTGTATTTAAATACTGCGTAAATTAACTAGTTATTACTATTTGTAATACAGAGAGTAATCTGGTAATCCAAAAAGTAATATGTCATTACCGTTTCTTTTTATTACGTGTATGAAAAACAACTTAAATTAAATGAAAATGTACAATAGATGAACTCCAGAGTAATTTCGATTATTTAATGAAAAAATTCGTTAATATCATGCAGATAATTTTGTCCCTGGAAAGTATTTGCTATATTTGTAATGAATTGGACATAAAGTTAATATCTTTAGGAAATCATGAGCATTTTGGGGGTACCAATTTTAGAGGATACAAATTAGACCATGCCTATTTTTTACTCTTTTTCCGAACATGTCGGCAATCATATTCGGAAAAAATTTCGAAAGAGTGTAAATTTTATTAAATCTAAAGACTGAGAGCAAAATAACTAAAAATAACAAGAAAAAGTCGTAATAAAAGTATCTCTGCTAGTTTTCTGCCACACATCTATAAAATGCTGGTCCCTGTGCCAACAACATATTTCTAGACAGGTATGACTTTTTAGCATTTGTTTTCAAAATCTGCTGTAAAAATATGTAGTTGTTTGGATTGTAATACAGTTTCTTTATTTTTAATGTAAATGTCAGTCATATGTAGAACAAATTAAATTTTTTACGAACCTTGTAGTTCATTTAAAAAACAAACCACCTCAAATGACTGATTTATGATTTTCCATTAATTTTTACAGTTGTTTTTTTATTTAAAAAATAAAAAAAAGAACAAATGTTTGTTTATTTTAACTAACCTATGTCTTTCATTTTTACTACAATTGTGGTTCATTTTTTGAACATTAAAAAACAAATGACAATGTTAGTTGAATTTATTGAAATGTAAGTCGTCCGTTCTTCAAGTGAAATTTCATTTGTTTTTAACTGCATTTGCAGTGGTCTTTACCTACATAGTATTCTAAGTGTGCAAGTCAAAAAGCTAAATTTTTTGATATTTTTAATGTACTTATTTTGATCTCAGTTTTTGCTCGAATTGAAAATTTAAAAAGAAAAAATTGGAATGTGAATCGGTATAAGCAATAGCGGTGTTATAGTTTTCCTATTTAAAAAAGTTTTTATACATTTACGTTAGGGTTGATCAATTTGTGAATTTAGTTAAAATTTAATACAATCAAACTTTGATAAAATCTATGAATATATTTAAACAAAATTATTAAAAAAAATCTTTGGCAAAGTGGAGAAAATCCGTCTTCGATTTTATTTAGAAATTAAACATTTTTAAACCAAATAAAAATATTTTTGAACTGGATTCTTTTTAATCATAGCATGATCCTTATGATAATAACTATGATAATAACTGATCATATTTTGATTATTGCGGCGATATTATGATAACAAAGGAAAATATTATGATAATTAAGGATAATATTATAATCACTGCGATCATATTTATTATCATAATGATACTATTATGATATAATCGAATTTATAATAATTAATGCTATTAAACCACACTAAAGTGAAAAATGTGGAATATCGCATTCAGGATTTATTATATTTTCATTGATTCAAAGAGATGGTCTTCCTAAATATAATATCACTCCAGTTGTTTCTCAACTGTAAATTAGCTTGACACTTAGCTTTTATAAAAAAAAGAGGCCATTCATTTGCAAACATATGCATTTATTAGACTGAGTATTTGTTTATTAAAAAGAATTATAAATTAAATTTGAAAAAAAGCAAACACTTCTGGCATTAGTATGTGTAAAAACTAAAAAAAACGTACAAAACTGCAAAGAAAAAAAAGAAGGTATAACTTAAAAATGCACAATTATGGAAATAATTAATAAGCTCTGTTTGTGAAAAATGGAAATTTTTTATAAATATGCCAAGTAAATAAAAAAAAAATAAACAGATTTAGTAACGTTTTCGATATAATGTTGAACTGAGCTTCCTCCTTTAACCTCCCCTTATGAGTAGTCTAGTGTAGCATGTATTTAGCTGCACATTTTATGCCTGGTATGCTAAAAAAGTGCATTTTCACATAAATAAAAACACTTTGCTGCTTAAAATTTATGCAATTTTTTTCTTCTGATTCTAAAAATCAAACGATGCGCAATGATTTTCTTTTTAAAAAAAACACATCAAGATTTTTTTTAGCTGCTGCTGTTGCTATTGCAAAATAAAATCCATCATCCGTTTAGTTGCACATTTAATAATGCGCAAGTATTTGTCACCATCATAACCAGCAACAACATCATCACCATCTTTACCATTTTTACCAGCATCCTCTAAAGGTGGTTTGTTTCTTGTCGTCTTATATGCCATCTACTATGTGTGGGAGTATATTCTCATATGACTGTATATGTTGAATATGATTTACTTTGTGTCATTCATAAACAGGTTGATATGTATTGCATATCTTACGTTACGTTGGTTTTAAATAAAGACTTTCATTTCGTTTGCTCCTTTTTATATACTTTCTTGTGCTGCTTATACTTTTTCTATATATACGAGGGCGGTCCCAAAGTTAGCCGACCTAACTTATTGAAAGCGGCAGTAGTTTGAAAAAAATGACTTTGGTGAAAAGTTGCAACCTTATAAAACATATGTTTTAATTTTAAAGGCGCTGCATTGTTTAGTATTTTTTTTTTTGAAGACATCAAAAATTGTAAACATGTGAAAAAATATTGGTCACCGTTATGTTATTCAATACTTTCAATTGTTCGGCCGCATTCCAACCAATATTAAAGCCGAGCTAGATTATTCTTTGGGGGAGTCTGCTCATTTGTCTACGACTATAGTGTGCTTGAGCTGGCTGAAATGATATACATTTCAAAAAGTGCTATACATCGCATATTCACCGAGAATTTGGAAATAAGAAAACTGTGCGCACGATTGGTGCCGCGTTTGCTCACAATAGAAAAACAACATCGTCGTGAAGATGATGGGCCAAAATCAATGAATTAAAGTTCTAATTGCTTCATCACTCAAATTATTCTTCAAATTTAGCTCCCTCAGATTATTTTCTATTTCCAAACTTGAACATGTGGCTCGGTGGTAAACGATTAGCCAACAGGTGTAGTCTGCTGTTGATTTCTATTTTAAGGATCTAAGCAGTTCTTACTATAAACAGGGTAACGAAGCTATTGAATATAGCTGGGGAAAGTATATCGACATAAAAGACAATTTTTCCCATTGTTTGGTCAGCTAATTTTGGGACCGCCCTCGTATATCTATATACCTTTTAAAATAAAGTATATTGTGGTATTTGTGGTTTGTTATAAAGATTTAAAGATTTTGATGGGTAAATATTCAAAGAAATTCAATTTTGCAGCCTTAACGTATGCTGTGATTATTCACACATATTACAGTTATTAAACAGTTCCATTAAAGAGATGCCAGATTGGGGAAAATGTAGACTTACATGAGTTATAAGAAACATCTCTTAAATTTCGAGTTTTATATAAAACTATCCAGGTTTCTTGAACTAAATAAACACACTAAGAAAAAATATGGTTTTAGAGCATCATATTACGTTTGTGAATACGTAATAATTATTATCATATTATTATCCTTTATTAGCATAATATTAGCGGCAGTAAACATATTTTCCGTTTGTATTTTATTTATTATCATGATGATCATACTATGATGAAACCGAAATTCCAATTATTACATTCACATTACACTTCTCAAGAAAAAAATGCTAAGAAATGAAATTTTACCTTCCCAAAGTTTGCTGTAAGTATACACACATTGAAGTACTAAATAGTGTTTGATCGAGTATTCGACTTCGGCTTTTGCCCTAACTTGGCCATACTCCGTGTATTTGAAGAAATTGAAATGGAATAAATTCTTTCATTTCGAGTCCAAACACAAGAATTGGTAATAAATTCGTTATATATTTTATTAAAAATAACAAAGTTCCAGCATTCCCATGTTTTTCTCAAAAGACAACGTTAAAATAATTGAACTCATGATTTCATATTATTGAAACAAATTCTTAATTAGCTTCTTTTTTTTTAAATTTATTCATGTTTAAATATTTTTTGTTTTAATTTCACGTTTTATTCAAATTGAAAAGTTAATTTAAAAGTTCGGCTTCGGCTTACGCTTCGGCCGAACATTGAAAATCTGGCGGAACATTGAAAATCTATTCAACAGTAATATGTGATGCCAGCTTTTTATAAAAACAAAATACACACACATAGCAAAAATGTGGTTTAAGAGCATCTTTGTAATTGAGAATACATAATTATTATATTATATTACGATAATAATATGATCCTCATAATATTAGCTGCAATAATCTTAATATGTTGAGTGTGGATCATATTTATTATAGCAAGTATAATACTATGATAAAACCAAAATTCCAATTATTACATTTAGACTACGTTTCTAAAAAAAATAAATTTTGCACCCGTAAAGTATGCTGTTATTATGTACACATATTGAAGTATTAAACAGTTATATTTTTGGTGATGCCAGATTGTCGGAAAAGTAAACAAACAATATATGAATTATGGGAACAATCTCGTAAATTTCGAATTTTATATAAAATAATCCAGGTTTCTTAAACTAAAGGCACACCCAAAGATAAAATATGGTTGATGACCGTCCTATTCTGAATGAGAATACATAATTATAACAATATGGTATTAATAGTCATACTAGCCGCAGTGATAACAATATGATCAGTTTTTTTTTTTCCCCGTTAGACCAACACTCAGGGGATGCCCCCTATAATGCAATACATTGTGTTGATATCAGGAAATTAGGTTATGGGGAGGAGGAAAGAGGGAGTAGTGTTTGTGAATATTTCATTTGAATTTCGCTACATTGTAAGTGACAGGGAAGACCTGCGCGGGGAGTTTATTCCACATACGGCTAGTACGGCTGATGAACGAATTTTCCCTGTAATGCGTTGTGCGGTTCACTGGACAATCGACTACAAACGGATGAGCTCTGGACCACACTTATTATCATGAGGATCATACAATGATAAAACCAAAATTCAAATTATTACTGAATGCATTTAAATCATATTTTTTCCCTGCCTGCAGCCTAGTCTTCTAAATATTTAGAGCTTCCTCTAATAACAATTATTTCTAGTGCGTCATGCTCCTTAACTATACATTTTTTTTAATCATTAACCTTATTTTTTATATTATTCTTTATAATTTTGATTAATTTTATTAACAATAAATAAGAATTTATCAAAATTATTCAAAATCATCTCTCATGTGCACTCATACTTAAATTAAATTATACACACCCTCTGCAATATGAACTATGAACACACCAAATAATCCGCTTAACATTATTTAAAACATTAATTTTATCAAATATTCGTCCGTCTGTCCATCTCTCGGTAACTACACACAAATTTTAGTATAAATGTTTTAGTTAAATGAAAGTCCATTTTAACTGATGACGCCTAAAATTTAATTACTAGTGTCATAATATAATTGAGCATTATGACACGCATCAAATATACAGTGTTGTAATTTAAGTGTGCTCGAAAGTCACAATATTTAACCCATACACACAGAAAAACTAGTTTGTAAATTAAGCAAAAACTATATAAAACCAACTAAATATTTATTTAGGGAATGTTCGCTGATGGGGAATTAAAAATGTGAATAAAATTATTACCGCTTGCAAAAAACGTACTTGGAATATTCTTGCTTGTAATACACTTCTTATATTAATGAAATGAAAAATTATACTTTACAAACAAGGAAAAAAGGTGAAAGCTTTGTAAAATAGAGATGGAGGAAATTAAACTTGATAACAGTTTGACATATTCATGCAACAACTCGGACAAAAAAAAAAAACAATACGCCCACTTTAGTGTACAGGCCCCATTAGCGAACATTCCCTTAACATCTTTAAAGTTTGGTTTCTTTATACTTGAAATATTTTATATTTAAAATACTAAATCAAAATCTAAAATATTGGCATATTTTTTGTCTAACACTGCAGGCACACGATCAAGATTTCTTGATAGTCTTTTACATATATTGTTTGTCAAAATATGTTAAATTGACAGCTGTGACGTTGGCTGTTTTCTTGGACGTAAATTAATACACTCCACTTGAAAGAGAAATCTGAAGCAAGTTCGTTTCAATTTTAGAAAGTGTGAGTGTATTGGTAAAAAAGTGTGAGTGTATTAAAACTTGATAGGCAAAACTTGATCATGTAACCCTCAAGTAACTAAAATCATATTTCGTCGGCTTGTCTGCAAGTAGTGATATGTGTTTTTTATGTGTGTTTTTCGAAAAAACTGATTTCCTTTTAATATATTTTAATGACATCATATGCCTTAATAATTCACTACTTTATTTACTAAAATACTGCATTAAAATAAATCCGGATTTAATCTACTAAATGTACTAAATGGTACAATAAAAAAAAAATCCAAAATAACACTACTTGCAGGCTAGCCGACTAGTTTTAAAATTTGCGCACTGATATTCGTAAAAAATAAGATGTTAACTCAAATATAATATAATAATTGATTTATGTGTGATTTTTTTTTCTCTGTGTACCACATTTATAATAAATAGTATTAAGTACAAATATAACCCACATAATAGTAGTGACAATGACTAAATACCCATCAAATTGTATGAAGGTGGTAGTTGTTGGCCTCAACACAATTTATTCTGTTATACTCTCTTTGTATATACGCATATTTAACTATCATGTGTCAGAAATGCATATAAATACAAATTAGTTAAAAATTAATTGTCATCATACACGCATTTTTACAACGAACAATTTTTTAAATACCGGTACGCAACTGTTCGGTAGTTAACTACTAACAATTACTACTTATGAAATGTAGTCAATGCTCTATTAACCAAAAAATGTTGATCCTTTACACTATTTCCAAAGTTATTTTATTTACAGAAAAAATTTTTTTTGAAACATATCATATGTGCTCATATATGATTTATATATGCTCATATTGGATTAGTATATGCTCATATGGGATTAGTATATGCTTATATGGGATTAGTATATGCTCATTAGAGCGACTCACCAAAAAAAGTGCTCGATGTACCCTCCTAAAAATGAACCTTGGACTTTTTTAAGATGACATTTATAATATTTCGGCTCGAGCTTTGATCTCTCGTGAGCTGGACCATTTTGAAAATGGGTCTATTTTTGCATGTTTCCTTACCAACATATACAATATGGGTATCATAAGAAAGTTTTTTTAAGACGCGTCCAACTGTATATACAATTTGTCCAAGGACGATCATCCATGTCATTTTTTTAAGGATATTCTGTAAAAAAAAACGGTTTTTGAATTTTTTGTTAGGGGTTGTTTGTAATAACAATGCCAAATTAACATATTTTACTCTTTAGTCGATTTAATTAAATACGGGTCTCAGCTTTTTTTGAAATTCGTTTTGACAAAAATGCACCCCTTGTTTTAAATAGCGCAATATGGGTATCAAATTTTTTCTTTTGCCAAGTACATCATCTTTGTATATAAATAATTTAGATTTTTGCAAATTAGATGCATTTTACACACAAATTAAAAAAAGAATATGCCGCCAAAAAGTCGTGGATCATTTTTTTTTTTTTCTTCCGTTAGTCCTATTTTCATCCATACATGATCTAGAAACTAAATCCGCTATCATATTAGAGTTACCACAAAATTGCATTTATGTATATTCCAGAGCACCGTGTAAAATGCATCTAATTTGCAAAAATCTAAATTATTTACATACAAAGCTGATGTACTTGGCAAAAGAAAAAATTTGATACCCATATTGTCCTTTTTAAAACGAAGAGTTACCACCCATTGCATTTTTGTCAAAACGCGAACTAGCACGAATTTCAAAAAAAGCTGAGACCCGTATTTAATTAAATCGACTAAAGATTAAAATATGTTAATTTGGCATTTTTATTACAAACAACCCGGAACAAAAAATTCAAAAACCGCTTTTTTACAGACTATCCTTAAAAAAAGGACAGTTGGACGCGCCTTAAAAAACCTTTCTTATGATACCTATATTGTATATGTTGGTAAGGAAACAGATTCTTAAATTAACAAAACATGCAAAAATGGACCTTTTTTTCAAAATGGTCCAGCTCACGAGAGGTCAAAGCTAGAGCCGAAATATTTTAGATGTCATCATAAAAAATACCAATGTTCATTTTGAGGGGGTACACCTTGCACGAATTTCGCTTCCATACAACTTGAGTCGCTCTAATGCTCATATGGGATTTGTATATGATCATATATGATTTATATATGCTCATATATGATTTATATATGCTCATATGGGATTTGTATATGCTCATATTTGATTTAGATATGCTCATATATGATTTATATATGCTCATATATGATTTATATATGCTCATATATGATTTATATATGCTCGTATATGATTTATATATGATCATATATGATTTATATGCGCTCATTAGGGTGTCTATTTAAAATCGTCATCACACCCCCAGTTTTAATGCAAATGGTTCCAAATAGAAGATATCGATTTTTTTTTTGAAAAATGTTAATTCGTGCCGATTTTGGCCCATTTGTGGAAAAAGTGTATTTGTTTTTTTTTTGAAAATTGTCTAGAATCGGAATTTTGAAATATGGAATTTTTTATTTCATCTATTCATTTAATATACTCAAAATTATTTCAATGCGCAAATCTGACTTCATCGTATATATTTAACCCATTTTAGCCTGGAATGAAAAATGACCCAAAAATTTTACAAATATGCAAAAACGTGCTTTTTTCAAAATTATAATGTTAAAGATTTTTTAGAATGCATAGTTTGGAGATGCCGATTGCTATTTTCATAATATAACAGTTGTAATTAAGAAAAAAAAATAAATAAATGAGAAAAAAAATTAAAAGTCGTGTTTGTGTGTGGAGTTAGTCCTTTCCAGGACATTTTATGAAAATTGATTATTTTGTCAAAAATTTAACAATATTTCAATATTTTCATCAAAGTTTGTATAATTTTCTGAAAAATAACACTTATATTTGATTAGACTATAATTATTTGTAATTTCATTTAAAAAATCTTTAACCGTTAGTGGCCTGTATACAAAAAAGGCCCATAAAACGTAATTTATATTATGACTACAATATTGTATAGCTTTTTAATTGATCAAAAAAAGATTTCCACTTGATAAAAATAACTATTTTTTGCAATTTTATCCATGTAGGGTTGATGTTTCCACGTTTGACCAAAAAATACACACTAGGAAATTTAAAGAATGTCTTCTTTCAGGTTTTAATTAAATTTGGATATGTTCTAAAGTGTACTAAATCAATTATACAAGATGGGACGATCCTCTACGGATACGTGCAGGTTTTATGAATTGAAACCCGAGACCTCAGAGCATGTTCTCTGCAAATGTCCGAGGCTCTCCGACAGGAGGGTGCGTTATTTTGGTGGTCGAATAGTGACGCCATCGGACGTTTGGAACTGTTTACCTGGTAGGATAGTTGGCTTCGTAGGGAGCCTGAACCTATAGGGTATATTCGCTGGCAGCACAAAATACCAATTTCTGGTCGCGGTGCATAGTGCCACTCTAGTCTAATCTAATTTAAAGTGTACTAAACTAACGAACAAGTGCAATTCTTTCTTGTGCCATTCTAACTTTTAAGGTTATGAAAAGGTATGGTTTTATTTTTTTATACATTTTTTAAAATTTGTTTTAAAGAAGCTATACAATTCTGTAATGAACGTAAATCGACAAAGCTTTTTAAGGGATATCCTAACAAATTTATTAGATAAGTAGAGTTAACTGTTTTAAAATTTAAAATTTAAGATTTATTATTAAAATTCAATTTTCTTACAAAACTGGAAATGGTGTTTAAAACTAAAAAAGAACACAACTTTGGTATGCGTTTTTATTTGTATTCTTTTCTTTTAATCGGATAAAATTCATAATTATTGTTATTACTGTCATTTGTTTGTTTTGTAAAAAAATAGGGTGGTAACTCTTTTTCGTAGGTGTCCTGTACTCGGTCTTTATATAGTTTGATGTTTTTCCTATTAAATTGCGTGTTAATTTCCATTATGATGAGTTATCTTCAGTTTTTGGGAAAATGTTTTGTGTGTGTGGGTTTTTGACTTGTAATAATAAAAACTATGATTTGTTCATAGTTTTTGTCAACTTTGTAGTAACAAAGTTAAATTAAATAATTAAAATTCCGCTCCTTAATTTGCATCATTAATAATGATGATGGTGTTGATAAGTGGTTAACAAAATCTGTTTTCATTTATAATTTTTTTTTATTTAGAGAAAGGGGAAAGGAAATTTACCTTTAACCCAAAAAATGCAACTACTTACTAAACAATAAAGATATTAAGATAATTATTTAATTAGAGAAAAAATATGAATGGAAATTCTGTGGTATACCTTTGGGGTATGTTAGGGAGAAGCTCGGGTCGTGGAGGGAGTCAGAATTCTCTCTCTATTGGGAAAACTCTCTTGGCCAACGACAGGCTAAGAGATTGATTTCTTTTTCCAGTGCAGGATCGAGGAGACTCTTGTCCCTCGGGAGGGGTGACTTGAGAACCCTGGTGTCTTACCTGACTGGACACTGCAATCTCAGATACCACCTGCTCAAAAGGGGTCTTTCGGACACGGATGAGTGTAGGTTTTGCGAACTGGTAGCTGAGACATCAGAGCATGTTCTTTGCGAATGTCCGAGGCTATGTGAAAGGCGTGCCAAGTTTCTTGGCAATCGCTTTGTCTCCCCTTCGGACATTATGAAGATTTTGCCTAATAGGATTATTGGCTTTATAGGTAGCTTGAATCTTTAGGGTAACTTTAGGCAGCACAAAAGACCTAAGTTGGTCGCGGTGCATAGTGCCATATAATCTAATCTAATGAATGGAAAAATACTGAGGATATGGTAAATAACCATGCTCTGACATGTTTATGATTAGCCAAAGTATTTTCAAAAAAAATAGGTAAGTTTAATGAAACGCTCTTTTGAAATGCTCTTAATAAAATTTGTATTGGAGTCAACAGAAAACGATTCAGACTCAGCGACTATTTACAACCTTGACCACATGAACTATATGGGAATTGTCATTATGTCTTTAAGCGATTTGTATTAAGTATTCTAGTAAAAATTAAATTAAAGATCTATAGTTTAATTTGTATAGTCGAAAAGTACATTACGGGAAATGACGAGTCAACTGATAAGGGTATATTTCTGAATTGCTTCGGTCCCTGCCAGCTAGGGACCGGTGACGTGACATATCCTCTGACCGATTCCTTTCCCACAGAGTAATTATAATATATTCCTAAAACTTGACTTTTCATTCTCTTGCCTTTCTTTAGGTAATTTATTTAAAAATCATTAAATATTTTCATTATAATTTTAATAACAAATACAAATTATGAATATGAATATGACATCAAACAAATAATTCGGAATTTCCTAACAAAATCAAACAATATTAACTATAGAATAATAATAAATACATAAAACATAAAAAGATAGATGCATTTCAGTAAACAACAGGACATCCTGTTTCAAGAGAGAAAGAGAATAAATACATAAGTACATGGCAATTTTCTAACCAATATATTTCTAAGAAAATTTATTTTCAATCCTTTCCGCACATAAATTTTCATAATTTGAAACATTTTCGAAATGTTGCCAAATACTGCAACTAACACTTATACCCATACACTGATAGAATAAAATTAGTAAAACTTTACTAAAAATTAGTTAAATTAATTAGTTAATTTACGAAAAATTAGTTAAATTAGTTAGTTTAAACTTTACTAAAAATTAGTTAAAAGTAACATTGCAGATCAAAACTTTGTTTAGGCTAAATATTAGTAAGATGAGAATAGCAAAAATAAATCTGTTCAATCTTAAAATATTTAGCTATATTTGAGCTAAATTTTAGGTTAAAAACCAACAAATTAATCTTGCAAAATCACCAAAAAATTTGCTAACTATAAGTAGGTAAAACAACTATAAAAAAATTTTTAGTTTTTTTTTAATGCGAATAAAATTGTGCCCTCTTGAAATCAACTATCTACAATTTAAGTAACATCTGTTCATGTTACTAAATTTAAGTTAAATATGGCAAAAAGTTTTTGCTAATTCTAGTAAAGTAAGTTAATTGCTATTTTCAATTAACTAAAATTTAACTCGAATATAACTAAAAATTTGTAAAGTTAACAGTTTTATTTTTGCTGTTCTTATTTTATTTATTTTTATTAATATTTAGAAAAAAAATCCGCAAATTTTAGCATATTTTTTTTGCAACGTCATTTCCAACCAATTTTTAGTAGCTTTTTTTACAGTTTTAGTTCTAAGAGTGTACTATCAAATACTACAGTATGAAATAAGGATGTTCTCTTCACACAACTACACTCATACAAAGATATGTATATAGGTGTAAGTAGAAAGTCGTTAGACCCACAACAAATATACATATTTATCATATATTTGTAAGGAAAAAAAACAATCGTACAAATATATATTACACATAAATTAAGGCTAAAACTATGAAAATGTTTGTAAATGGTCAATACATGAGTAAAGATAAATCCTATATTCCTTTTATTACACAAAGATACATAAATGGTAATAAATTGACATCGACAGTCAGGCAACTTCTGCTTTAAAAATATATAGTTATATGGGTTTGATACAGTTCCTTTATTTTTAATGTAAATGTCAGTCATTTGTAGAACAAATTAAATTTTTTACTAACCTTGTAGTTCATTTGAAAAAACAAACCACATCAAATGACTGTTTGTTTATATTTTACTCAAATATCTGGCTAATTTTTACTACAATTGTGGTTCATTTTTTGAACATTAAAAAACAAATGACAATGTTAGTTGAATTTACTGAAATGTAAGTCGTCCTTTCTTTAAGTGAAATTTCATTTGTTTTTAACTACATTTGCAGTGGTCTTTACCTACATAGTATTCTAGTGTAGAAACAAACAAATTTGTTGAGCTTAAGTCAACGTTACCAAATTACTTCTGTTTAATGGATTCTTCTGAATCCTTACACAGAAAAAAATATTGTTAATAAAGTTTCAATTAAGCTTTTGGTTGATTTCAAACTTACTTTTAATTAAAAGCTTAATAATTTCTATTAAATGTTTAATTGAAAATGAATTTGGTGCACACATAATTTCCAGTTTTTATAAGCAATAATGGCAACACATTAAAAAATATTACAAAATTTAAAAAGTCACAAAAATTCACGAGAAAAATTCAGAATTAAAAAAATCTATTAAAATCGCTTATATTTGCAAAAATCGCCAAAAATAATATTGTTTTTTTTTATTGTAACGATTTTTTTAAATTTTGACGATTTTTTAAATATATCCGGTTTTTTAATTTCTGGCGACTTTGTCAAAATTTTTAATTTTGACGATTTTTAGTCCCCAAAACTTTAGAATTTGTTTCCAAGTTTGGCTCTTTCAGTTTTGTGAATTTTTTATTTTGTCAATTTCTCGGCGATTTTTTTTTTTAATTTTCACGATTTTTTAAAATTCTCACTATTAAAAATTAGTTTGAAATAAAACAATATTCGATTAAATTTTTAATGGATCTGTTTAAAATTCTTCTTATTTTAAATGAGCTACAGATCATTTATTTAATAATTATAATTATTTATTTCCAATATTTCGTCTCCACATTGGGTGACTTCTTCAGAGAACAATTATTGTAATAATATAATACTTGTGTAATAATTGTTCCCTGAAGAAGTCACCCGATGTGGAGACGAAATATTGGAAATAAATAATTATAATTAATAAATAAATGATCTTAAGCTCGTTTAAAATACGAAGAATTAAATAAAAGAAGACCAAAGAAAACTTAACATTTTTATGTTTAAAATTTTAATTGACACTAAATCAATTAAATAATTACAAATTATTTTAATTGATTTTACAATTTCCTTAATAGGACCGAATTAAATTAAACTTTAAATGGAATCAACAAATATTTTAATTGAAACTTGATTTTAGTTTTTTCTATAACAAAATTTTCAATTAGGTATTTATCAACTTATGACCATCGTCCTAAAGTATAAGCAATTCTATTTACTATACAAAATTATTACTCAAAAATTTATAAAATGTATGATTGTGTGAGTATTTACAAATTTATAGTCTTTGGGTCTTTTTAGCCATTAATATATCAAAATCAATTCATATTAGCCCACATTTCCGTTAGTTATAACTTGTGTTGATGTATTTTGTCGTAGGCTTCTCCTTCATCTATTGCAACAATTGTTGTTTGTATTTTGCAAACGGATTCATAATCATTCTAAAGATTTATGATTTTATATCTTATAACCTTAGTTATGTTTATAACCATTATTCCTCGACCCCGACTCCTACTCTTATTTCTGTTGTCTCAAGTGTTATTGCTTTTACCAGTTCGTCCTTGTTTTCTATATGTCATCGTCTCAATCTGATTGATTTAGAATTCAATTGAAATTGCATGAAATATGTTGTTGATGTTTGTTTTGAATTGTTGCCAGGCTGCCTGGGTTGAACATGAAGACCTTGTTTTAATATGTTGGGTGTTTGAAAGTATTATGAGACTTGGTGTCCTTTTGCAAAATTTGCATTTTCAAGTTTGTAATTGTCTTCTAGAATTTGCATGCATTCATGTTAGCAAATGTTAGAATGATAAATTAAGAGACGTAGCTAAAGAAAAAAGTTTAAGGGACTAAACACTAAAAAACCCGGAGGAAAACTTTAGCTAAATCTTAAAAAGCTTTTCTAGAACCACTAAAATTAATTAAATGTTGTAAATGGATAAAAAATTGTACTCAAGCATCTACTAAACGTTTTGATATACTTTTCTAAAGCATTTAAAAGGATATCGGTAAAACAATCATTATTAGCTTTTACCAGACTTAAAAAAGTGTTTCTGATACTTTTCTTAA
This sequence comes from Delia radicum, assembly GCA_021234595.1. Taxonomy (NCBI): domain Eukaryota; kingdom Metazoa; phylum Arthropoda; class Insecta; order Diptera; family Anthomyiidae; genus Delia; species Delia radicum. Next base: position 3,476,611 of record CM037852.1, read on the forward strand.
AACTTTTATATACAGCGTTTAGACGCTTTGATCTAACGTAAATTTACTGAACCTCACAAAAAGCTTATCCAAGACCTTTTACAAAAAATTTGTTGAAACTGAGTTAAATTAAATTAAAGCTCTTAAATGCAATTGACAGAAGCTACGATTACAAGAGATTAAATAGAGCTTTTTCATAACCTGCATTTGGTTGTTCTGATTGCACTTTTACAAGATCCTACGTAGAGCTTTTACCAATGCTTCAATATATATTTCAATGAAACTATAATTAGAAGCTTTAATTCAACTTCTATGGACGCCTTTAAGAAACTTGGGCTAAATTCTGGTTTTAACTCACTATAGACCAGCTGTTCCGTTTCCAACCCAGTACTTTTAATATGCTATATTTTGTTAGTGTATAAAGACAATTAAGAAGTTTAAAACCCCTAAAATAGTTAAGCATTTTGACTACGACTGTGAGTAAAAAAATAGTAGAAAAATTGTTAACCAGATTTGCCAAAAAATAATTAAAAAAAAAAATAAAAGTTTAGTCTTTTTCGATGAGATTTTTTTAAAAAAGTTTTTAAAAACGAAAAAGCTTAAAGTTTTATACTTTGTATTGTTATGTCGATGAAAAAATATGAAAATTTATTTCTCGTGTAAAATAGTTCATCAATTTTATATTATTTTTAAAAATCTGACCAATCGGACCATGAATATTTTAAATCCAAAGTGGAAAATAGGCCAAAATTTATTCCGCTTTTGCTCAAAACGTAAATAATGGCTAGTTTTTATTGAAATACTATTACACTTGTAAAAATTATATTGTCAGGCTTGTCAAATGACAATCAAAGAAAATAGTCAAAAACTATCCCAAAATTAAGCTTTAGCAGAATGACAATGAGTTAAGCTTATGTATAAATTGAGCTTTTAGGCTCTTCATTTAAGCTGATACGAAATACAGTGGAATACTCTTATAACATATACCGGTTATAACAAACTTTTTTTTATAACGAACGATTTTTCTGGCCCCAACGCATTTACTAAAATATTTCACACAAAATAATATTGTTATAACGAACACCGTTTATACCGAACTTTGTATATAACGAACTAATTTGGGACCCTTTTTCGAATTTTCATACAAATTTTTACTTTTATAACCAACACATTAAAAAAATCAAAATTTTTTTATGAAAAATGTGCTGGAAATTTTTAAAACTTGAGGTTTTTAATTGAAACTTCACTAAAAAGAATTAAAAACTGTCTGAAACGAAATTTAATGGAAGAATTTTTTCAATATTGCAAACAAAAATTAAGAGAATTTAAGAAAATAACCTGTTATTTTATTAATTTTATGTATAATGTTTACCACGCTTATAGCGGACTTCGCTTATAACGAACAACATTTTTCCGGTCCCTAATAGTTCGTTATAACCGTGTTCCACTGTATTGGTATTTTACACATGATCTAAACTGAAAGATTGCAATTATTTAATTAAATATAGCTTTTACCTCTTTAAATATTATTATTATTATGTTAACTTGAGCTTTTGAACTTCACATTTAATTGAGAGAAAATAAAAAGCTTTAGGTTAGCTACAACTAGAAAGTTTAGTTTATATTCAAAGTTAAATTTAGCTTTTATTTCACTGTGATGTAAACTATACACAGAAAAAACTAGAAACTGGTGATCGTGAATCACGCGTCAATGGGAGCGAAAACTAAATTAACTCACGTGGTCGTGAGTGAGTGTGAATAGGAAAATTGTCTTCGTGTTTAAGTCAAATTTTAGCGTGAGTGAGTGCGCGTGAGTAGAATTTAAACAATGTTTTTAAGCTAAATGATCAAACAAATGATCTTGAATAATCTTGCTCACATCATAATTTTTTTTTAACTTTTAACAAATATTTTCTTTAATATTTTCGCTCATTTAATAATTTCTATGTTTTTAAAATACGGAATAAATTGCAAAATTACATATTCAGGGTAATTTTTAGTTAAACATTAACAATTTACCCTAATTTTTGAATTTTATATTTTTCCGCTAAAATTTTATTTCGTGAATTTGAGAATTTCATGTGAATCATGCGTTATCAAGCGTGAGTAAAATCTGAATTTGAGTGTGAGTAGAAAAAAATATGTTGGTGAGTAAAATTTTACTCTCGTGATCGTGAGTGAGTGTGAGTCAAAATTCACTCACGTGCCCATCTATACTTAAAATGCATTTTATATTTGGTATTTTATACTAAAACTTTTCTACTTAAGCATATAGTTTATGAAATTATAATTTGAGAATTATGTCTAAAATAAAATATGCATTTATATATTTAAAAGTCAATTAAAATATTAATTGATTCAATCAAATATTTGTTTAGAAACAAATTTAATTTAAATCAAAACTTTAATTCGGTATTTTAGGTTGATCATTTTTTCTGTGTTAACTTCTATTCTTTTACAAATCAAAATGAAAGTTTAAGCTTGAGCTTTTACGTTTCCACAATTTATATCCTGTCTCAGCTTTTATCAATTAAGGGCCAGTTTTATTGTCTACGATTTATTTTTCTCTAATAAGAAATTTTCAAAAATTTTAGTCACTAAATCTTAAAATTCCCTGTTTTTACACCTTTTTTCTTTTAATATTTTACAAATCTGCGCTCCTGTTGCATCAGTAGTCATTTACTGGTATCTTTGCAACGACTTATTGGTACTTTATTGATTTATGACACTTGTGAAACAATTTTGAAAATCACAGATTAGCAGCTTAAGCATAATTTTCCATATGTGTGTATATTTTAACTTACAAACACAACAACATGAAATACAACATGAACGTTAACATTGGCCTCCCTCTCCTTCTCTTCTTGTAGTACTTATGCAATACCCAGTGCATTATAAATCTAATGCACTTTTCAATACTATCTTAAGCATTGTTGCAAATACAAATGCAGCTATAAGAAGGGATGTCTATGTATGAGTTAAGGCAAGGATAAAAGATTTATGTTAACTTGCTATTGCACAATTGCATTCATTGTAATATTGTGTAGGTATTTTGTTGCAATATGATGCAATTGATTGTGTATGTGATTTTGAATAATGTTACAAAACAGTCGAATCTGAAATGCTTCATTTGTTGTGAAATATTGCAAATACTCATTCGAAAAAAAGGGGTGGTGGTTGATTGGGTATTATTGCTTTTGTGCATATTAAATGCATTTGTTAAATGAGAGTTAGAGTTAGTTTGATTTATTGAATTGTTTGTCGGATTAGTAAAGATTGTTCATTTCAATATTTCAGTTGAGTCCTGGGTTTTAAGGCAATATAAAAGGGTTATAATGCAACAAGGCTTAATCGTTATTGATAACAAATTGTTTTTGGTAAATTGATTTGTTTATGATTTATGACACTTTGACAGTTAAAGTGTTTTTGTTTATACGTTTTTGAAATAAAGAGTCAAATGTTAAGTTAACGTATAATTAAACAATTAAATTTGTGTTGTGTATTTCTAACAAATTTTATGGTTTAGTGACTTTAATTAATAGGTTTTTGATTGTTAAGAGCAATTTTTAAAAAAATCTAAAAGTTGTTAAAAAATTATAACTAAATTTTAAATAATCTAGAACAGTTTGATATATAATACAAAATTTGAACTTTGGGATGGGATAGTCTCAATTGAAATTTCAAAAGAATTTGTGGCTAAAAATTAACACTTTATTATCGGATTAAGGGGATTTTAACTAAAATCATGTTGAAAATTTGTTTTATTGTTATGATAGCTGTTATTTTTATAAGCTATGTGGTAAGTTGTTGAAATTAATCGCTTTTTATAGCCTTACCACTTACCTTTGTGAGAGAATTTTTAAAAGTTTATTACCGATAGACCGATATTAAAGCGCCTTTCTGTTTATATAACGATCATGCCTGAATTGAGTAAACAGTGAGCCTGAATTTTAAGAAAAACTTTGTGTAATTTTTCTGAGAAATTTGGTTTAAAAAAGAGCAGATTCTATCGACAGGTTAAAAAGCTATGATTAATTGTGTGAGTGGACTTTTGGTTGAAAAGTACACTTAGAATACTATGTTGATAAAGACCACTGCATATGCAGTTAAAAAATTTCACTTGAAGAACGGACGACTTACATTTCAGTAAATTCAACTAACATTGTCATTTGTTTTTTAATGTTCAAAAAATGAACCACAAGTGCAGTAAAAATAAACCACATATGTTAGTAAAAAAAAACATTTATTTTTTAAATAACAAAAAAACAACTGTAAAAAATGAATGTAAAATCATAAAACAGTCATTTGATGTGGTTTGTTTTTTTTTTAATGAACTACAAGGTTAGTAAAAAATTAAATTTGTTCTACAAATGACTGCCATTTACATTAAAAATAAAGGAACTGTATTAAAACCCAAAGAACTACAAATTTTTAAAGCAGAAGTTCCTTGAGTGTAATATTCCAATGAAATAATGTGTAGTGTAAATTTTCAGATTTTCTTAGATTTTGCTAATTTAATAAATTGTGAAGGGTATACAAAATTATTCAGTACCGAATAAAGTAAATTCTCCCAATTGCGTATACTCCTTATAACAGACTGTTCTATACAATGGACAATATTTTAGAAGCAAAATCATTAGGGGGCTCGTCCTTATAGCAGGCATATTATCAATGACAAACACTATTTGCTATTTTAAGGTTTCTCCGTAAATTACATTTTTTTTTTTTAATTTTTGTATGTTGCAAAAATTTTCAGGCTTCTAATCCAGCGGTCGTGGATTATGTCATTGATGCTGGGTTTCATCATGTGGAAAGCGCCGCCCAACGCGGCCGAGGTAGAGGTTGCCGTAATGGCACGTTTCCTGCTGCACCTGCACCTCCAGTTACTTCAGCTGCTACTACTACCACCACTGCTGCTTTATAATTTCAGCATAACCTTAAATTGGTATTCAACACTCAGAGAAAAAATATGTTTTAAGAGCATCAGTTAATGGTAGGAATTTTATCATAATATGATCCTTATGATTACAAATATCAGCATAACTAATCATATTATTATTACTAGGACCATACTATAATATAAATAATAATTACATATTCTTAAACATAATATGGTGAACTTGAAACATATATTTTCTGTGTGTTAAAAAAAAATTTAATTGACATCAAAATTGACTAAATTTAAATACAAATTTTTGTTCTAACTAAAACAAATGAAAAAATAAATGTTTTTACTCTTTTTAATTCTATTTAACTCTTTAAGGACACGTAATAAATCCGCTGAACATTTTTTCAACTAAACAATTCTTCATTAAGAAATTGTTGTAATTTTTTTTGTTTTTAATCGCCCTCTAGTGGGAATATTAGCAATCAATGTAAAACTTTCACACTGTAGAACTTTCACTCTTTACACTGAGAGAACTCTTTTGAATAAAATCAATGAAATTACACTGGAATTCGTTCACTGAAACTCTATTAAATTAAGAATAAGAAATAAAATTCTCCTGAAAAAGCCAGAATAAAACTGGTGAAACACGAAAAAAAGATGAAATAGATAAATATTTGAATCTAAATAATAGAATTGACCATCAAACAGACCGAAAATAAAAAATTTTATAATGTTTGTTTTATATTAAAGCGGCCTCTACACTCATAATAATCCATGCTAAAAATACGAAAGAAAATAATGTCAAAACAACGAACTCTTTTGTGAAATGAAAAAATTTTCGTTTATTTTACAAAATTTTTGGTTATTTTGATATTTTTGTGTATTTTTACGCATGGATTATTATCAGTGTAGTGGAAATATTAGCAACCAAAGTAGAAACTTTGACGGAATATGAATCGTAGACGGTTAAAGATATTTTTAAAATTTAAGTTTTGTATAATTTTATGAAGAAATCTTGCTACAAAATTATATATAAATAATTAGTTTTTTTTTTAAGATTTTGATAAAATAATGATTATCAGGACTCTGACTTTCATGGATTTATTAATTAAATTTCAGGCCTAAAAATATGCAACACCATATTTTAAATAACTGATTTTAATCTGGTTTTGGTGAATATATGAATTTATTTTGAGTATCTTAAGCCCCCAAAATTAATTATTAAATATATAAAAGGCCAAGCCCCAAGAATGAGTTAATGAAATAATGACCAAAGATCAAAACGGCATTTTGCACATTTTCTATCGTCTGTAATTTATTTCCCTTTATGCCCTTAAAAAGAAATTGTTGTATTTATTTCCAGTTTAAAAGAGCTTTATTTATTAAACAAAATTCATTGCCTACTTTGGGGATACCATTATTATAACAAATTCATTGCCTACTTTTTCAAACAAAAATATTGTTAAACATTATTCTTCCATGCCATTACAAAACATTAATCTTTTATTGATATTTGCAATGTCAATGTCAACATTTTCTCTAAAACACACACAAAATAGGCAATTACCAACACATAAGGTGCTAAGGTTAAATCTAACATAACATTTTACTAAACTTTGGCAAACGACATAACGTACAAAACTGAGCAGTTGTAGGAAAAATGGCATCACAACACATTGATGTTAATGCCACAAAATTGTTTGTCAAGCAACAAGCATCATTTGGTAGTAAAATGATAAAAACCGCAATTCAAAGATACACATACTACCACACAAAAACACAATTTATCCACACACGCACATACATTTATTATAAAGGAACTTTTGGTAACATTTGATACATGTCAAATTTGAACTGTCGATAACAAGATATCAAGATATCAAACTAAAAAAGTTTGTTTAACATAAGACAACTTACAGCCACATGAGAAGAACTCCTTCTGCATTTTTTTTGTTGAGGAAAAAGGCATATTTAATGCATTAAAACATTCAATATGCAGTAGCAACATTTTGCAAATTTTAGGTTTCTTTTTTAAAACTGAACAGGATGTTAGTAAGTAAATGTTTATTTTTTCCTTGTTTTCTTTTAACACTTAAGGTGTTTTGTTTAAATATTGGTTAACCTTAAATTGAGTTTATTATAAAATTGAATACTCATACACAAATACTATTTTATTACAGTTAATGGTTTCTAGAAAACTTTGCTTTTAGCTGTACTTGCAAAAAAGTTTAAAGTGTGATAAGAATTTTGAGTTTGCCACAATTTGTTAAGATTTTTAATGATTTCTCTTGTATTAGAAAATTTCCAATATTAACAACTTAATGATGATGTTTTTTGGGAGGCTTTTATATATGTCATTACTTATTACTTCTCTCTGGTAACATACTAAATTTCTGTTAGGTAGTTTTTATATCTCTCATCTTAGGCTTTAGATTTTTTGATTGTGTTATAAAAATGTCGTAAACTAACCCTCATATGATTTCTAAAGTATACCAACAGCAGTAATATTTGTATCTTATTTTATATTATACAATTTTAGTGGATTATATATTACAACTATATTGCCTATAGAAATATCGTAAAATTTAGAACTCAGGTTGTTTTATTTTAGTAACCACCATGACAAAAAAAAAGTTATTAGATTTTTATAGTTTTTGTCATTTGGTAAATGTCACAAATATTAGATATTTAAGGTGTTAATTTAGATTGAAGCAACAATGAAATTGTAGGTTTAAAAATAAAAGTTTTTCTAAAGTCATAAATGAAACAGCCTAAAAGTAGGCTTCATTTATGGCTTCCTAATGACTCCTTAAAGGTAGGCAATATATTGTGGATTATAAAAGTTATAAACTAATAAGTAGGTAGAACAGTATATTTTCAAATACTGTAAGTATATGATTTAAATGATATGTACAAAGGAATTTTCAAACTAAAAATTAAATTAATCATATAATGCATATGGAAAAAATAAAACACATATGTCAGTCACCCTGTGTTCCATTAAATCATTTTAAAACCCTATTAATTGAATAATTTGTCCTCAACTTTGAGATCTTATTGGATCTGGTACAAAGAGATAACGAGATCTAATATTTTTTTTTTCCTTTAGTGAATGAAACTTTTTATAAATAAAATAATATTTTTCATAATTATTATGATTAATAAAATTTTATGAAAATTTGCATTAGTTTAATGAAAAGTTTCAAAGTATGCGTTCTAGTGCAACTTCATTGCTGCTATGCAAAAATTCATTAAGATCATGCAGAGAATTTTCTCAGTGTACTAATTTATGTTTTTTTTTGTAATTTTTCGTTAATTTTAAAAGTAATTTTTGGGTTTAATTATTGTTAAAGTTCTCCTATTTAATGAAAAAATGTAAAAATAGCGAGCCAATGAGTCAAGTCACCTTTAGGAACCTATCCCGTGACCTGTCAAATAAGTTTTCCCCTTTAAATTTTAAAGTTTCTCATAGTGTTCTCTTTATTATTTTCTCTTTTGTATTTGCACACACGCCAAAAATATTAGTTCGCTTTTCGCCAGCCACCATGTAGGCAATATTAGACCAGATGGCAAAGCGTTTAACTTGGTAGCAAGTAGATTTTTTTTTAAATTCCTTTTTTTTAAATTTATTTCAAAATCTCTTCAATACTAATATAACTCGTCACAATGTGTCTGAAATGTGTCAATTGAGCTCCATTAAGAGACCGGGACATTAAAAATGAAAAGTTCGACCTAAAGTTATTTTAAAATCTATTTTAAAACGCCTCAACTAACGTGTCACAAGGTGCGTTAAATATACCAATTTACCTCCCTAAAGTGACCGGTCCATGTTATATACAAAGTTGAACAGTTCTTTGACGATTTGTTCTGTGCCGTCTTGTTTTCCTTACTGCGTGTCACTTGGAACCGGACACTTTCCCCATAGAAAAGTATCAAGACATTTCCTGAGAACTCTTATGTAAACTTAATATTTCTGCATAATTTTCTACGCCTTAAAGTATGCTTTAAATTTTTATTTAATAATCTTTTTTAACATATCTTTCTTAACTTTAAAGCATTTGAATTACTTCTACCTCGTTAATTTACCATACCCCAGCTTTCTCCCTTCTACCATATCACTTTCTGTCATTATATTTATTTCAAATTGAACAATATTTGAAAAATTACACCACAAAAAATATTGAATTAATAATAAGCAACAGACTTAAAAAAAACCTCCTCTACTAACTAAACAAACAGATCTTTTGTAAAACGTCAAAAAGACGCGTGTTAAACATAAGAGTCAAACATGTTTAAAGGGATTTTTTTGCAAAACAACCATATTAACGTTTTTGTAAAATGAACGAAAAAAAAAAAAATTGGCAACATGTTTGCCATTATGAAAGCCTTAGGCAAAAAATCAAATACGCGAAACGTATGTCATTTGAACTTTGTTAAGTCTGTCAAAGGGAGGGAGGTAAATTTGAAAATACAGGAAAAACCCGAATTCACTTACTTTCTGATTACTACGCGCGGTTAAACGCAAAACAAAAAGTAATTTCTCAAAAAAACATTCAGCCTCACAAAAGAAAAATCGCGTAAATCCCTTTTGACAGCCATAGTTAGCAGCATATCAAGCACGCATCCAAAGCATCCATACAATACACTACTGATTTGCCTATACCCAACAAACACCAACCATTCAATAGCAGTTGTTTGATTTATTAAAGTGAAAAAATAGAAATTGATCTCTTTTCTGAAACGACTGCGGTTAATGGCTTATTTAAATAGCTCCAAATGAAAAATTGCAAAAATGTTAACACACTCGTAACTGTAAATGAAATTGATATTGATATTTATATTCCTGGCAAAAAAAGGACTTTGAATCATAATCACAAGGAATATATAAAATTGAAAGTATACGACAATATATATTCTTCTAAAATTGTAATTGTAAAATTAATCTTTAAAAATGAGACCTCATCTTTAATGTTTTACTTTGCTAAGAAAAAAAAATTACAAAAAAATTTGCATATTTTTAGGGTGAGTGCTTTATTTTTTTTTTTTTGAAAATTTCGCGTAATAGCAAACGGATTTTCCATTTAAATTATTTGAAAATTAATCTAATAAGCAACATTGTTTCCTTGTGTGTTGCCAATGTTATAATGACAACAAGAAGAGGGAGTAGCTAAAAGAAAGGGGGGAATTTTGTTAAGAGGTTTGTTATTAAATTTTTGAACTTTTTGTGATAAGTCAATTTTACAACTCATTGATGCAGAAGATCAAAACTTCCGTAATTTTTCATTTTTACAAATATCTATAAACAAGTACTATTCATCATCTTCTTCTTTTAAGACTGCTACTTGAAAGTTTGTTAATGAAATATGTAACAAATAATCTGTTAATGATAAGCAATAGAATTTTGGTTAAGAAAATGGGGACAAAATTGAAATGATTATGTTAAATAGATAAAAAAAAATATTGAAAAAGTAATAATAATGAATTTTAATAATTTTTAAAAGAAATATAAACTCAGCTTAAAAGTAGGCTTTAAATTATAATTATCGCAAAAGCCTAAAAGTAGGCAGTGACTTTTGTAAACAAATGGTTTTACGAATTGAAACTTATAATTTATTTTAATTTAATAATTTTTATAAAAATTTTAAGAAATGTAACCTAAAAGTAGGCTTTAGTTTTTAGCTTAAATACAAGCCTACAAGTATTCAGTGAAAGTTGCAAAATAAACAAAAATTAGCCTTTAAGTATGATTTATTAAAACACCTAAATGTATGCAAGATTTTTTACACGAAACGAAAAAATATGAAAAAAGTCATAGCCCAATTTTATTTTCAGAAAATATTTTGTGAATTTCTTCTTATAAAAAAAAGTTTTTTATGAAACACTCATTTGCTAGAGGGTTAAGAAAACAATTTTAATCAACAGGTTTGTTTTAAATTTGTATAGTCTTATAGCATCTACTTCATAATAAATTTCTTTATAAAATTTTTATCTAACCACACACTTTATAATTACTAGAAAATCAGTACAATATTTTTAGGCTTTTAACAAATTGAAAAATCATTACTCAAAAAAAAAAAAACTAATCAAATTTTATTACTGTCTTTTTCTTTTTTTAAATAAAATGAAAAACAAAAACAACTTTTAAAATTCCTAAAAAGCCATTAATCATTTGTGTAAATTCTAAACATTCCTCTTTTCTTATATATTCGCAACATTTAGCAACAGATTCAATTGACATTTCTTATAATTTTTTAAACTCAACCCCCTTTTTTGAATTATGTGTGAGGAAATTGTATTATATTACCATGCCAAATACGCGGTTTTATGCAAATTTTCTTTAAATCGTTCAATTTCTTTTTTGTTCAACATTTTTTGTGGAATGTTTGCAGTTAAAAGCATTGATAAATCATAGGAAAAAAGTGAACAGATTTATTAGTTAAGGGGACAAAAAAAAACAAACTTCCAAAAAAAGTTAAAGATAAAAAATGGACATTTTAAATTTGGAAATTTTAAGAAGAAAAAATGGGAAAATGCCATAGGAAAGAAATAAGTTGTTTAGTCAGAAGTTACATCTAAGACTTTTTACGAAATGTTAAAAAATATATGAAATGTAAAATCAATTGCCTGCCCTAAATGCAATCTGAATAGATATCATCTCCAAGTGATTTATTCTAAAAGGATATGCAAGTTTATTTCAAACTTTTCCGATGGGTTTCTTGTAGGAGTTACAAATCTATTGCCTACTTTTGAATAATCATAATAACATATTTATGTTGCCTACTTCTAGGAGTTCGAATTACTTCATAGTTGTTGCATACTTTTTGTTAAAGTAAAACTAAGAAATATATTTCCAACTTAACCCTCAAATCGGCAATATCGCATACACGCAAAATATTTGTTGCACACAAATTGTGTAAAATAGCTCTATCTAATTTTTTAGTATAAATTATATAAGTTTTTACAAATTTCTGCTAGAACTTTCCCAATTTTTTGGCTGATCGTGTGATGCAAATACAAATGTATGGTAAGAAATCCTTGTTATCGGGTCGTTTTCCCATAGAAAAATGCCTCTGATTCTAAGTACAATCGGAGGGATATTTTTGTAGTAAAACAGCTTAGAATCTTGGGCCTTTTTAAGAAAAAATGCTAGAATCTGTGAATCTGAGGATTTTCTGTGGAAATTTGTTTGGAATCTAAGGATTTTCTGAAATAAAACCTATATTAGCAAAGTGGGTATCAAATGTGATTTATTTTGAAGACCTAGGTAGTGGAGCCAAAAAAATATTAAAAAGTTCTCAAATAAATAAGTTCAAACCCATTTTTATCCATTAAAATTTTGATATTCTTAGCGAATATTTCTCCTTTTTGTGTCCTGTCACATACAAAAGTATTATAAGGGGTTCGGTGGTCCATTGGAACTCCACTGTAAGTATTTTGTTAAGAACTTTTTTGTGTTCAATCCATGGTTTAAAAGCGATAAGGTAAACAAATTTATATTAAAAAAAATTATTTTAAAACAAAAAAAAATAATATAAACCATGATTGAAAATTATTGATTGAACTCTTAGCTTTAAAAAAAAGTCCTAACTTTAACCCAATGATTCATAAAATCTTAACAGGATACATTTAAAACATCTTCTGCACATTTGTTAAATAATTTTTTTACAAAGCATAAATTTAGGAAATGCAAAATTAGACTTATAGCTCATATTTTAAGGGTTCTTGTCATTAATTTCTGTTGTATACTTTTCATGTTTAAAATATTTTACTATTAATTTTAGTATTAATTATGTTTTCTTTTTTTTTCTTTTAAGGTGTTTCAAAAAGTGTTCATAACTCAAAAATAAAACCGTTGGATATTACTGTAAGTACTTTCTTATTTTTTTTATATATTGCATACTTTTAGAAGTTTCAAATAACATTTATAGCATACACTTAATTTTAAAATTTTCATTGCCTACTTTTATGTTTCTAAAGCAACTTTATTTCTATTACATACTTTTTGCCTAACAACTAAATCCGTTTTTGATCCTTCTTGCAAATAATTAGGATATTTTTAACTATTAATTATTAGTTTTAAAGAATATATAATTAATTGAGATGCTGTCAAGAAAATTGAATTTATCTAAATGCATTGTTTCCGACAAATATAGCAAATATAGCATACTTTTTGGAATTTTAAATAATCCCTTTTTTGTAATATATATTAGGGGGTCCAAAATTTAAAATTTACATTGCCTACTCTTAGGATCCTAATACAATTTATTTCTATTGCAAACGTTTAACCACCAATTAGATTTGTTATGATTTTTAAGGTATTGTTTCACAAAAATAATATACAGCGTTGATACGAATATAATATATTTCTAGGATTTTTTATCACTTATGTATAACATATATTAGGAAAGTCCAAAATTAAAATTTCCATTGCCTAGTCTTAGGCACTTTAAACAATTTATTTCTATTGCATACTTTTTAGTAAGCATAAAAATTTGTTTTTCTCTGGCTGATATACACAAATATATCATAATTCTATGATTTTGCAGCAATCACTTATTTATAGCATATATAACGAAAGTCCAACATTAAACTTACCATTGCCTACTTTTAGGCACCTACAACAATTTATTTCTATTGTATACTTTTTAGCATGCAATTACATTTGCTTTATTCTCCCTCTCACATGTAATTCATTTTTTTTAATTACACAACGCTACAAAATTTACCCCTAAAATCGAAAACAAGAGCTGCGACCATCGATCCGAAATATTTCAGCCTGATTTCAATGACGTACCCAGTTTTTTCACTTATGGGATAGATGTTGTCGCAAAATTGCATTAAAGTGTTGCCTGTTTTAATACAGTTTTTTATGCATAACATTTTATAAATTAAAAATGTTATCTTAGTTTTTTTTATAGAAAATAAAAATATTACTTTCATTAATATTCGGGTATCAAATTTGGTTAATAAATGTGCAGCATTAACAAGTAACTCCATGTTTTTTTCTCAGGTTTTACTATATTAATATTTTTGCACAATTTGTCATCGCATTTCGAAATCCAATCAAAGCGTTTTTGCGCATAAGCAAAATAACACACCTAAATAATTATATCGTGAAAAAAAGAAAAAAAAACTGCGTTTCATGGAAAAACGCGAAATGTGCATAAAATTTATATGGTAGCATAGCGAAGAAGGACAACCTATGAGCTCATCTTTTAGTATAATATGTAAATAGCTTAAGAAACGATGAGTACCAAAACTTAGCCAAAAAAGTTTATATTTGCGAAAGTTATTTAACAAACGTTGATTTACTTGTTAATGGTGCACATTTATTAAAAAAATTGATACCTGACGGTTAATGAAGGTCGTTTACGTAAAAAACTTAGATAAAATATTTGATTTGCTAAATTTTATGTATAAAAAACTGCGTTAAAACATGCGAAAAATCTGGCATATAAGTGAAAAAAACTGGGGACGCTATTAATTTTAGCGTGTCCCAAATATGTTATCAATGGTGGGTACTCTTGTTTTATTTTGTTTTAGTTGCGCAGTGCTATTAACGAGAGCTGAGAACTAGTTAAAACATCTAATTATAATTTTGTCAAGTTAAAGCATAGTTTCACGTAAATGATTCTATGATATTCACTTATTTATAGCATATATTAGGGAAGTTCAAAATTAAAATTTTCATTGCCTACTTTTAGGCACCAACACAATTTATTCCTATTGCATAATTTTAGGTAAGCAATTAAATTTGCTTTTTTCCTCCTTCTCACATATAATTAGATTTTATTTTACTATTAACTAAGCACTATGCTTGTCGAGTAATCTAAAGGAATTGTTTCACACAAATCATATAGAACAAAAGCCATCTTAATGAAGGTGGATGACAATGTGTTTAAAGTGCGTATAAGGTGGGTAGTTATTTAGTTGTATTTTTTAACCTAAAGAAAAATGAAATCAAGAACTCATTAAGCCAAAACGGATGCTTGTAATCACACTTTTTTTAAAATACAAAAAAAAAAAACACAACTAAATAAAACCATACACCCGCAGCCGAGAGAAGTCATGTTCATTTTATTTCAATTTTCTTGTTTTTTTTCCAACACAAGGAAACTTAAAACAAATAAAAATTTGTCGTTTATAAGTTGCTGGGAAATAAACATAGAACATGGTTAAAACTGGTTGTCGCCTACAATTATTCATTAACTTGCAAAAAAAGAACCACCAGAAAAAAAAACGGAAGTATATGCTCGGCAGAAATTAAAAAATAGTTGTTGTAGTCGTAATGCAACACAAAGATATGCCAGCGTCAGTAATTTTTAAGCGAATATGACAAAAAAATCCAAGAACAAAGTATAGAAATTATAAAAAATATATATAAAAAAATGTCCTTAAAAAACAACAAAAATATATATTGTTGTATTAACTTGGCTGGTAATACTCTCCCTAGACTCACCCCTCCCAATTACTGCCTTTTGCCTAGGCTCCTCCAAGTCAAGCATTTATATTAAATGTAAGCAGTGTTTACCACTAATAAAACAAAAAGTCAAAAGTCCTTAAGCATTTATGAGCAGTAATGCAGCTCGTTTTTTTTTTTTTGTAATTTTTTGTATAAATGCACCAATTGTTAATGGTAAAATGGAGGCATATACACTGACATAAGAAGCTGCAGTAAAAGAGGTTAAGGGAGGGAGTTTGGTATTCAAAGGGTTACGACCCGTATATACAAAAAAATAAATGAAAAATCATATGAGAAAGACTATAACATAAAAATAGTGCGACATAGTGGATTTTTTTTTCTTCAGGCTTAAAACTTCCCTTTCAAACCATTAAAATTAAGACTACAAAATGCGGGCAAGTGGCAAGCATTTCCGTTGTTCATCATACTCATCCTTAAACTTTTAAGCACATCATCATCACCCGCTACCAAATTACTGAGTTGTTAAACTCAGTTTTTTGTTGTTCTTTTTCTATTATTATTTAACCTAAGGAGGTACTATACCATTACAGTTTTGTAATGGAAACCCTTTTCTGCCTTATACACCAAATCCAAGGGAAATTGCAGCAAAAGTTACAATAATATTGAAGTAAACGCAATAAATGATTGTAAATGGTGTTAATTCCTCGAAACGGTCAATAAAAAAAATTTGTAAATGACAACCAATATCAAGTATTCAAAACCAGCTTAAATCATACTTAAAATGGTTTATATTTCAAAAAAATTATTATTTTGTAAATTCTTATATAAAATTGCATTTTAGTACTAATATATATTGCCTACTTTTAAGAATTTTAAATTTTTTTTAAGGTAGTATACTTTTAGGCAACGTGAAATTAAATGTTGGTTGCCCACTTCAAACAGTTTTAATAAATAATCGCTTTCTATTGCATACTTTTAAGCTTAAATTCAGTTTATACTAAAATTTTGTGGAACAAAATGCAAAAACGTTTAATGAAATGTATTTGTATATGTCTATATTTCAAAAATGTCTTTGGGGCATTCCATGTCAAATTTTCGAGTTCTCGGCCCAATCCTCTTCAATTTCGCTAATTTTTTATGTGTTTGTATTCAAGGCCTTCTGGGTCCATTTCGTGTGAAAATGCCAACGTATATAAACGTACACACAAAGAAATAAAGTGCCAACCTAATTGAAAAGTATAGTATATTTAATGGTAACAGCCTATACATTTAGTTAGTACAACGATATTTACATTAGATTTCTGAATATTTGGGAGTTGCTTCTAAAATTCTTTTTAATTAACCGAACTTTGTTGTGAAAACTAATGTTAAGTTGTGCCAAACGACTGAAATTCGAAATAACCGTCACCGAGTCTTAATAACCGAATTTCAGTTGGCAAATAGCCAAATTATTCTCTGTGTGTATATGGGCTTGTATGTGATATAGTTAATCGTATATATATATAGGTCTATATATGACCTTAACTGGTTTTTAGATGCAATATTTGAGGTAAATGGCTGTATTGGATCATATACATTAGCATATATGAATCATACATTAGCATATATGAATCATATGTGAGCATATATAAATCATATATGGGCATATATTAATCATATATGAGTTTTATAAGAGCATATGGGAATCGTATATAAACACATATGAATATTTGACCGTTTATATGTTCATATATGATTTTATTTTCTCCGGGACACAAAAAACAATAAATTTCTAACAATAAATTTTTCATTGTCACCACAAACAATTTAATTTTATTTATAATTCTTTCAATTTCCATTGGAAATGGTTTAAAATAAAAAAAAAAACAAAGGGAAGTCACAAATTGTTAAAGGCCTGGCAGTTGTCATGTGGTCACAAACCATTTTTTTTAACATTAATAGCTGTTGCAACTCGTAGCGCGCTTTAAACAATCTCATTTCACTCTTAAGCTTTTGTGTGCGGTGGCATATCATAAACGCAGAATCACACAAAACTGTGCTGGCAATTTTTTGTCGTTTTTTTCATCTTTTTCTAGTACACATACACTTATACAAATTCATAAAAATAGTATGAAATAAAAATTCATAATTACATTTACTCCGGTAATTAAAAATTATTGTAATACACAACTACTAAAAAAAATTAAAAAGTGTGGAAAAAGAAAGCAAAAAAGAAGATAGCTAAAGTGCAAAGTGGGTGGTCAAACATAATCGTAGTAGTCATATATAATCAGTAGTATTATTATTTTTTTTTTTTGTAAAATATGCGTAATTTATTTAAAACGCCTAAAGGTAGGCACAAAAAGTAAGGAAAGGGAAAGAAAGTATGCAAAATGAACGGAAATCAAAATTTAAATAAAATGTTTATAAATCATATGCAGCCTTAGAGATATGCTGAGTTTTTTTTTAATTAAAAAAATTGTGATTTAAAATAGTGTTTTATTTAGCAGTTAAAAAGACTGGATAAATTTATGTTTGTCGCCTTAAATTGGGCAACCTAAACAAAAATTTCTAAAACCCTAAAATAGGCTTCATATTTTTCATATCTCCTATTTCTGTTGAATATTCCACTATCATTGAATGCTTCTGATATTATAGATTTTAAATACGATTTGGTAACCATGGTTTCTAAAGTTTTTTAGTATTTCTTGAATCCTAAAAGTAGGCAAATTTCTTTTAAATAATGTTAAGAAATGAATTACTCCTAAAACTAGGCTACATTTTGAGTATTTTTTAACTCCTAAAAACAGAAGAAGAGTAAGAAGCTTGTTATAATCAATTCGAACCCTTATTGACAAAAGGAAATTACTTGACAAACACTTCTTTAAGAATCCAGAAAAAAATTCTTGAATGTCAAATATTTCTCTTATAAAAAATCAAGTTTCCTTGAAAATATTAAAGTTTTTTTTTTTGAAATTGCCTGCAAGTATGCAAAAATTTTAATACAAATTTCTTAAGACATTCAGTATTTTAACACCTCTTTCGTTTTTCTTGTTTTAAATTATCTTATTTCAACTAATAAAAATAAATAAAACAAGAGAAAAAAAACTGTCTAAAGTCTACAAATCATTTGTAAAAACACTTGACAATAATAGACAGACCATTGTAAAGGACATCTCTTATTGTATCCGATTTCTTTTTAACATTAATACAAATAAACTAACTTACAAGTAAAGAAAAAGAAAAATAAAAGAACAACTCGAAGTTCAAATGACAATTGATTGTTAATTCAAGTTTTTTTTAACATCATCTTACATTTGCTTCATCATTGGAAAAGAGACTCACTAGGAATTCTTAATTTTTGCAAAAGAAGCAATGAAGCTCGAGTATGTCTTTGTATCATTTACTAACAACTTTTCTACCATGCTTGGATTTCCTGTGCTTCTTGCTGTTATGGCGTTTTTGTTTCCTGTTGGTCTTGTTCAAATGGGTGTGTCTGTACATGGGATTATATTGCTGGATACTTCTTTTTTTTTCCATACTATTTTGGGGTCTGACTGTCAGACACAATAAGCATCATTGTGTTGGCTTAAGTACAAGGTTTCAGTTTTTTTTTTTCTACCAAAAAGCAGATGATGAAGTTTAATTCTAGTAGAGAATGCTTATATAAGGAGTTGGAAAAACAAATTAATTGATTAAAGGACATTACAAGATACTTAACAGTGTTGCAGGGATAGATGAGATAGATGATATTGCAATGTAAAATGACAAGCGTCAATTGTAAGAGAAATTACTTAAATATATTTCAATGTTTAATTTTACTTAAGAAAACAAATTTTAAACCAAATTTCTTAAATAACAGCTAAAGTATATGCTTTGCAGTTGAAAGCATGTAAACTACATTTACATTTAAATCAACGGCATTATAAAGTTATTTTTAACAGTTGAAAAAAAACTGACAAATGTCGAAGAAAAAACAACTACAAATGCAGGTAAAAAAAGACATACGAATTATTTGAAAACTTTAAAAATAACTGAAAATGTAGTTAAAACAACAGGCATTCAAATTATTGTAATGCTGTACACAACATTTGCATTTAAATTAACTGCAATGTGTTGCTATTTTTACATGTAAGAATTCAAATGACAAATTTGGTAAAATCAACTGCAATGGTTTTGTTTCGCTTGCAGGTAGAATTCGGATGCAAATATTGCAGAGCTGAAAGAAAAGAAATGAAATATAAATAAAATCACCTTTTGCGTACATTTTCTAAATCATTGTCGAAATATTTTTGTCTGCAGAAGATAAAATTGTGTGTGTATGGTTTCTTTTTTTCATCTACAGGTATAATACCCAGCAAAACCACACATTACCAAATCATGGGTAAAGTAATGTATCGCCATAGGGCTTCATACATGACTTTACACGTTACTTCACTGATGAATTTTACAGGCGATGAGCCTCAAAGTAACTCATTACCTTGTAGTGGGTAAAGTAACTGGTTACTTATATGGTTACATGGTGGGAAAAAGTAATGAGTTTCATAAAAAAATGCATAACAATTTTTTTTTACAGATATTTTTTTAATTAAATAAATAACTTTTTTTTTATTAAATAAATAACTTGGTCATGCTGGGATTCGAACCTGGGGTCTCTGGTATTTAACAATAAGTTAGGCGAGAACTCTACCAACTGAGCTATCGATACATACAATATTTTATTGCTTAACATGTAGATGAGTTGTTGTGCTTCGTGTTTTTTCGTTCGTGATATCAAAAAACATACTAATGTGTCTATAAATAGATTTTCAAAAATATATATTAATAATTACTTTACGTTTATAATTCATGCATTATGTAATTGATGATCGGTAAGTCATTATTTTATGTTTTGAAGTAATGTAAAATGTAATGAGGTCTCATTACAAGGTAATCCATGAGTATTCAATTATCGGTAACTCATTACTTCTTGTTGGAAAATAATGATACAGGTAAGGAGTATACATTACAAGGTAATGCATTACTTTATCGCACCCATTACCAAAGTTTTGATGGGTATTGATGAAAATATTAAAGAGCTGGGAGAAAATAAATACAATATAAATATAATCATCTTTTGCGTAAAGTTTTTCAATCTTTTCCGCCCAATTTTTTTTTTTTTTTTAAAAGAGAGGCAACACTCAGGAAATACTTCCTATATTTAGTGTGTTCCTTTCTTTGGAAAGGGATAGTATAGAGATGAAAGGTAGGGAAAGATGAAGGGCTTCAGACATGGCAACACTGTAATTGCGCGAGATGATAAGTCTTAGAACAGTTGTTGCTCGCCACCTGATGGAGAGTTTGCGAACTTATTGAAGCTTTTTGGTTCATAGCCCTGATTCATAATTTTACTTCGGTGGGGTTAATTGCTATGGGAACACCGAAGGTGGACATTGCGATACGTATGAGGGATAGAAAAAACGCATACATATTATTTTGATGTTGCCGGCACCGGGGATCGAACCCGGGACCTTCTGTGTAAAAGTCCAACGCGCTAACCATTACACCACAACGAAAGAAAGATGTAATTTTGTTTATTTTTCGTCTGCCGGTAGAATTTTGATGACAATAGCTGCCATTTATAAACTTTAGAACTTGTCTTACACGTAAGGACCGTCAATGGGTTCCCTCCGATTGTCATAAAATTGGGATATGTGATAGTTGGGACAAAGTTAATAATACAAAACTTAATTTCACGTTTAAAGATTAAAATTAAAATACCCCAATGTACCGTTATTTACGTTTTTTCAAGCTTCTTTGGTAAATTTGGTATCAAATTTAAGGTATTTGAATGACCTTTACAAAAAATACAAAAACAAGTAAAAAAAACAAAAAAGTTTCGAACAACTTTGAAATCCATTTTTTTCCCCTAAACATGCTATTAGGAAGGTATTTTTCATATAAATTTTTTGTTACTTACGCCTCCTCTATCTTGCATCCGAATTTCATTGAAATTTGGTGGAACCTCGCAACAAACTTCCTGGGTAAGTTCACTTAAAATTTGAGTACAAACTCGCACTGAGTGCTGAATATACAACAGGCCTGGGATAATAATTCACAAATTTTTAACTTTTCTTTTTTAAATACAGTTTTAAACAATAATTTTATTTATCTTGAAATTTATCTTGAAATTTTACTTAAATTTCTTAATTTTTCGATTAAAGTCGATTGTTAATTTTTAAAGTTTCTGAGCACAAAAAAATGAAATGGGGTTTCAATTAAAATTGAGAGACAAATACTGCCCAAGCACAAATATACAATCGGCACAGTGTTAGCAAAGCGTTGACGATAGTCGGTTATGCGTTGGCAGAACGTTAGATTAACAATCTTGACAGTATTGTCCTTTTACCCGATTGATAACAGTGGCCAATTGTTGCTTTTAACCAACTTCTCACCGTTAGCAAAACGTTGGTATTTAAATCAAAAGTATGCTTTTAAAATAGCTTAAATTAAATTAATTTTGAGCAATATATGTAATAAAACTGATTTAAAAAGCAGCAGCATAGTTCGGTCTTAATTTTATAGATCATGTGGAAATGTGTGCAATATAATAAAATATTAAAAAAAAATAAATTCTACTTGGTTGTAATATTGGTGAAAACAATATTCTCAAAGAATTTCGAGGGTGGTACTGGCAAAACACATGCTTTGTAAACAAAATAGTGCTTTCCTAGTACAATATTAGTTGTACATTTGGTAATTTTTAACACAAAAATGCAAAAATAGCTGTGGTTTGCCAGTACTATTTTTTTTGGTACGGTTGGCAATTTCTACTCGCGATATATGACCATACACGGCCTTGTATAGGATCATATATGTATCTAGCTTACCATATATATTTCAAAATATGGCAATGTTGAGTCTTATATATAACACCGGTCGACAAAAAAAATAGTTTTCTTCGGTTTCTGTTTTAATGCAGAAATTCGGATTGTAGACATCGAAAAACACCAAAATATCCATTCTGTTAAAGTTTCATTTTACGGTTTTACGTCTATATGTAAAATTTGGAAATTATACGATCAGCAGTGTAGATCAAAAACAAACTTTGATAATAAAAATATTTTCCCCTTTATTAGTAACACAAAAGAAACTAAAATTTGTCATTTAGAACTCAGACCCAAAAACCGTGTCGACCGGTGTGATTATGTATGTTTCGAGCCGAAATTTGAGGGTATGTCGTTATTTATTATCGTATATACTCTTATTTATGATCATATATACTCTTATGTGATCATATATGTTTTATATATGTTCACATTCGATTCATATATGTTCATATATCATCATGTATGGACATATAATTTTAATTTTCGTATCAGAATATATATTGTTAGATATGACGCACTATATAGTCATATACATGGCCATATGTGATCAGCTTTTACCATATATTATTATATACAAGGTCATGCATGATCATATATGGTCATATTAGATCTCATTTCAACCAGGGAGATACAATTTTTTGCATATCTTTGGTTTTTATTACTGTATGCATTGTCTTTTCTATTTTTCTATTCAATCTTTGAAAACTAAAGCATAATTCTGGGCTCTAAATAAAAATTGCATACTTTAAGGATTCAAGTGTGTGATATACTAAATTATGTTTTAAACATTTTATACATTGATTTCCTTAAGCATTATATCTAACACTTATGCTTTATTGCCTTTACCAACAAATCTTTAAACACACTTCCTTCCTGATTTTGTCGATATAAAAAAAAAATCCGCAAAAATAACTTATGTCCTCACAAAACCAAAAAATCTCCGTTAAAAAGTCTTAAAAAAATAACTGTTATGCGCAAAATGTAACAAACCAAACATATCACATTACACCCTTCAAGAAAAGCCAGGAAATAAAATTGATTTACTTCATATGTTTTTTTTTTTTCTTTCGCCTTAAAATATACCCCATATTTGTACATGTTTGTACGCCTAAAAATACCAAACAATTTGACAAGTGTCATTTCTAAGTAATATAGCAAATAATACAATACATTTAACAATATTTGTTTGTTTTTTTTTTCTTCTATTTAGTCCTTTTTTCGTCCTTTTGACTTTCATAGAAACTTGTTAATTACCTTGTTGCTTTAAGACTTTAAGAGTAATTATTCACCTTTGAATATTGGCTATTTATCTACTGGCACTATACGTATTCAACACAAATTTTTCATGGTTACCCTCTAATATTTAAGAAAATTACTCAAAGGAATTTCGTAGCAGTGTTTTTTTTTTATTTTTTCCATCTACTTTGTAGAATAAATGTATTGAAATTGCTTTGGTATTTGCTAATGCTGGTTTATAGAACCCAAAAGATTAATTAACTTATGTCTTCTGGTAAAGAAGAGAAAGACGAACATGTTCTGCTTGGCAGTAGTTGGCTCTAGTAACGGACACCCTTCGTTAGTGTGAGTTGTGTTTGAAATTAATTGTTAGTTATTCAAAGACATTTTTTCTTATTTCTTCTTTAAATAGATAGATTTTTATAAATGTTTTGTTTTATTTTGACATTTGTTTAGTAAAGTCAATAAGTAAATAAATGTAGACAATTACAAAAAGAATAAACACTGCCCTGAAAAATGTAAGAAAAAAAGAAAAGAAATAAATAAATTGTGGCACACTTTAAGATATAGAAAAATTAAAGCATACTTTAGGGAAGAAAATTTAATACATACATTCTATCATACTTTTAGGAGTATTATTAAATAAAATGATTTTATTAAATAATTCATTAAAGAAATTTGCTGTATTTATATGTTTTTTCTGTTGTTAGCTCCGTTTGTAAATACAATCAATTTAATGGTTAATATAACAAAATTTTAATTAAAGATAGGACAATAATGCAAATATCCTCTTCTATGCTATAAACTACACAGAAATAATTACTGCCCAAAAATTTTCAATTTAAAATATGTTTGAAATAAACTATAAGTTCTATTAAATGTTTAGTTAACTCAATTAATTTTTTTAATTAAATATATACATATACTTTTAAATATATATACTTTTAAAACATAATGTTTACCAATTATAAAAATATTTTCGGTATACAGTTTAGTTGTATTTAGATTCAATTTCTTTAAACAATTTTTCTCATTTTTTTTTGATTAAAATCTTCAACAAAATTTTTTGACCCATTTTTGGATTTTACAATATTTTGATCATAACTGATAGCTTTATATAGAACCAAATTTATTAACTTCCTCTACATTGTATTCTAAACCAGGTAAATGATCTTTAACTTGTTTTGCTTTGCTTATTTTGGTCAACTCATTACCATTTATGACAAATTGTTAACTTATGGTTACGCATGATAAGAATGACTTTAAAACAAAATGTTGTACAAGTTTTCGGAACACAGGAAAAAATACTACTTTAGTATCAATTTGCATACAATACTACTGTTACGCACTTGCACATATTATGTCATTATGTTAATATTTTTTTAAAGGTAGTTTAAGGAAGAAATTATGATTATCATTTAACAAACAACTAACAAAGAGGAAAGAAATATTTTTAATTTGAATAATATCAATTGGGATAAATTTGTTTTGATAAAGAAATGTTACAAACCTTTTTTTTTGGCTATTGATTGCTTTTAGAGAATTTAATAATGATTAGTTTTTAAGGATTAATACAAAAAAATAATTTATAACATGATTTAACGCTTTGCCAAGTGATCTTCAGTAGATTTTCAAAATAACTATTAGTTGGGTTTATAACGAGACTGTTAGCTAAACTTTTCACTATCATATTGTTTTAACAATATACAAATGTTTAAAGGTATACTCGGTACATAAGTTCACGCTCTCCTAAGTGATCCTCAGTAGAAATTTAAAATTATAAGTTTTTTTTAGGAAAGATAAAGAAAATTTAAATTATTAAGAGTTTTAGCCATTAAGGCAATTTAAATCATGATTTCACGCTCTTCCAACTGATCTTCAGCAAAATTGTAATATCGTTATTTATTAAGTTTACAATTGGTACATGATTTCACTCTTCCCCAAAAAAATCTTCAGAAGAATTTGAAAATTATTATATTCTAAAAAATGTAATTTATTAAAAGCTTTGGACATTGTGGTATGTAGGGATAATTTCTCGCTTTCCCAAGTGGTTTTTAGTAGAATTTGAAAATTATCAGTTTTTTTTTAGAAAGAATATAGAAAATTGAATAAGAACTTTAGGAATTGCGGCATGCTATATTATGAATTAATGCTTTCCCAAGTGATCTTCAGTAAAATTTCAAAATTATTATGTTTTGAGTTTATGACTAATTTTTGGAATAGCAAAACTTTTCAATATTATATTGTTTTAACAATAAATAACTATTTAAAAATATACTCGGTACATAATTTCACGCTATTCTAAGTGATCATCAGTAGAATTTTAAATGATTAGTTTTTTGAAATAATAAAGAAAATCCAATTTAGTAAGATCTTTGGGCATTGCGGTATTTTATATCCTCATTTCATGCTCTCACAAGTGATCCTCACTAGAATTTTCGTATCATTATTTTTTGAGATAATAATTAAAAAAAACGAATAATTTCGAAACGATAAATTTCACCAGTAGACCGTTGAAATTTTGCATATCATACAAAATGTAAATTAAAATTTGTTCGCTTTTAGTTTTAGCTTTTATTGTGAACATTTTTTAATTGCTTTAATATTGAAACTTTTGAGTATTGTTTTAATAGTAAACAAATATTAAAACATGTATCCATCGTTTGTGTCAATTTAACACAATTTTCCAATTGAAAATGTTTTTGCACCTTTTTGTCAAATTGACACAAACGACGGATGGGTGTTAAGAGGTCACTCGGTACATGATTTCGCGCTCTCACAAGTAATCTTTCGTAGAATTTTAACATGACTAATTATTTATGAATAATAAAGAAAATTGAATTTATTAAAAGTTTTAGACATTAAGGTATTCTATATACTGATTTCACGCTCTTCCAAGTGGTCTTCAGTCGATTTTTTATATAAATTATTTTGGTCTTGAACTTGATTAATCTGGCTCACGTCATAGTTTATGATAAAAGATCAAAAAATATAATTTTGTTTTTAATTTTAATTTTTAATTTAAATTTTTTTTTATCAAAAATAAAACAAATTCATTTATTAATAGCTTAAGAACATTTTTAATATCATAATTTTTTTAAGTTCATAAGTAATTGCTTAAATAGAAAACCTTTTCAGAAGATAAATTATAGACAAGTGTTTAAAGGAACACTTGCTACATGATTTCACGCTCCCCAAGCAATCTTCAGCAGTATTAAAAAATCATTAATTTTTTTTAGAAAAAAGAAACAATTGAATTTATTTATTACAAAACTTCACGCTCACCCAAGTGATCTTGAGTAGAATTTTGATATCATTATTTTTTAAGTTAATAAATAATTGCCTAAAGAGGAAAACGTTTAAGTATTATAATGTTTCACCAATGAACAAATATAAAAAGTTTCGCTAAAATAAAAAAATTGCAGACAATTTAGTAATTCATTTTTTATTCCACTTTATAGTTTTTGTAGAAATTTCTAGTACAAAATAATTTTTAGTAAAAATTCTTCATATGCTCTCTCTCTGTTTAAATTTACTAAATGTTTTACTAACTTTCGGTGCTAAAATTGGCAAACATTTTTAAAATTTGTATTTTTCATAATTGAGAGAAAAGTTGTCATTTAAGAAGTTATTTTTTCAAATATATTTTAATCAGTAAGAATAAAATACTAATTATTTAGTAAAAAAAGTAAATCAATTTAAATTAGGGCTTTTAAAAATTTTACTTAATTTGGGTACTAAAAATTACAGCCATATTTTGCTAAAATAGGCTAAGCGGTCTGCTGGCCTCAAAGTACTTAACTTTTCTGTAAAATTGCAGATTTTTGTTCAAACTTTACAGACTTTTTTTATTTGAGTGTAATAAAAAAAGTCTTACAACAAATATTTTAAAAATTTTTTAATTTTGTTTTTGAAAAATTGCAATATTGAAGTTTATTTAAAAGGTTTGCTTAATATTTTATATATAATTCATTTGTTTTATAAATGTTTATCATTTCTTTGTTCTACCTGAAAATATGCAAAGATTTTTTTAAGCAAAGCTAAATATTTATAATTTTATTTTGCTTTATAAAAAAGAGTCATGTTACAAAGTAAAAATTTACACTATTTTTTTCTATAAACTCTTATTTTTTTATTTTTAAGAAATCTTAAAAATTATGTTTGTTTTTATACTTAAAAATGTAGCAAAGCATAATTTTTGGCGTTATATCTTCTTGCATTTTCTTTAACCATATGCTAAATATTTACAGAAAAGGATTTGCCTTTTCTAAAAAAAAAAAAACATAAAAATGCCTTTGAAACAAATTCTTTTTAACAAAATTCCCACTAAACAGCCAAAAATAAAAATAAAACGGTTTTAAAAACAAACCAAGATTTTTTCTTAAAAAAAATACTTTTCAAGCACCTAAGATTATGTTATGGTAAAAATGCTACAAAAAAAAGGTTATAAAATACAAACACATGTGTGGCTGTTGTTGTTTTAAAAAGGCGGATTTTTTCAAGCAGAACTAAAAATATTACATTTAAGTATGACACTTTTTTCTGTGGTTGTTAGTGAAGATAAGTAAAGAAAGCTACATTATGTTAGAAAGCAAACAAAAAAAAATCTGCTGCATATTGTTAGGCTGAAAATAAAGCCAAGATTTAAAATAAATGCAAGCCAATTAAAACAGACAGAAATAAGACATTTAAAATGTTTACAATTAAGAAAATAAAAACAAAAAACTAACATAAGGCCAATTAGCATTTAGC
This sequence comes from Delia radicum, assembly GCA_021234595.1. Lineage (NCBI taxonomy): Eukaryota > Metazoa > Arthropoda > Insecta > Diptera > Anthomyiidae > Delia > Delia radicum. The sequence goes on from CM037852.1 coordinate 3,504,737, forward strand.
GTTGCGTTAAAGAAATCATACTAACAATTAGAGCCTATTTTAAGGGGTTTTTAAGAAAATACAATCTTTAGAAAGCGGAGAGATTTTGTTAGAAAAATTCATTAAAATTTAACACTAAAAAGAACAAAAACAATAGAACAACACATGTTAATTATATTAAGAGAAACATGTCACTTCTTGCTTATAAAATTAACCCATTAAAAGCCACGTTTTCCAAGAGAAAATTAAAATTTATGTAAGAAAATAGTTTTCTTGTTAAGACACATTCGCTGGTCCGCCAAAAAATCGATTTTCCGTCAATTAATTTAAAAACTTATACATTAATTTAGTTTAGAAATGTGTACAAAACGATGCAATTTTGAAAAGCTTTTTGAAAATGTTTGATTTAACAAACTGTTTTATCTAACTTATTGCGGTAGTTCAAAATCTGATTCGGAAAATACAAATCTTTCTAAACGAATTCCTCCATTTTGATTTTTTTTAAGATGTGTTGATTTCGACAGAGACTTAAAAATATTTAAAACCATTTTTTTGTTAACGCGATATTTATGGAGATGTGAGTGGTACAAGCTAGGAAATACGATTTACTTTGAATTTGAAATGCCTTCTGCAAGTTTTTTCTTTACATACAAATTTTATTCTAAAAATCTAAATTGTTTGAAAAAAGAAATGTGATTCAAAACGGGTTATTTATTAAAACATTATAGAATTAGCATCTAATTAAAAAAAAAAACATTGTGAATCTAAAAGAAAAAAAAAATATAAAACCAAAAAACTTCACGCATCAAAAGGCTTATTAGGGAAACACCTTTTTGGACAATAGCCAACACAAGATGAAGCAACAACAGCATGAGCTTTAACACAAAAAATCCTTTTAAAAGTGACCACATATAAAACAAAAAAACGTGTTCAAGAAAAAAAGGTATGCAGAGACTACAAGTACTTACAACAAATGCTAATCATATTAAATTAAAATTTTAATGTTTTTTTCCAAAAGAAAAATATTCTTTTGAAAATAATACATAAAATGTAACATGTTTTATATGTGCATTCTAGCGGTTTTTTACGAAATGATGATGATCACAATGAGGTGATTATGATGATGAGTACGTGTTGTGCAGAAAATCCTTAGTTTGAAAAAAGTAGCAAAATTTACATCATATATTTAAGCATTTTTGAGTTTTTACAAAAGAAATGTAATTAAACTTATATAAAAATGCATTTTTTTTTTATAATAAGTACCATAAATGCTAATTAAATAAATATTTTAAGCCTAAAGGTAGGCAGTAAATTTTTGTTTGTTAGTAATCCGTATACTAGGCATTTATTTTTATACTTAAAAACATGCTTAAAATATGCTTCATAGAATATGGTTTAAACCAAAAATAATTAAAAGAAAACATTGTATATTGAATAGTTTTTATAGCAACTCTTTTATGAGATTCTATCACTCACAAAATATTAACCCTTTAATGCTCAAAGCTAACTTTACAAATTGCTTACCTATTAGACTACAATTTTTAAAGTAAAACAGTTATATCATTGCAATAGAAAACATAATTTACTGCATTTTTTATCAAAGCCAACTATTTGTCAAACTAAAAAAAAAATTTATTAATAATTCGGACATAAAAAAAAAAAAATATTTGAAGACGTTGAGATTGAACCTAACAACTTTGCACATTCTTCAAAGCTGTTGAAACAGTAAATATTTACAAAAAAAAAAAAACTAAAATCGTGTTTCAATTTAAATATTTGTTAATTCAATTAAAACTTTTATTGAATTCGGTCCTATTAAGGAAATTGTAGTATCAATTAACATAATTTGTAACTATTTAATTAATTTAGTTTCAATTTAGATTTTAATCATATCTATTAAAAATTTAATTGAATATTGGTTTTTATTTCAAACAAATTTTTAGTAGATAATATTAAAACGTTAATTAAAATTCCAGAAAATCGCAGAACATTGGAAAAAATTTCACTAAAATTAAAACCAAAAAAAACGCTAAAATTAAAACAAAAAAAAAACGCTAAAATTTAAAAAAATCAACAAAATTTAAAAAAATTCCAAAATTACGAAAAAAAAACTACAAAAGCTGAAAAGGAAACTATGCAGCGCCAAATAAGCAGATTTGTATGAAACTTGGATATTTTGTAGAGGGGAAACCAATATTAGGGGTTAAAAAGTAGAGTAAAAAAATTACCCAATTGACGTTTCTTATAAACTATAGGCAAATTGGGTATCAAATGAAAAGTATTTTAAAGACGCATCCACTTTCATATAAAATATGTCCGTGCAAGTCCGAACATTTTTCTTACTCAAAAAACAATTTTTTCGAGTACCACATTTGTATGGGACGTTGTTGTGGGTTGGGCATTTTTCAATTTTCGTAATCGTTAGCTTTAATACGAATTTTCCTAAAGAGCTCTTATAACCCATATTTTAAATATTTCAAATAAGTGGCAACCCTGTTCCCACATCATAGGCAATATATGTATTAAATTTACTACATTTTAGAGATGTTTTCATACAAAAGTGTTGTAATTTTTTATTTATTTTATTTATTAATAATCATATAATTACAAATTATATGATATTACCCTAACCGAGCACTAGCTACTATAGCTTTCGGCGCGTTGTAGCGAAAACAAACCAGTGATCTGGTGGTAATCGAACCTACGACCCCCGCACTGGTAAACCAGCACGCTACCAACTAGCCTACCGGGGCGCACTTGTAATTTTTTACCCACTTTTTAATACCTAAATAAAATATGTGCCTAATATTTTTTTTTGCCCTCAACAGCGTATCCAAGTTTCATTAAAATCTGCGTATTCCTTGTAAGTAGTAAAAAAATGCAAAAAATTGTCAAAATTTCAATAAAATCGCTAACATTAAAAAAATCGTTAAAGTTAAAAAAAAAAATGCAAAAAATCGTCAAAATCGCTAAAACTGGGGGAAAATCTAAAATTTACAAAAATCACCAAAATTTAAAAAAAATTACAAAATGAAAAAAATTTACGCTAGCCGAAATTGAAGAAAACAAAAAGTGGAAAAAACTCAAAATTGGAGAAAAAAAATTGTCAGAATTTTTAAAATTTTAATTTTCTCTGTTTTTTTTTTTAAAACATAAGCAAATTTTTTCAGTTAAATTCACTTTTTTTTTAAATGTTGGTGATTTTTTTTTAAATTTTGGTAATTTTTTTTAAATTTTTGTAATTTTTTTTAAATTTTGGTATTTTTGAATTGTATGTACCAAATTCATTTTCAATTAAACATTTAATAGACATTATTTAACTTTTAATTGAGAGCGAGTTTTAAATCAAACAAAAGGTTAATTGAAATTTTATTGACAATAATGTTTTCTGTATCGGGAAATGTATTACTTTTCTTGAGATAAAACATTTGAAATAAAAATAACTGAAATTTTATAATTTTTACTGACTTTTTTTCATTTTAAGTTCTTAGTTATTTGCTATTTTGGTCGAAAATTTAGACAATACTTAAATTTTTTTTTAACAAAACATACTTTGATCAAAAACGTCTTTTATAATTACAGGTTTTAAATGAAATTACAGTTGTTTTGAATTAAAAATTCACATGTTTTAACATTATAGTCAAAAATGCATAAAACATATCGTCCTTTTTTTTAAATTAACTTTATATATCATCATTTCATTAAATAAGAGTTTCGCGTTTTAAAAAGATTATTAAAAGGATCAAAATTTTCTCTTTCCGTATTCTAACTTTAATTTTAACTCTAAAGAATGCAATAAACTTTGCGTGTTTATTATTTCAATACTTTTTTCCGACTTCTTTCTTTGATTTCCAAAACAACATCAAATTCTTAACCTCAAGGATATGTATAATGAAGATTTATTTAACCCATCTTTTGTTAAGATTGTTGTTTAGCATACACCAAAATTATGTTTTAGACATTTTTTGAAAAGAAGTAGTTAAACTGAAACCTAAACTCCATTCAATAAAATTTTCTTAAGAAAATAAATGAAAATTAAATGCAAAAATCAAAAAAACCTATTCACATATGACTACGAAAAATAAACAAATAAACATTCATTTATAGTTTCCTTCCGTTTCGTGAATCTATATCATACTTGGAAAGTTAACATTGGCAATAAAATTTAATTGGCATTACTCGTGGTCAATGCCAATGCCAAAAAAATGTAATTACCATTTCAATGCCAATAAAATTTTTTTTTAATTGTCACTGATTAGACCAATGGTAATGAAATTTAACCCATGCCAAAAACATCACGTTTACACTATTTCTTCTTGTTTGGTATGATGGATCAGATTTTAATAATAAATACTTGATAAAATATAAAATATTTATATAATTAGTACTCAAATAAAGTATTTTTTCTAAATTTGTTGACAATTGTAACAAACAATTATAATAATCAATTATAATTGTCTGTTAAAGGCATTGATCAATGCCAATTAAAGCAACATTTCATTTTCATTAATTGCTAAATTCAATTAACTAGTCCCAAGCAAGATCTATATGAATGAACATTTTACAGCTAACAAATAATCTTTGGCAATAATTAAAAGTGGCAGGAGTAGGGTAAATCGTAGAAAATTTTCAAATACAAAAATATCATATGATGATTTCAAGAACACTTTCGTTTGTCTGTTGTAGAATACAGTAAAATCCTTATACAATAGTTTATTTAGTTTTTGTTTTTGGCGTTTCTAAGTATGCATCACTAGTATTTATTATTGTATGTCTTTGTTTAATTTTCAATTTGTAAATTTTCTCCCAAAAATTATGTTATAGGGAAAACTATAGAAATTGTTGTATGTTGTTATTAGTGATTAAAATTTATTTTGATTCCCTGCGCTACAGAGTATGTTTCTATTATTTGTTTTTAAATCAGCCTGAAGATATGCTATAGAAAAATCATTGAACAAATTAGGCAAGTATAAGGGAAGTTTGTTAAAGAAGCGATTTTATAAAACAAAATATAAAGGAGGTGGAAAAATTTTTGAAAAAACAGAGAAATACCTTCTTTATAAAAGTTATTTCAATAAAAAAAACAAATTTTTTTTATTGGATTTATTTAAATCGCTCTAGTTTCATGCGCTAAAAAATCGCAAATATGCGCTTAAAATCCAAAATATGCCCTTAAATATGCACTACTAACCTAAATATGCTCTAAAGTCATAATATGCACTAAAAACCAAAAAAAAAAAAGTCATTAAAAATCTAAAAAATATGCACTTCAAATTTGTGGATTTTTAAAAATCGATTTATTGCTCGAGAATTTTGTTTAAAAGCGAAATCCCATAAAAATGTCTAACAAATGAGAACTAGATTATTTGTTAAAAGCTACAAATGCTTACTTTTGATTATTTTTTGTTAAATCCTAATTTTAATTTTTACAAAATATGGAAAAGTATGCAACTAAAGTGAAAATGTGCAATAAAAAATGCCAAAATATGGATTAAAATATGCATTTATAGCAAATTAAGCAAAAATATACATTTATAACAAAATATGCAAAAATATGAATTTTTAACAAAATGTGCAAAAATATGCATTAATAACAAAATATGCAAAAATATGCAAATACAAATCGATGGCATACTAATTACAAACATGATGCACGAAATTCGCTGCCCTGATCATCACCCGGTTATTACCTTTGTCTATAATATTGACTATTTTAAAGCATTTCTTTATTTCTTTGATATTTGACTTCTTTCTTCTGCCGTACATTTTTACCCTGCCAATTATATGACCCCTCTTCATACCCTTCATACAATGTTTTCAAATACTTAAACACCAGACAATAATTTATCCTATTTAAGATTCATAAAATCCTTTGTTTATTTTTTTTATAACTGCTACTGTATTCCAGAAATATACTCACCTTCTCTAACTTTCATCACTCTCTTAGCAATACTTACCCTTTTTTTAGTTTATATAGGAAAGTATGTTCGAAATAATTCGAATTTCCCCTTGTTTTATTATGAGTGAGTTTTCTTTCTATCCTGTAACAGTGGTGGTTTTTATATAAAATTGAGATTGAGTTGTTTTCCAAAAGCTTTGGTTTGAACTCACTAGGTGGTAACCTTAATTTACTCCTTAAATTTTCTATAGCATAAGTTTTGGGTATAATTTGTTTTTAACATTTTGAGTAACTTTTTGTAGAAATAGGTGAGTTTTTATTTCATATTACAAATGAATAGGAGAAATAAAATTAAACGAATTAAAAATAAAAAAAAAAAAATAAAATTTTTTTAAATAAAATAAATTTTAATTTCCTTAAAGTATGCTTTAATTTTAACAATATGAATATTTTACAATATGAGTTAATAAAGTCGCCTAAAAATATGTTGTATTAATTTTTTTCTAAAAAATGAACCAGTTTTAAAAATTTGTTTATAATTAAAAAACTGTACATAGCCTAATCTCAGAATCTGAAAGTTTTATATAAAATCTAAGTCATAATCTTAAAATTTTTATATGAAATAGAGAAAATGTAAATTTTTTTTTGCAAAACAACTAACCCACATTCTAAGATTTTTTCTCCATGTAACACACAAGATGCCTGATGATTGGTTCGGAAACCATGAATTGACGGTAGGCATTGATTGTACGAAGTTTTTGCAAAGTTTTTCTCTTTTTGTTGTAAAAACTAATTAAATTGTGCTACACCGGAAAAAATTTTAGTGATCGAAAAAAAAAAGATAAAAATATTAATAAACTAATAAAACTTTTCTTCACAAAGTGATCAAAAAATTTCTTAATATTAATGAAAAGATTCATACTTTTCAAGAAACTATTTTTTATGAAACTTCTTCGTTGAGTAAATGAAACTTTTAATAAATAACATGATATTTTTTATAAAAATTTATGAAAACTTGCATTAACCCAATGAAAAGTTTCAATGGATCAGTGCAGTTCCATTGCAACTTTATCACTTTTATGAAAATCTGCAGATAATTCTATCAGTGTATTTGAAAAACCTAACAAACAGGGTATTTGGACTAAAAAATTACTTGAATTTGAAAATTATTATTTCCAGGGCAAAACTAAAATCAATTTTCAATTTTTTTTTTACAATTTAACAAGTCACAATGTGTGTAAAATGTATCAATTGAACCCTACCAATAACAAGGCCATGTTAAATTGACCCGGGACCTTTCGTATAAATAGTCCTTTCATATAAAAAATCTGTCACGCTGGGAAATGTCCTGCGTGTCACCTTAGGCCGGTCTCAGTGCCAGTAGGGTGTTTTTAGACACGTCTTCTAACACGTCACATGGTGTTTAGAATGTGTCAATTGAGCCCCTCTAATGACAACATGGCAAAAGGTCCCACTTAGAACTGGTTCCGTACACCGTGGAACCTGTCCTGCGTGTCACCTAAGACCGGTCCCTTTCTCTAAGGAAAGGTACAACAATTTTCGAGTTATCTTTCGAATTTTTTAAAATTTATTCTCGTTTTATATATTTTTATAAAGGAGTATATCGAATATTACAAATTCTCGCTTTAAAACCAGGATATATCTTCTCAACAGACTTTGTAAATTAACATTTTAATGCACAAGACCGCTTGCGGCCTGAGTTTTTAAAATTAACCATTTTGAATAAAAATAGTGGAGTTATTTGGATGAAAACCATAATTTGCTGGTTTAAGACGACACGGATAAGTCCCAATTTCCCGTTTTTAATACAAACTTTCCAAAATATTGCATTTTTTGTAATTTTAACAACTTTTAAACCGAAAACCGAGTATATTGTCGACAAGAAAATACGGTACGTTTTAATAGCGAAGAATAGTCAAGGTTTCGAAAAATTAAAATAATATTATTTAAAATAAAACGAAATTGAGAAAATTACCTTCAATACTAAGCCTTACTAGCAGAACTCAAAAATAAATAAAAAGTAAAGCGAACGTCTCTTCTTTGAAAACAACCAGGTTTTTGGTACAAGAACCCTTCTTAGTTTAAAACGGGTTAGCAGATTTTAATAGTATTTGACAAAATTAATAAGTTTTCCATGAGTAAATTAATATATGATTTGAATTCAACTTATTGTAACTTCGTCCAATTATGCAATTTTCGAAAAGCGAACATCGCTACAGCTTGTTACTAATACCAACGCTCTACCGTCTAAGCTAACGTTGCCTATGCATAATGGCTGGCTAACAGCATACACATATTTTTTGCATGTGTGTTCAAATTCGGAAGAAAAAAATTAAAACAAACATAACAATGAACTACATAAAAAATTGATAATGCACACAAAGTGAGATTTAAGGCTTTACTTAAATTGCCCAAGGACTCTAAGAATCCTATCAGAAAAGGACATTGTTTTAACTTTGAGGCTAATGGGAAGATTTTAATCAAATTTACCTTTTTTTAAAAACACTTTAAACTCTTGAATTAAATCACAAAAATTAAAAAAAAATAAATAAAAAAATTCAGTTTTGATATAGCAATAGTTTTTTGTGATTCATTGCAATTTGTAAGGAACAAGTTTTGAAAACGATCTTATTGATTATATATAATACATGCCGTACATGACATACATTTCACTGCGTAATAAATTTTTCAGAGTTTGAGTGTTAAATCATTTATAAATATTGTTCACTTTCTCTTTTTCCGCACTATATTTTTCCCATAACTCTTTCTATTCATTAACGAAAATCTACTTGAAATTACTAAAAATCCATTTAAATATACTAAGCACTCATGTATAATGATTTTTGCAAACATTTACCCAAAACCAACTAAAAAACAACATCATAAACATTATCAACACCATCAATATAGATAGCGTAGCGAACACAAAAAAAAAAAAACATTGAAACCCACACACAGAACGCGAAAATGAAAATCCGTTAACCAACCATAAGGCTCAAAATAATCGACCGCGAAATCCGCGTTAATATGCTGCAATTGATAACCCAAACAGTCAAACAACCGATAGACTCCCATACACGCACACACACAAAAATAATGGACAAACAACGGACTCTATGGATGTAGAGAGAAAGTGATATATGCAGGGAATAATATACATTTAGAACCCCATACACATATTTCTGTATACACACATACACTTGCATACTATATCAGCTACTACATTTCCACTTCCTGTTTTACAGTATGTTCTACATGTGTATGTGTAAGTGTGTTTGTTTATATGGTTGGGTGTACCAACAACATAATGTTAAACATTTTACATGTTGATATTTGCTAAAGTGCAAAAAAAAAAAAACAACAACAAATTAAATGAAAATAAAATTGCATAAAGGTCATGAAGTAGATTAACAAACAAAAACATACAAAAACAGGCTTGAACATGACAGGTGGTATAAAAAAATCAAATAAGGACGATTTTTTTTTTTATTTTAGAGCAATGGACTGAGGAGGCGTTATATCATTTAAAATTTAAAAAGAAAAATTAAAATTCTAAATGATTCTATTTAAAACCATCGTTAATTTCTTTATAAATGTTGAAATGGTATTGTAAGAGTGTGCGTGTGCGTGTGTATTTGAATATTTGTGTGTTAATAGAATCCTTTACGTATTCTCTACAAAAATATGACAAATGTTTTAGTGTGAAGTCATTTTTCAAAACATAACAAAAACAACAATATATTTTTGTGTTGTTTTGGCGCGCGCGGACATTTAAAGTTGTTAAATACACATTGCAAAAAAAAGTTCCCATATAACTACTCCCATACACGCACAGAAACTGCTCTAAACACATACGCATTTAACAAAAAGAAGAGTTAGTCAGTCATAACCATTACCATCATCATCATCATCAGAAACATTATGAATTCGCCAAAGATCTCCATAGTCAAAGCAGAAACACTTGTTTATACATTTTTAATACACTAATAGAAAAAAGTTATTAACAATTTTTGTTAAAAATACTAAAAATTAATTCAAAATGACGCTGCAGAAAAAAACAGATTTTTTTTTTTGCAGTGAGATAAGAATAGCAAAAATAAATCTGTTAAACTTACAAAATTTTAGTTAAATATGAGCAAAATTTTAGTTAATTGAAAATAACAAATTAATCTGATAAAATCAGCATCAAATTTGCACTGATAATAGTCCATGCATAAAAATATGACAAAAATGTCAAAAAATAACAAAAATTTCGTAAAATACTCGAATATTTGTTAATTTTACAAAATATTTAGTAGTTTTGACATTTTTTTTTTTCGTATTTTTAACATGAATTATTATGAGTATGCAAAATACTAGTAGACAAAAAAATTTAAAAAAATATAAAATTTTTAAAGTTTTTTTTTTAGATTTTGGCTTAAAATTGCCCTTCGGAAATCAGCAGTATAAATTTTTTAGCACATATTTCTGCGATTTTTGCAAAATATACTGGAATTTGCATTCAACTAAATTTAGGATAAATATATCGACAATTTAGTAGATATTACAATTTTTATTGGCTGCTTTTTGCCTACAAATTTGTAAAAGTGCTCTCGGATTTAAGCAGAGCTAATTGCTATTTTCAAATTAACTAAAATTCAACTGGAAAATAACTAAAATTTTGTAATGTTAACAGATTTATTTTTGCTGTTCTTATTAAAAAAAAATCAGCTAATTTTGGCATACAATTTGGTAAAGTTTTATTTTTGGTATTAAGCAAAAAAAAAAAACAAAAATCTGCTAAATATAGCATTTTTTGCAATGTCATTTTTAACAAATTTTTAGTAGCTTTGTTTTCGCTTTCTTTTACACGTTTATTTCTATGAGTGTACCACCTCGTTCCCAGTTTCATCATCTCTGTAACAATTTTCATGTTTTTGTTTATTTTTTGGTGGGTTTTTGTTTAATTTTTTGTGAGTAAAATGAGTGCTTTGAGGGCGTTTTTGTTGTTAACATCTAATTGCGTTGATTATGATGACGGGCAGTGGCAAAAACAACAGTGGTACAGTGAGCGTAGGAACCAAAGCATACAAAGTGAAAATCCATTATTTTCCTAGTTCGTGGTATTTAGAATTTGGCAAATATTTTGTATGTACACTGCGCTTACAATGCCAGCTTAATATATTTCAAATGATGAGTGGTGCGTAGAACGAAATTGTCAAAGCACACAAATAAAAAATTTATTAAAATTTTGACAATTTACTGATACATCGCGTAGAAACGGCTAATTCTTATTTTTTGGTGCCTCTTTTGTCCATAACTATGATTCTATTTGCTAACATCTCGAAAAATAGCGGTTATTCGTTTCCCAAAAATTAAACTGACTTTTGTCATTTGTTTTTTAATGTTCAAAAAATTACTAACAATTGCAGTAAAAATTAACCACACATGTTATTAAAAAATAAACAAACATAACAAAAAACGACTGTAAAAAATGAATGTAAAATCATAAAACAGTCATTTGATGTGGTTTGTTTTTTTAAATAAACTACAAGGTTAGTAAAAAATTAAATTTGATCTACAAATGACTGACATTTACATTAAAAATAAAGAAATTGTATTACAACCCAAACAACTACAAATTTTGTAAAGCAAAAGTTCACTGAGTGTGCTAAATTAGTCACTAATTGTAACTCTAAATTTCAGCATATAATACATTGTACGAAAATTTTAAAAAATGATGTGAGGATTTTTTGCAATTCTTTTAAATTTGCGATTTATTGCATCCTCCACTTAAGCTTTTTTTGCAAATTAAATTAATTTTCACCATTTTTTAATACAAAAAAAAAAAAAACTGGAAAAAGAATACCTTGCCTTGCATATAAGCGCTGAAAGGAAAATGTATGTTAAGATGACCTTGTAATGTTCTAAATATAATGCTTCGATGTTAAAATGTATTGGAATCGTTGTGGTCACTGTTTTAGGTCTTCACTATTCCAATATAAGATTAAAACATTTGATTTTGCTGGATAAATTTCTTATTTAAACGGTTTTTCTCTTAAGACATATTTTTAATTATACAAAATTTATCGGCCTTTCTATAGCCTTGAGAATTGTTTGCAAACAAGGAGTTATATAAATTTATTTTCATCGGGATAAACATTAATTGCATTTATAGTAATTAAATGTGCTAAAGTCCCAAAACTTATTTAACAAATTGTGAAAAGCAATCTGATGTAGACGTGTCCCTATCCGGATTTCATTCCTGCCTAAGGAAATCTTCAGGGGACTTTGTTATTAGAATTTCTAGAGATATTTGTTATGTTAAATCAGAAACTCAATGAGAATTTCTTGTCCTCGTCTAGGAGCGAGATTCAAAATTTAAAATATCAAAGAAAAAACAACAACAAAAAATTGTCACAATTGGCTTTGTCATCTTCCAAATACTATTATACTATACTATTATTATCCTTGCATATTTCTGTAAATGGCAGACTACATTCATTGCATGCTAAATTATTTAGTTTGCCCTAAATACTCAAAATTGATGCAGAGTGGTTTTGAATTTATATTTATATTTTATAGTTTTTTTTGACGATTATGATTCCAACAGAATCTATTTTAGTTTTAGTTAGTTGTTTATTGACCAGTTTCAAATTAATATTTATGAATTTTAGATTTCTTTACGGGCTGTTGATGACCAGTCTTTCAAATCGATATAAATATAAATAAAAACAATTTACATCATCTTTCACTCAACGTTTCGTTGGTTGTTTTTTTTCCAACTTCATCAGGAGTTTATGTTTATTAAATTGAATTCTGGCAAATAGATTACAAAACGGCAAAAAAATTTATAAAAATTTTATAAAATAAAGTTATTTTTGTTTGTTTTACACAGTACGCAAACTTTTTTGACATGTATGCTTTGATTTTTTCGTTCTACAAAGAAAGTTTTACGGAAAATTTCACAGGTAATATTTTTATCAATCATCATATTCAATTTATTTACATCATTCTTAAAACATTGCAGTGTAGTTATAAAATATTAGAAATTTTTTAATAATGACGAGAAAGAAAAAAAATATATTTTCATGATCTATGCTGTGATTATTATGTTGACTGTAGTACAACAACATAATGCAGTTTACAACGACAACAAAAATTTACATGGCAAAATATACAAAAAGTCTACACAATGAAAATAATAATGATAATGACGTCAACAACGTTGTGTATTTAGATAATGATGTGTTAGTTCATCATTATGATGTTACTAAGCCAAAAAGAAAAAAAACTAAATTTAAGGCCAAATGTAATGAAAATTACTACCAAAAATATGAGGTATTAATGTGATTCTTTTCATATACTTACACAGAGAAAAATAATCTTAGTTTAATAAATGTTTATATTATATTTCAATTAACATTTAATTCTATAAAGCATTTCATAAAAATATATTTTAACTGAAACTGTTTCATAAATTCTAAGAAAAGTTTTAAGGCCTTTTTCAAAAAAGCACATCACATAAACCAATAACGAAACAGCTGCTTCGTCACGGAACGGCAAGACTAATGGAGCCTTTAATAGTCGAGTTTCGGTGACAATTTCCATTAGTGCTATGAAACAATTCATTATTGAAGTGAAGAAAATTCTCTGAGTGTAGTTTGATTTCAAATTTGTTTCTACTTAATTTAATAATTCTTCTGCTTGGTTTTATGTTTTTTTTTTTTGGTGTGTATAGCTTTAAGTATTAGTATAAACAGCAGCAACAAAAAATACGCGAATTTTTTTCTTTTTTTCTGTATTTTTGCACGAGGGTTGTTTTTGTTTGACGCCAAAAAAAAAAACAACAAAAAATTGAGGTTAATTTTGGTGTTAACTGACTCTAATATGTGAAAATTTCAAGGTCAGACTAAACATATGAGAAACAACAGGTTTCCCCTAAAGAAATTTTGGTTAAAAAAAAATTAAATCATACTTTAAGGATTTTGTCTATATGTAGATACGTAGCATACTTTTAAGGGGTTTACAATATAAACGACCACATTTAAGCAATTATAAAATATAAATAAATGATTTATTCAAAAAAAAATTTCTGCTACAGAAAAACACAATATTAGATATTATTCTAAAAATTATAATTTCTAATATGGACTAACATGGCAACCCTGGTAACCATTTCATTGTAAACCCTTTTTTAAAGGCAAAATCGGGTGCCATCGTGGAGCCTTGGGTAATCATCTGAGAAAAAAAATTGTAATTTTGTTTCGTACACGAATAAATTCTCTAGTCCCTAAAGTAGTCGGATTTTTAAATTTTTTAATTTTCATTAATATGGTACGAGGTTAAACTCAAAATTAAAAAAACTCACAAAAAAGTCGTTGTATTTTATTTTTCAAAAAAAAATACTAAGGCACACATTTAAAAATGTCTCCACATTAAGGACTTAATTTTTTAGTCCTCTACAAAACAAAAACAAAAAAAAAAACGATTGAAAATTGGTCCACCCGTTTAGGCTGCATAGTGGCACCCGGTTTTCAATATCTTGTTTTGAGAAAAAATCATTTAAAGTTAATATTTCTAATGAAAAAATAAGGCAAGGAGTTTGTTTAACGAGCTGTAACTTTTTTTATTTCTGCGATTTTTTCTCCAAAATTTTTATAACATATAGAAAAAAGTTCAAACAATTTCAATATGAAACAAAAAAAAAAATTAAAATAAAAAAAAATTTGAAGCCAGTAAATCCCTTAAGTGTTTTTACAACAAAATGGTAAAGAAATTTAAGGAGATATAATTGATATGATTATATTAGCAACAAAAACCCAGCAAAAAAAACCCAGACACATTTTTTCCAGTGCCTTTTATTTAAAAGATCCCTTTATCTAAAACCCCATTTCGAAGGTCTTGGTCCTTAAAAAGGTAAATTTTTAGAAAGAGGTGACGAAGTTAAGAATTGTGTTTGCTAAATTTCGCTCAACTCAAACCGTTGTGCCCGCCCCTCGGTTAGATGGACAAATCACTGGTGCAACACAGGATAGATCCCAAAGTAGCGGGAATGTTTCCTAGGTCGAACTTTTTGTATAAAAGAGTACATATTACTATTGGGACATAGCGAATAAAAGTTTTGTTGTGATAAATAGTCTGATAATGGGTTGAAGCACTGTTTTTGTAAACATGTCCTCTTTCGCCAGTCAAGAGACCAGTTTTCTCAGCGCTTAATCCACACACACAGAAAAAAAATTGCCAACCGAATTGATAATTATATTTTAATGGTAAAAACTTATAAATTCATTTAGTACAACGAAAATTACATTGGATTTCTGAATATTTTGGCTGTTGCAACTAAAATTCAGTTGAATTTGCCTAAATTTGTTGTAAAAACTAATGTCCAATTGTACCAACCGATTGAAATTCATAATAACTGAATTTGATTCGTAGTAACCGAATTTAAGTTGGCAAATAGCAAAATTTTTCTCTGTGTGCAGCAATGGCAAATTGTTCTAGTTCTGCGATATGGGCTTCTTTAACCAGTCACTGGATAGGTCTTTTGAGATATGTCATTTCCCATAAGGTTCTCACAAAATTTCTTCGGTTTTAATGAAATTTCTTAATTCTTACTTCTATGTTAACTTAATTGTCAATCTACTTAATTTCAAAATCTGATCTTCGCGTAAAGTCTAGTTGCGGTTTAAGTTACAATAACTTCCTTTCCATTTACTTTATTTACTCCAACATCATATTCTATAAATTTAAGATCAAAAGCATATCCCTTTGGTATCCTTAACCCAAGGTATTTGTAAGAATACGTTTTATAAATTATTAAATATTTCATTTTCAATTCCTTTTTCTAGATAATTAAAATCTACTATTTCCAAAACTAAATACTCAAGCTCATTAAAATTTCTGTTCAATTCAAGTTTTTAAGTTTTTTGTTTTTTTAGTTTTAGTACAGTTTTTCTGTGCTTTATTAAGGATATCGTTACGCTTGTGCATTTTTAATCAATTTTACTGTAGTAACCCTTTGGGTATGTACCCCAAGTCAAACCAAACCGGACCATGCCACAATTAAAACTACAAAAACGACCATCATACGTCGATAAATACTACAGACAAACTATAGAATATACTGGTACTTAGCAAACTACATACAACATTTATATAGTAAAATGAAAGTAGTTGTCCAAAAAAATCCTCAAAATTAAAAAAAAAACGGAGTCTATGAACAGGTCAAGTCAATTTAATTTAACCTTTTGGGAGGCCTGTGATGCATATTTAAAATTGAAAACTCAAATACAACAAATCTAAACTGAACTGAATACAATGATGACTATGATGATGACCAACTACATCGTCCTTTGGTACATTGTTCATGGCGAAAAGTAAACCTCATTAAATGATATCCTTTTTTTATCTTGGTTTTGGTATGATGATGTAATATAGAAAATGAGCAAGAAAAAGGATTTCAATGGGTTGGGTGCAAAGGGTGCTACAGAGTGAATTGTATGGAAATATTTGATTATAATACTTACCCATACAAATCCGTATTGTAATGTTTATCAAAATAAAATGTCGAATATTTTTATTACAATATATTTCATAAATGACCAAAAACTGGACACTTGGTTGTTGTTTTTTTTTTTTTTTTTTGATTATTTTTAGGAAATCAAGAACATTTTATGGAGAGATGCTTTATATCTCCCTTTAATTTGCATAGTGCTTTTTGTGTGCCCACCACCATTACCATCACCCTTTAACCCCTTTTTTGCTAGTTTTAATTTTATATTTTGTTCGTTTTATCATATTCCATACATTCATGTAATAAAGTTTTGTATGTGTTTTTTTTATTTTATTTTGTTATGAAACGCTTTTAAATATTAAAATGCCATGACGATTTTGAATGTTCATACCATATGAATGAATGTATTTTATAAGAGGGTTAATTTAGAAGTAATGAAATACTTACAGAGAAAAAAAAATGATTTAGTGCATCATATTATGATTGAGAATACGTAGTTGTTACAATATGATTAAATCGAAATTCCAATCAATACATGAAGCAATTTTGTGTTGCTTTAGACCAAGGATGCCCAAGCCCTATGCGCTTCGTGCTCATTTGTTTTTGTAAAAACACTTAGCTATAGGCTGTGTGTTTTAATACACACATAGAGCACTCAGCACTAGCAATACGAAATACACAAACAACTTTGTCTTATTAGTTTTTTTGTCGTTCTTCATTGTATACACGCAAGTGCAAAGCAACAAAACTTTCGTATGCTTTGCTGCTAAACATTGAAATATGTTTTTCTTTTTTCTTTGTATGTATTGGTTTTTACAACAAAAAATATTGAACAAAAATTAGTTTTTCTTTAAATGTATTGGTGTTTGCTCTTCCATAAGGAACTCTTGGGCACTCCTGCTTTAGACCCTGATTTTATTTCCCTTATTCCCTGATTGTTACAATAAACGATTTTGTATCAAAATCAAAATAGTCTATTAACAGTTAATCAATTTTTTTAAGAGTCGTGGGTTCAATTCCCATCATATAGTTTTGTAATATACAATCACTATCTGAACTTCTAAGGGTCTAAGTCTTGAAGAATAAATATGTGGCTAACTGAAGTTCGATGATTTGGATACAGGATTCGAACTTCAATAAACTACGATTTGTCTTGACTATTAGAACTTATAAACATCGGGTTGCTTTACGAATTTTCGGAATTTAGATTAAAATTTAAAAAAATACAATTTAAAGTCGAAATTACTTTAAAAAATTATTCACAATTTTGACTTCAAAGATATTTACTTTGGATTACTGAACTACTACGTTTCGGGCTTAATTGAGCTTTACTTCGTAGGAAAACGATTTTCAAGCTTCAAAATAATCACTAGTTGGATTAAAAAAATAAAGTTAATGTACCGATATATGCCGGTTCTAAATAGGAGTTCTAAATTTCCATGATTTTGACATTGAATTTCCGCAATTAAGATCAACAGTTAGTATTATACAAAGCTACGACTCTTTAATTATAGCCCGACTACAACAATATAAATAGTTTAATTACCACGATTTAGACTAAGTGACTATTCGGAGTACTGAAATTGTTAGATTTAAATCGGATTTTGAATAACTACATTTAGAAACATCACAATTCTTATTCTCAATTTGGACTTCAAAGAACTTCGATTGGGAGCACTGACAGAGATCCACGATTTGTACTTCAAAAGAAAAAAAAAATTATTAACTACTGCCTTGTTTTCAATTCGGACTTTTCATGAGCAATTTTGAGTATTTAATTACCAGGATTGAGATTCAAAAGTCATACTTTTCATTAGCTATACGGATTAGAAGCCACCATACGGACTTTTAAAAACTATTCGGAGTAACAAGCTAACACAATTAAGATACATAAATGTAAATCCAAGTACTACCAATAGCTTATAAAAGTCCGAATGAGTGGATCAGAATGACTGATCTAAGACATTTTAGTTCCACGATTCGGAATACCAGCATAACACAGTTAAGATACCGAATAGTAAATCCAACGACTCCGAATAGCTTATAAAAGTCCGAGTTGTGGTTTTTAATGAGTGCTTTAACACAATTTACTGTCACAATTCGGAGTTTTAATAAGCTAAGTTTTGTACATTTAAAAACTCATATTCGGACTTATAGTTCTGACTTCTAAAAAGATAAGATTTAGATAAATCAAGATTTAAAATTGAGATAATTTGAAACTAAAAAATAACTGTTTGGCTTGGGACAATTAATATTCACAATGCGGACTTTTTGTAAGCGATTCGGATTTTGCGACTTATACGACTAAGATACTCTATTAAGTGCCAATATTAATATTCCCAGCAAAAACTGTTCTGACAAGGAATGATTCTAATCGAGCATTTTCATTGATGAATTTAACATTGGCTTGTCATAGTATTTGGAATGATTCGTATTAATCGTATTTGGAATGATCGTATTTGGAATGATTCCCTCTTATGGCAAGCCAATGTCAAATTCATCAATGCAAATGCCAAAGAGAAGAGAAAGTATTTTGGTGGGTTTGTTTAAAATGCACTACTTGGACTGTCTTCGCAGTCTAAAAATTGTAATTAGGACGAATCCCAATAACGCTTAATTCAACATTAATGGAATTGAAACATAGTTCGATTAACAATAATTTTGCTAGTACACACGAACAACATAATTTGCTCAGACACTCCGAAAATCTTATAATATAATCTTTTCTTTAGTTTCAAGCTTCCTTATCAGTATATTTCATCTCATTTCTTTATAACAAGTAATTGGCCAACCATTGTCTGTAAAGTTATATCATGGACACTAGAAGTTAGAAGATGTTCAGAATAAATACGATCAATCCAGCATATTTCATCTCATTTATTTATTGCAAGTATCTTGCCAACCAATGTATTTTGAATGAGATTTCTCGGAAAGCATAAACTGAGTTAATAAAGTTTTATCATGGACACTGGAAGTTAGAAGATGTTCAGAATAAATGCTATCAATCCAGTCATCAACACACCGAACCAAAAAATAACACTAATGGCTCCACGTGTTTGGCTGTGATATAAAGTTTCATATTTTTTCAAATTTGTATGTGTTGCTTTTAACTTAACCCTGTTTTCTTATAATTTTTAAATTGATAAATATTTTCTTTTGTAATGAAGAAAGAACAATTTTAAATAAAATTTAAAAATTGTCTTAAAGTCGTGACGTTGACTGGCTCGTTGGCATTTATTCTGCACATCCTCGTATTTATAGTTCCCTTCATTGGTTTCACTAGTTATGTTTCTCTTGTGATCCCATCCTAAATCTAAAGCTCTTAAAATCTCAAATCTGGCCATTTTGAACCCATACATTTAGTTTATTTTAAAGTCCTGCCATGTAAAGTACCATGAATTAGCTATCGTTTAAGAACTTATCAATTAACCCACCTATGCATAAATATTTTAAATGAATTGTCCAATATCAAATATTCTTAGTGAATACAATTTTGTTTTTGCTCTTGGGTCCATTGTTGATGCACGTTTTTCTAGAACGAGTTGAGTATATTGAATTTATTTAATTAAGGGTTCCTTCCACTAGCCACTTCATGAAAAAAATATAGAACCGGGACACTACTTAAGCATAACACAACAGCAGCAACAACAATAGTACACGTATTTGTGAATATGTGTGAGTATTTGTGAATATGTGTGAGTTGAGTATTTGTGTACCCCATTCATTTAAAAATCTCCATCATATTGGCCTTTTACAAAATATATTCTCAACTGGTGTACGAGGACGACAAGTATGTGTGCAGTTTTATAATATTGTCCTTTTATGTAGTACAGTATTTACCAGTGTGTGTGTGTGAGTATTTATTTGTATATATCCTTGATGCTCAATGACTTCATTTTCAAAAATTTTATATGTTTATAAATTTTTCCAGTTGTATTTTATTTTATGGTTTGATTTTTCTATTATTTTCTTTTATTTAAATAAATATATAAAATATAACTGTTGTTACAATAATCATGCATGTACGTGCTTTTAACTATTTCGTTTTTGGTCATTTGGTTTTTATTTTGTTACAACATTCTTGTTATTCTACCAGTAGTAGTGGCCTGAAGTTTCAATAGTTTTTCCCTTACTTTGGTTTGGTTTTCCTCATTTCATTTTGTGTTTTAGCGAAATTTTGAAGTATAGTTTCGTTTAATGTTTGCAATTCAAGTAGAATTTGAAAATTTCTGTTTAACTTCCGTTTTACTTGTCATACTTTTATTCTTGTGGTTCAAATGCGGATGTTCGTTTTTCTTTTTGGTATTACTTTTGGTACGGACACCCGCTGTCACTGAAGTATTTACCTCTTTTCTGTTACCCAAAAAAATAACCATTCTCTTTTCAAAAATTTTTGTCATTTGTTTTATTTTGAATAAAAGTGTGGAATTGAAACATTTTCTAATATATGAAGGACACATGATCATACTTGTGTTACTTTGCAGATATATGGGATTGATGTATGAAGTGGGTGGATATTTCTGTTGGTCATTGGAGACAAGTGTTTGTCATAAGTTTTACTTGAGTGTTTGCTCAAAATTTTAAAAGTTATAAAATCA
The DNA here is from genome assembly GCA_021234595.1 of Delia radicum. Lineage (NCBI taxonomy): Eukaryota > Metazoa > Arthropoda > Insecta > Diptera > Anthomyiidae > Delia > Delia radicum. The sequence continues at coordinate 3,525,729 of CM037852.1, forward strand.
TTTTTGTTATTTCAATATATAAAGGTGTCCTTTTTTTCAAACATTGTATAAAGGATGATTATAAAAAGGGTTTGGTTATATTATTCAATAGGACAGTGATGCAAAATAGTGGGCTTTAAAATAAACTTAGACTTAGAATGCCATGTAGGTAAAGACCACTTCAAATGTAGTTAAAAACAAATGAAATTTCACTTAAAGAAAGGACGACTTACATTTCATTAAATTTAACTAACATTGTCATTTGTTTTTTAATCTTCAAAAAATGACTAACAATTGTAGTAAAATGAACCACATATCCTGTAAAAAATAAACAAACATTTATTTTTTTTTTTATTCTTTCAAATAACAAAAAACTACTGTAAAAAATGAATGTAAAATCATAAAACAGTCATTTGATGTGGTTTGTTTTTTAAATGAACTACAAGATTAGTAAAAAAAATTTATTTGTGTTACAAATGACTGACATTTACATTAAAAATAAAGAAACTGTATTACAACCCAACCAACTACATATTTTAAAAGCAAAAGTTCCCTGAGTGTTGCATTGCTGCTGTAAGTTAATAACAAAAATGGCGCCAACATATGAAAAGTTATATATCAAAGGATGTGCCTTCAAAATATATTTTATATGTTATTTAATTCACTATGAAAAATGTTTCTATGATTAACGCCTTATTTTCCTTAATTTTTTCTCCTCTATCGCACATTTGATTTTTATTAACATGAGTAGACAACCACGAGAACATTTTCATTTGCACAATTTCTGTCTTAAACGCTCTTTTTAAAGAATTTATTTTAAAAATTAAAAAAATAATCGATATTGAAAAAAACAAAATTTGAAAAATTACCCAAATTAATTTTAAAACATCCTTATCTCGAAAACATTTTTAAAATTTGCCTTTTTGTTTTTATAATTTTGACGATTATTATTTTTTTTTTTAAATTTTGTAGGTTTTTTAAAAGTTTGTGGTTATTTTAAATTTGAAGATTTTTTTAAATATTGTGGTTATTTTAAATTTGGCGATTTTTTAATTTTTTTTTTTATTTTGACAATTTTATTTTTAATTTAAAAAAGATTTTTTTTCAGTTTTGGCGATTTTTTTTTAATTTTGTAATTTTTTAAAATTTTTGCGATTTATTCAAATATTACTATGTATTGGTTGGTATTGAAAACATTTTCATAATAATGGTAGTTGTCTTCCGCAGTTTCTTTAAGACCAAAATAAAAATTAAAAAAGATGATTCCATTAAAGACATGTGTCTTCTTGATTAACCTGTTTGTTTTTCAGCATGGTACCGGTTATATTTTGAAATAACAATAACGCTAATTTGTAGAGAAACCAAAATTTAATGAGTAAACATTTTAAATAAACCCTGTGATATTAAAAGAAACTATTGGAATCGTTTTTTAAAATGTTCATATCGGTATTGATGTGGTCGTGATGCGCGCAGAAAAAAAGAGCATCATGTTATGGTAGTTAACGAGCATCATATTATGGTTGAAACACGTGAAAATCATAATATGATCCTCGTAATCATATTATTATTCTAAATGATGATAAAATCGTCATCAGTGATCATAATATGATTAGTCAGAATCATGTTAATGATTGTTAGGACCATAATATGATAATTTTTTGTTCCCAAACATGTTCAGTCATATTATTTCTCTGTGTGTAGGCAACTACCGTTATAATGAAAAGGCATTGTTTGCCAACCATTAACATAATCGATTTTTGTATAATTTTGTTGTTTGGCCAATGTAGTTGTTTAATAAATTTGTTTTTATTTTAGCTAATAAGGCCTAAAGTTCTTTATGTGATTAAAAATGCATTTAATCCATATTTTCCCAACGTTTCGTGAATGTTATGTTCACTTTATCAAGGGATTCGTTGTAAGAAAAATTATTTTTTTTACATTGAACAATAATTTTTATTGTAGAGAAACATAAAACAGTAAACATGAAAATTAAATTAAACACAAACTTAAAAATTATATCACAGGTTAATTATAATATTGCAACACAGTAACTGGCGTTAATGTTTTTGTGGTCGATTTTTTTTTTTCATTTTAATCGATATTTTTTTTAAACTTTGGCGATTTTGTTCCAATTTTTGTGATTTTATTTTAAATTTTGGCATTTTTTTCAATTCGTTGTCATTATACCAAATTCACTTTCAATTAAACATTTAGTATATATTATTAAACTTTTAATTGAAAGTAAGTTTGAAATCAAACAAACATTTTATTGAAATTTTATTGGCAATCATTTTTTCTGTTTAAATTCAATATCAATTTTTATCCTTGTTCGTCCCACTGTTAATTTCATGGCCAAGTCAGTCACATACAGATATGAATAATTAATAACCGAAGCAATGAAGTTGAATTCTCAACTGGACCACAACCAGCCAAAAATATAATAATTGGCAACACAAAAAATAAAACCGAACAGGGCGTTTATTCCTTTTATACATATTGAGTTTTTTCTTAGTTCTTTTTTTAACAAACCAAATTGGACAATGCAGTAAAGTAAAATGGAGAAAAAACATTTTTTAAACAAAATTTATGTAAAAAGGAAAAGCCACAAAAATCATATGATACATAAATAATATATACAAACAAATACACTTAAAATTAAAAATAACAATGAAAAATTAATGGCAAAAATACACTCAAAGAAGTATTGAAGTAAAAAGTAGAAAAAAAATTATAGAAAAAAGCAGTACTAAATTTCAAAATTGGTAGTTTTGTAAAGGATTGATACATTGTTTTACTAATGTAATCGTTTAAACTGGAAGTAATTCGTCTGCAGCACTTACAAAAATAAACCGCTAAGAAGAAAAAGCTGCTAAGAATTAATTTAAACTCACGTTGAAGTAAAAACTATTGAAATTAGTAGATTTTTTTTTGCAAAAAATTAGCAAAAACTTTTGCTAAATATTTGTAGACAAAAAAAAAACAGCAAACAAAAACTGTTATATCAACAAAAGTGTTGCTATGTACCTTAAATTTAGTTAAATCGAAATAGTAGAAAATTTTGCAAAAATCAACAGAAAAATTTACTAAAAAATTGTAGACTGCCGATTTCCAAGGGCAGTTTTTTATTTGCATAAAAACCACATAAAAAAGTATTTGAAATTTTCTTATTTTTTGTGATTTTTTTTTTTTACTAATATTTAGCAAATTTTTTGTTTGTTTTAATAGATTAATTTGTTTCTTTCAATTGACGTAGATTTAGCTTAAATAAAACCAAATTTTTGTAGATTCAATAGAATTATTTTTGCTATCTTACTAATATTAAGCAAAAAAAAAAAAAATTGCTAGCTTTAGCAGTTTTTCCTGCAATGTAATTTTTTAGCAGTTTTAGCAAAAACTTTTACTAATTTTTTCTATAAGCGAACCAGAGCTGGGACTAGTCGAAACAAGTTGAGATTAGAATAAACCTTTGATATAAATTCTTAAAAGTAATTTCGGTATTGTGTTGTATGGAATTATCGAAATACTTTGTTGGGAAATTTATCAATTATTATACAATTTTCAATAGCTTCTTTTATTTTTCCAAACATTATTACTCTCACACCTTTAGATGCTTATTTTCATTTTAAGATATTCATATTTTTTTAAAAACAATTAAAGAATTTTAATATTATTATCTCTTTAGCTTATCGGAGTTTTTATTAATGTTAGCTGGGGAAAAAAACATTAAATAATATTTCTTAACATTTAATTTGCATAAAAAACTGCGTTTTTCTAGAAAAGCCAAAAAATGTACTTTACATTCTTATATTTATAGCTCATAAGGGAATATTCGTTTTTGTTTTTCGTTCGCATATTAACATCACGTGTGTTGTTTTTAGAAGCTCCTCCATTTTCCACAACCACCTTTAAACTTACACACATGCCACACTTTTTTTTAGGCTATTATGAAAAAACGAACCATTAAAAGGATATGTTATGATTTAAATACAAGCTCATCATCAGCATCATTTAGACAAACCCACACACACACACAAACACAGAAACTCATTTGAGTGTTGTATATATTTAGGCGCATTTATAAAAGGCTAAAACAAGAAAGAACCTTATAGATATTTAATTCTATGTCGCACAGTGGTGGAGGCTTAAATTTAGAGCCGAATTTTGATTAATATATCTAAGAATTCAATTGTCTGTTTTATTTGAAACTAAATTTATAAAATGCATATTAATTAAGTATTAATTGCTACTGTCCATATAACATTAAAATAACACTTATGACCACCGAAAATAGGGAACTTTTTGCATATAACATTTTGAGTAGTGCTCTCCATTTTTTTGTTTCTAGTCCGATTTTTAAAACAGTAAGATATTTGTAATCTGCTAGTAGAGACTAACAAAAATCATACTTTCAAAAATTAATATGAAATCATGTTTAAAACTTAAGAAAATCTATTTGTTTTTCTACGCAGTATTAGAGAAAACAGGGTTGGCCCTCATTTGAACTATTTTAAATATGGGTTATAAAAGCTTTTCGGGAAAAATTGTGTTAAAGCCGAACGTTTACGAAAATTGAAAAAAGCCAATTTTTAACCCCAATTTTAAACTCCCAAACTTGAGATTGCGCACCTAAAAACATACGTGTTTAATATCCGCGGATTTTCCACTATGTAGTTTCCTTGTAATTCGAAAATAGGATAAAATTTATTCCAATTTACATAAAGCTTACTAAATACTAATACTACTACTCTAAACAAAATTATAACGTCGGGAATGCCATATAACAATTAAAACAAATCGGTTCGGTTAACATAACAAATTAAAATTTCGTATGTTTTTGAAATGAGATTTGTCCACAAAGTTATACAAAATATAAATTTTCGAAATATCTTCAATCATGTAGGATTCATATTCTTTCAAAGTTTAAAATTTGGGTTGCTGATATTTCCACTAGAGGTAGCTTTAATGGAAAAAAGTGAAAACTTTTTTTTATATATTCTCTATATATCTAAAAAGTTTGGTTGTATGAAGTGTCCTTGATAATTTAAAAAAAGTCCTTACTTTGAATCAGGAACTTACAGAATTCTACAAGGATATCGTACTAATTTCATACCGAGTATAAGGGTTTTCACAGAGTTAAGGACAGTTAAGGCTTATGGTCAACATTAGTGAATTTTCATGCTTACCAAGCAATCATCAGGAGTCTTGTATGATTTTTTTTTAATTTCTTCTTGCTCAGGAGTTATGACATAATTTTTTCTACGAAAATTGAGTAATTAAAAGAAAACTTAACTATTATTTGAAATTTTGTTGTAATGTTTTTTTTTTTATTTAAGTTATGAAATTTTGTTTTCCTTTTTTCAATAAAAATTGAATTCACTAAAAAATTTTTTTTTTTAAACAAAATTTTTTTTTTTAAATATTAAAGTTTAAGTGAGTTTTCGCTTATGATCGCTCGAAATTAGCGAAATTTCATGCCTACCAAGCAGTCATAAGCTGTCTTGAAAAATATTTTTTGATTTTTTTGAAATTTTTTCAGTTTATAGAATTTCATGCCTACCAAGCAGTCATAAGCCGTCTTGAAAAATATTTTTTGATTTTTTTTTTTTTGAAATTTTTTCAGTTTATAGATTCCAAACCACTGTTATATTTTTCTATTTATATAAAATTTTCCAACTGTAGCTGCTTATCATAATGCACACCTTGCGTTAGCTTAACTCGCTATTCGTATTTTATTTATTTTTTTTAGAATTTTAAAAACTCTGTGTAGTATTTTGTTGTTGTAACATAAATTTTAAAAATTATTATTATTATTATTGTAATCAGTTTTATGCATTTGTAAAAAGCCACAGAGATACATTAACCATTCATTCATATGAGTATATCCATGGATGTATGTGTGAAAGCCTATAAAATATATGCTTCCGTGCGTGTGTATGTGTATTTGTGTAAAAGGCTATAAAGCTTCTCCTTTTCCACTTTGGTTTTTTATTTTGGTTAGTTCCAAATGATAAGGTTTTATTTTTTTTTTGTATTCGGTTGTTGTTTTTTCATAAACATTTTCTTTTTAATTATTTATAATAATTTCTTTTTTGGCAATATTGTATTCAAACTAAATGAAATGAAAAGGGTGATGATGATGATGATGCGATGAGGCTGATGGTGATGAGTTCAATGTTTTATACTCTATATAGGAGAAGATTTTGTGTTTATTTATTTGGTATATAAAAAGGGTTGTATATACGGTTGAATATTTGAATGTATGTTTAATTTACATATGAGCGTTAAATTTTTCGACATGTGTATAATGTTTTGTTTGTATAATATAACATTTATATAAAAACCAAAAAATGTATATGCTCTTATAAGAAATGGGAAAAGAAAATTTTATTAGTCACGTTAATTAAAAGCTATAAAAATTTGGAAAAAAAAATTTATAATTAAAAAAATATTTCATCAACACATTATACCTTTAAAAGATAAAGCAGATACAAAGACGTGTGTGTAAATATTTTATAAAAAGGGGGTGGTATTAAAGGATGTTAATTTCGAAACATCTTGTTACCAGATTACAAAAAAAAAAAAATCGATAATTCTCACCAAAAAGAATCTTAACTTATCTTTAGAAGACTTAAATATCATTATCGCTGAAGAAATGTTGTTGTATTGGGGAATTTTAAAAAAAAAGATGAACTGAAGAAATCGTAATTAAAATGTGTATAGTCATATATGATCATATCTATTTGTATCTGATGTATATATGCTCACGTATGATCACATACATGACCATTTGCATTTATATCGATAAAAAGAACAAAATCAAGCTTGTGGAGAAAGAATCCAAATATAATTTTGCTTTTCCATACAAGCGTGGGAGAGTCTAATTCTCATACAGGGTGGGCCAACTTCGACTGCTTGATTTGAAATGCTTATAACTTTTCTATTTTTTTTTAATGAAAGTATAACTTATAAATTTTTTTTTAGAGAAGTATGAAAAATGACTTCCATTAAAATGCGTCCACTTTACTGTTAGAGATTAATGGCTCTTTTAAAGACGTTTTGCATTACTTTGCTCAACATTTCTGGCTACAATTCTGCAACTTCTGTATGAATATTCTGCTTAAGTTGCTGAATGTCATGGTGTGTTGACGTAAACCCGTCCTTTAAAGAAATCCCATAAAAAAAAATCATGGGACGTCAATCTGGGAACGAGGAGGCCACGCAAAATCGGATTTTTTTTAAATTATTCGGTCATCAAAAAGTTCTCGCAAAATCGCCTTTGTGTCCCTCGCGATATGAACTGGAACCATATTTCAGGATTATTGAGAATTACCGGACGTAAAAATTTTTCCAACAATGTTCGATATACCGTCCCGAAGACAGTTTCTGGTTCCCCAGCTTCACTTGCGAAAAAATATGGACCGATAGCTCTATCAGCCATAATTTCACACCAAACTGTGCATCTGAGAGGGTGTAATTGTCGTTGATGCATTGCTCTAGGATTTTTCGTACCCCAAATTCAGCAGTTCTGTTCATTAACATATCCATTTAAATAAAAATGAGATTCATCGCTCATTATGAGATTGTAAAAAATAAACAAGTTATAACCATTTCAAATTAGGCAGTCGAAGTTGGCCCACCTGATCTGAAGTTATACGGTCATAAATGAGATTTTTCGGCGACCCTTTGCATTAGAGAGATATATTGCAGACTTTCTGTTATTTAATGTGATATTGTCAAATATTTTATTATTTTAGTATGAGAAATATTAATACCAAAATATAGCAAATTTTCCCCCTTTTTTGTTGAAAAGAAAAAGTTATTGTTTAAACTAATATACCATTACTAGTACTTTAAACTTTATTGGCAATATTGTTGGTAACTTGTATTGTGTTGACAATGTTACAAGGCACTTGTTAAAGTTTTTTTTTTTATCGCCTTATTAACTGATTTTTGTGGTGTCAATTTACAAAAACAAAAAAATGTCCATAAGTACCTCCAATAACAGTACCCAGTCAGAAACTGTTAGTGGTACAAAAAATCAAGCACAATCATACCCCACTGGCTAACCGAGGAATTGTAAATTTATGTTTTACCAGCGTTTCCAAAAAGTATTTTGTCAATATCTGCTTTACAATAACTTCAGTGGTTCACAAAAAAAACATGGGCAAAGGATTGGCTGGAACCACTATGCCAAAGTTGGCAAAAAGTTATTTTTAACGAGTTTTCAACCTCCTTATATTTGCAAAAATAAAACAAATCAAACATATTAGCTAGGTTGATACTAGTATTTCGATCTGGCTAAAGATCTCATCAGAACCCGAAGTTTTAGAAAAGCTAGAGCCTCCAGAATAGGCAGAACTTTAACAAAAAAACTATTAATCATCAGTTTTGCTCCATTATTGTCTTCTTAGCAATCCAGCACGTGGTTAGGGTCTTTTCCTAACAAGCATCATGACGTTACTAAACTTTGAAGACCAAAAATGTTTTCCTAGTGATATATAGTAAGAAATTACCAACATCTCAAAAGTCTAACAACTGGTAGAGAATTTATGTTATAAAAATGATAATGCTTAGTTTAAAAAAGTACATAGTCAGAAGGCTTCGAGTTCGATCCCGGCTCTAGGCATATTTTTTTTTCTGCTTTTTTCAATCTAGTAAGAAATTACCAACGGCTCAAAAGTCTAACAATTGGAAGAGCATTTATTTTATAACAATGATGATGCTTAGTTTATAAAAGTTTGTGGTCAGAAGGTTTCGAGTTCGATCCCGGCCCTAGGCATAATTTTTCTTGTGATTTTTTTTTGTACTGTTTTATATTTTTTTTATATAAGGTGGCGCAAAAGTAATCCTCCTATTAGAAAATGCTATACATAAGAAATACATAATAAAAAAAAAAAACATCGGAAGATTATTTTTGCGCCACCTTATATAAAACTGGCTTTCATGTTTCTGGAAAAGCTCTTTTAGGACCAACTTTTTTTTGTTTTCCCAACTTTTGCAAGGCGATTCCACCAAACCTTATGCCAGTGCTGACATATTTGGGCAGCCAACTGTTACCCAGCAGTTATCACTCTCTTACGTTTTAAGCTATCAAGTATTGTATGTATGTCTAGTTAGCTCAGTGGTTAAAGCTACCGCCTGCCAATTAGGCGGCTAGGGTTTGTTTCCAGGCTGTACCAAAAGCATTTTAAATGAACTTTTTTTAAATTTAATTTTTGAAAATCTATTTTTAGACCATTTCATGGTTTAACCAAAATTTTGCCAACGTTGGTAATTTTGTTGCCCCAGTGCTTGTCCGACACTTTATGAACAGACGGGCCTTTTGTGTAATGATGTTATCATTTTGTCATTGGGAAAGCACTTGTTGCCAGCACTTGTACCACCTGTTAAAGTGCCTTCCAAGTGGTGGTCCGTCTGTTTTTTTCTGACTGGGTAGCTACAACAACAACGATAGCAAAAAAAGTATTTAAGCTCTACTAAACACCAAACGGCAATGGCAACACTTACTCCATCCATTTTGCCCCAATACCAAAAAGAGTATCAAAGAAATTAAGGCATAAAATACTGCATGACATTGTTATGCGTGAGTACTCAAACTTTATACAAAGAACACAATATTTTTTTATATTTTTTTTTGCTTTCAAACTTTCCAAATTGTTTTGTTTTAAAACAAAGAATATTCTTGTGATAATAATTTTTGGCAAAATCTTATAAAATATAGAAGACAAAGGGGGCTAGGAGAAAAATTTGTAATGGAGCTGTTTTACTAAGAAATCTACACATTAAAATCTATTGGAGGCATTAAACGCCTAAAAGCCATGTTTTTTCTTTTCGTAAACAAAACGCAACAATAAAACTTCAATTGAACGCGTCAAATGAAACAAAAAGAATTAAATGAACTTTGTTACATTTTACACCATTTCTAAAAGAAATTAGCAAAAAAGCAGCTTTTCCCATAAAAGACAAATTAGTTTCTAAGAGTTTTTTTTTATGATACCGTAAATTTTTTTCAATACTTTAAACTTGGTTTGTGTTTTTTATAATTTACATTTACGATATCTTTATAGTCACTAAGGATTTAGTTTACAAATACACATTTAATTCTTATTATTTTGTCTTTAATTAATACACATTGATTGCCAAGCCGGTGTCAACACAAAGTTTAAGTTTTTTTTAATCCGCAATTTATATGTATACGATACACATTGTTGGCGTCCCTTTTGTTTTATTATGTATGGAAAACAGATAGAAAAATCTTCCATGGTTGATTTTTTTTTAAATGTCTTACAAGAGTTGTAGTTTTTAGTATCAAATTCCTCGTCTCTACTACATTTTGACATGCGACATCTACTTGATTCTATATAGCTTTCAATTTGGTTGTCGTCACTTTTAATGTGCTTATCAGCATCATTTTTTTTTTGCAAAATAAATTAGTAAAACATTAGTAAGATATTAGTAAAACATTAGTTCGAAATAGTTAAGTGCTGAATAAGTATAACTAAAATTTTAGCTGAAAATATAATTTCAGCAAAAAATTTGCTGAAATACAAGACGTTTTACTAACTTGATATAAAAGACGTTTTACTAACTTTCCTACTAACTTAATTTTTTGAGTGTACAAATGATGAATAGCCAAAAATTTTTAATATCGTAAAAGTGTTTGTCATTGTTGCTTATATGCTAAATTATTCTTAAGCATTTTTATAAGTTGCAAGAACTTTTTGTTATATCGTAAATTTTTAGATTGTATAGATGTTCTGATCTTGAAATATAATATCGTGAACTATTTTTTAATATCGTAAATGTGTATTACTATATTTTAATCGTGTTTGCCATGAAAAATCAAACTTAAGCATTTTGTAACATTGAGGTGTTTCTGTGATATCGTAAATTTGTTTACAATATCGTAAACTTGGTTTTGTGGTTTTTTGAATAGAAATTTTATAAACAGTGAGTTTAACCATTTTTTTTTTATATTTCTATGTATAAAAATAGTAAATATCGTTTAATAATGTCGAAAATTTGCTATTTTAAGTAAGTAGTGTTTCTGATCTTCAAATACATGAAGCTCGAATTATTAAAAAATATGAAATATCGTAAACAATGTTGCTGTAACATAAATTTTTATTGTGATAAATCATTATTGAGATTTTTATATTTTTCTATGATATCAAAAGTTTTTTTTGCCATATCTTAAACTTGGTTACGTTTTTTTAATACAAATTTTAAAGCAGTTACTTGACAGGATTTTTGATATCCCTAACTAGGTATAAAAATGATAAATATCGTAGAATTTTTTTAAGTTTTTTAATAGTTATTCATGTTCAACATTATTCTGACGACATTTTAAAAGTTTTAATTATTAGTTTCTACTATCATAAAATTTTTTGCAGTATCGTAAAAAAGATTTTTGAATTTTCTAGTGTATTTTAAATAATTTTATATTTCCTACTTATCAAAATATAAATATCGTAAAAATGTTTGCAAAATCGTATATTGTTATAATGCCATTTCGTCATCTTTGTTTATATGTAAAATTATTCCCAAACATTTTTGTAATTTTAAAAATTTTCTGTAATATCGTAATCTTCTTTTGTGATTGTTTTCTTTTTATTTAATTTATATCACTCCATTCAAAAATTTTAAAAAATATCTTGAATATGATCCCGATACCGACTCTGCTACTTTTTAAGATGATAATTTATGGGTTTTTTTTATTGTATTTTTAAAATTTTCTTTTATTTTTATTGATTTTCTATCCTTACATATAAAAATTTGAATATTGTATGCATTTTGCTAATATCGTAAAAATTTTTGAGGTAATTTTGTCATCGCTGTTCATATGATGTAATAAAATTATTTCCATGAATTTTTATAATTTTTATGCGTTTTTTCTAATATCGTAAATTTTTTTTTTGCAATATCGTAAATTGAAATTGTAATTTTTAAATTAAATTTTTATCACTCTATATAAAAACTCTGAAAATATCGTTAAAACATTACATTCTGGCTGCTAAACCGTGCAGTTTATACAAATTTTTCATAAAAACTTTATATAAACTTTGATTGTCTTGCATTGGAAATTTTATAAATTTCTCATGAAAATGGTGTAGCAAACAAATTAAGTTACAAAACAGCTAAACTTGTATTAGGTGTTAATTTTCAAAAAGCTGCTAACCACGGCGATACCACAACAACCAAATATTATAACCCAACCCCACTTCAACCCACCATCTTTTAAATACAACCCTTTTATTAGAAAACTGAAAAGAAAAAATCGTTTTCAAGAAAATCGAATTTGATCTTGTGTAGGCATCGTCATTTTTTTAATTACCCCCCAGAGACCGTATGGTGTTAAAAATGTTTTCTTCTTGACGTCGTCTGCCGGTTAACAAAGTAATTCCAATGATGGGTTTTGTGAAAATGTTTCGCTTTAAAGAACTTTCAAATTATGTTTATTGTAATTATAATCATCATCTTGTCATTCATTATTTTCTTCTTCAATATCCTTTTAAAACTACAAAAACTAAAAATTTTCCTAATCATAATAAAAATGTTTCAAAATGGTTGTTTAGCAGGGTTAGTGGTTAAAATAACATTTATTTTTATCGCCAAATAAAATTTAAAAATACCAGCAAAACATCTGGTTTTTATCAATAATTTTTTAAACTAATTTCGTAATTTTTCTTTAATTTAATATAGAAATTTTAATAATAACCCTTTTTTTGAAGTTATAATAAGCTGTACTTGCAACAAAAACACGTTCGGGTATAATATCGTACATTCATATCTTTCTATAACCCTGGGGCTGTACTCAAATGTTGTCTGTAGAAGATATGGCAATATGGTTAAGAGCTAAAATAACTCTGCTAAAACAATTCGCAAAGTTTGTGTTTTTTGGTGTTGAAAATTATAAGCAATAGCGCTAATAATTCACACCTCAACAATTGCAAAACAACCAAAGTTTATTGGTAAATTATTATGTTTGAAAATATTTGTTAAACAATTGCAATTAAAATTGTTTTTTTAAGTGAGGGTTAATTATGATTAAGCAACCAATTTTATGATGGTGGAATTTATTTAGAAAAAGGAGAATATGAGGATTTTTGCAGTGCATTAAATCTATGCTCAAACATTTATAACCCTTATAACCCTAAAGGGACCTATCACAGCACAAGTCACGTGACCGGTTCATTGTGATAGGGACCTGTCACGGGACCGGTTTTTTTATATGAAAGGGACCGGTCACTTTAACATTCTCTTGTCTTAGAAGGGGGTCAATTTCCCTCTGTGATATATCACAGGGTCGGTGTAAACGAACAGGTCACATAACTAACCCCAAATAACATGTCATAGGACTGACACAAAGTAACATGTCCTGGAACTATTGCAAAACTGCATATCATAGAATCAACGCAAAAGAACATGTCACTGAACTAACTCAAAACAACATGTAACATGAAATATTAATTTCTCATTACAAAAACTTTAGTTCTTAATACAATTAGCGGTCAAAAAATACTTCGACATAATAAGTATGACGAATATTTCCATACAAAAAATTTTAGTGGTTCTTATATGAGGACGGTCAATAAGTTAAAAATGCCTTTAATTTGATACCAATTTATTTAATTAATTTGAGAGAAATAAAAATAATATTAAAAAACATTATTAACCACGTTTTATTCTTTTATCTATTTTTTTTAGTTCTGTCTGAGTTCTCCCTTGAAAGACTTCCATAATATATATTTTAAAACCGGCCCAATGATAGGCACTTTAAAACCCGTCATATTTGCACCTATTTAGACCATTCACGTGAAAGACAATTTTTAACCAGTAACGTGTTAAGTACTTTACGAACCGGTCTTATTTTTACCTACCGCAGGCCTGACACTTTCAGACCCATTACGCGGTAGATACTTTTATACCGATCATGTGATAGATACTTTCTGGTACCTTCTCGAAATAAGAAAAATATAACAAAAAAAATTTTTAAAATAAATCGTAAGATAAAAAAATTTTGCAAACTTGTAATTTTTCGATATTTTTCTTAGTTCTAAATTTTTGATTTTGCTGTTTTTTGTCTTCTCTGGTTATCAAGCAATATTTTCTATAAAAAAATGCAAAAAAATAACTAAATTTCGAAGTATTCAAAAAGTTTATAAAATTCTTGCGTTTATAAATTTTAAAATTCCTTTTTGACTCAGAGGTGCTCACAGATAAAATTATTATCAATAAAATGTTAATTAAACTTTTGTTTGATTTTCAGTTTTTAATGAAAAAAAGTGAAAAAAATTTCAAAATTAAAAAAAAAAATTATCAAAATTGTAAAAATCGCCAAAATTAAAAAAAAAACTATTTAATTTAAAAAATGGCAAAAACACCAAAATTAAAAAAAAAAAACCAAATTGGATGGAGGCTCTAACTTTTCTAAAACTTCGGGTTCTGATGAGATCTTTAGCCGGATCGAAATACTAGTATCAACCCAGCTAATATATATTAGCATATGTTTGATTTGCTTTATTTTTGTAAATATACGGAGATTGAAAGCTCGTTATACATTGAAAATAACATAAAAATAATCTCGGTGTATATAAAAACAAAAAACTAATATAACTGATTTAATTGGAATTGGTCAAAATTTGTAAAAACAAAAAAGTTGCCAAAAAAAATCGATTGTTGCAAAAATTGCAAAAAAAATAACCATAAAAAAATCGCTAAAAACTAAAAAAAAACACCAAAAATTTTAAAAATCTCAAAAAATTGCATTTCATTCTGAATTGTCCGTTTGAGATCACAATTAAATGTTACTATTACAAATAGTAAATACTAATTTTCAATAAATGTAAGAGAAGATGAAAAAAAAATTATTTTCTTGTGTGAATCAGCGCTAGAGGGAGTGCAGCACTTTCGACCTAATTATAATCCACCATCCACAAGAGACTCAAGGTTTCGATCGGGTATATATACTCGTATCAACCAACCACAGAAAATCTGTGATGCAAAAAATTTTAAAACCTTACCAAAATTAAAAAAATGTCAGAAATAAATTTTTTTTTTGAGATTGCACGTTTGAAATTTTTATGAAGTAATTTTTCTATTTTATGGTTTTTTAATTTGGCAGTTTTTTTCAGTTTTATCGATTTTTTTCAAATTTGGCAGTTTTTCAGTTTTGTCGGGTTTTCAAATTTTTAAAAATTTTTTACCATTTATTTTAAATTATGGTGATTTTTTCAAACATTTTTTGTTTTATTTTATTTTGACGATTTTTTCCAACTTTATCGATTTTTTCCCAATTTGTGGCATTTTTTTCTTCTAATTTTAATTAAAGTTGTAATAGCATCTAATAAAAATTTGTTGGAAATTAAAAACAGTAGTCAATTTTAATTGTGAGAGGCGTGGTAGAGAAGAATGAGTGTATTTTCTTAAAATCATAACTACATTGCAAATTTTCAATTTTTTCTGAATCAGACTGCGCAGTTTCTGGTATTGAACCTTCGTCAGGGACCTTGTTTTTTGAATTTTTTTTTTTTAATAATGTAATATTTGTTATGTTTTTATTTGTTCGATTGCGTCTATATGAAATTTTTGTGCAATCACTGACCGTGGTATAGATAAACTGATTTCTAATGCCACATGCACTCGCACTACACGTTAGACAGAGCGCTTTAACCCTCTGATCTATCGTCAGGTCAAGTTTTGTTGTGACTAACATTACATTTTTATTATTAATTCAAACTGAAATCAATTAAATAGTTACGAATTAATTTAGTTGATACTAAAATTTCCTTCATAAGGCCGAATTCAAACTTTTAAACTTTTAATTGAATTAACAAATTTTAATTGAATCTCGATTTTATTTCTTTGTGTGCCTTTTACTAAGAAACTCAGTTCAGGCAAGACCCTAAAAATTTTCAAATATAATTACAAATATCAGACGCAAAAAACCATACATTTTCAAAAAATTTACGCCATTTCCTTATAAGTTTGTCATATTTGTATCCCGTTATTGTTGCGCTGACATTAACTTGGTATACATCAAACTGTATAAAATGACACAATTTTTTAAATACTTTTCCCAAAACTCTATTCCATTAAACGGCTCAAAAACCCTAGGGAAAAAAAACGGTGAAAGTTTAAAAATCGGGAAATTTTGGTTTCACTTGTAATCTACCATAAAACTGTTCCCCAAGCAGCGATATGGACATTTTTTTAGGGAATGTATTTCCCAAGTCTAATTACTCCATTTTTATTGGTTTGGATATGAAAATTAAAAACAATAAAGTCAAAGTTTTAGGAATTTTTGTTTATTTTTCTACTTTTTAATGGCCATAAATTCTTTCGGTGAAAACTTTTCAACGTGAAACTTTGCATTTCATAGTTTCTAAGTACAGACTACATAACCCTGTCCATCGTTTCTCTCAATTTAAAAAACCTTGAGAATTAAAAGCCTTCTAAAGTCAGTTTCAACATGTGTCGAACATATTTGAAATATCTCTTGTATTAGTGTTTTTTACTGTCTTTCCCTTTAGTATTTTTTATTTTCAATTGTATTCTTTAATCATCTTTGACAATAATAACTCTTAAGAAATGACACTCTTGAGATTCATATTAAAAAATATTTAATATTGTAAAATACTATTGCAATATTTCAATTAACTTTTTTGGTCTATAAAAAAAATCCTTCAAATAATAAAAATTTTGACCAACCAACCACTTTTTATAAAACTTTTTTCATGGTTCAAACAAAAGTAAATTAAAACTTAAAAGTTTCCCTGGGTTACTAAGGAAGTTATGGGTACACAAAGAGTCATAAGGTAGAAAAGTGGAGGGTGGGAGTAAAATAAAAAATCTAAACAAAGTTTTATAGTATACAATATTATGCTGATAGTATGGTTAATAAAAACATATTTCATCTTAACATTCATCCATACAATTTTCATCTATATCTCGACATTTTCCTATACCATTCAGTCACTCAATCATCTCACAGTGGGATATATGACAAAATTTTTGGAAATAGTACAGCCATTTCTCAGAGGTCCGATTGCAATGAAATTTGGAATAGGCATAACTGACATAATATCGAGCTTTAATTTGGATCTCACAGACCGCCGGGGAGTGGCAAAATGACCCACCGACACATTCGTTTAAAGTAAAAATTAAAAAAGAAAGCCCCGGTTCACACACGGCAATTTTACTTGCGCAAGTTTTCTTCAATTCTCCTTTATACGGAGGTTGAAAGCTCGTTATAAATTGAAAATAACATAAAAATAATCTCGATGTATATAAAAACAAAAAACTAATATAACCTTTGAACGTGCTTTTGTGTTCACACAGGAAAAGTTTGTTTCAGCAATTTTCGTTTTGAAACTTCGTGTTGAAAATTGCGGATGACAAAACAAAACGGAATTGGAGTACGGGCAAGTCTGTACTCCCTTCCATTCTCTCTTCCTCCCTCTTCTATTAACTCAAGACTTGCGCAAGTAAAATTGCCGTGTGTGATCCGGGACAAAGTCAAATTTTTGCGATTTCTAAAACATTCCAAGATTTTTTTTTTTATTTATTTATTTATTTTTTTTTAATAAAGTTAAAATTTCATTCAGGTTATGAATTATATTTCCCGGTATTGAAACAAAGAGTAACTAAAATCAGAAAAATTATTTTAAATAGTGCCATCAAAAATATCCAAAAATATCCTAATTCCAAACTTCATCGCATTTGGTGCGGAACCTTTTTTAACGATCGCGAAGAAGTAAAAATGCAATTATTCATATTTTTCCATGGACATTTTTAGCCCCCGCCGCTTCTAAAATTGCAACATTTATCAACTTAACCCACTATTCAAAAAGCGCTTCCGCCTCTAAAATATATCGAATTTATTGGGTAAATCTTTGAAATATTATTTTTGGGAATTGAGGCATTGCTTATAGCAAATCTTAAATTCTGACATAAATTTCAAATTTGTGATCTTAAAGTCTATTTAAGTACAAAAAATCATTGAATTATGTCTATTAATAAATTTTTTTTTTTTTTTATAAGGACCTCCCAAGTTTTTTTTTCTACCGAAAGAGCTAACTGGGATTCTGTTTAAAAATGTCATAATCTACAGGTGATTTCTCTTCCAATGATTATTTATGATTCCTTGACAGGAAATCTTCAAAAATTCTGCCCTTTATTACGATATACGCCAAATTTCATTGCAATCCGAATTTCATCTCAATCGATCCACTAAAAAAATAAATGGGAGAATTATTTTCAAAATATTTGTGATATATCCCACTGTGCATCTATATATTCATCCAAACATATATTTTTAAAACAATATTCTAAACGTATCTATGAATTTATATTTTCTCCAAACTTTTGTTTTCATTATTTTTATGATGTTTCGTATGAATGTAAGAAATATCTTACCAGGGGAATGGTGTTTGTATGGTGTCTATATCTATCTATCTTATGGTTTTGTATATGGTTGTATGAAATATTATATAAAATTGTAGTTTTTATATATTTTGGCTGGTATCTATCTATACATCTTCTATATATTTTTTTTTTGCTTCCAAACAACTTCTATCTATCTACTACGTTTGGTTTTTCTTTTTTTATGAACTCATTTGTAATCATTGCATTTCTTTGGCTTTGCCTTTTTTATGACTTTTATTATTTTTATTATTTACCATGGCGTTACTTCCGCCATTGCTATTACAAAATGGTGGAATATCCAAAAGGATCTGAATAAGAAAAAACTAATAAAACTTTTCAGTTTTTTTTTCTATCTTATTCTGTATCTGTATATTATAAATTTGATATAATTTCAAGAGTTACATCAGCCAGAAATTTATAGAAATATTTTATTTGCTGTAACTAAGGTATAACAAAATAAAAAATATATTGGAATTTTCTCAAAATTACTACTAGTTGTATAAGGTTTACGAAGAGACATTTTAATTTGCATATTTTCATTTCCATAGTCTCATACGTTACCAGTCGTACGGTTCAAAGAGATGAAAAATAAGGAAAAATATAATTTTTATACCTTTTTATATATTCGTGTAGAACGTAAGAAGCTGTATATTTAGTAAAAATAAAAAACAATCAATCGAACGTCATTGTCCGAAAATATAAGCAATTAAAGACGGTGACGTGATGTAACAAAAAGAGAAGTTGTTTTTTTTTTTGTCTTTTACAAAAATACAAAACTCTGCGAATTGCACCGGGATTTTTTAATAAAACTCTACAATTTTCTGAATTAATAAAACTTTTTTTGATTGATTTTACATTCCATAGTGTGCAACGAGACGTTACGTAGCGTGATGTGACATACATTTTGCATATTAAGCAATTTTTTAAAATTATGTATAAAATTAAAAAAAAAACATTATTAATTTTATGTGCTGAATTTATTTTTGTGAATTACAATGGATATCATGTTAATATAATCAATTCTATTACACTGGCCAACAAGTTTTCCAACCCTTATACTAGAGTATACTTCTCAAAAAGTTTGATGAGAGTTGAATTCGAACGAATAGGACTTCCACATGACATAAGAAGTTTTTTGAAAACCCGATTTTTATTTTAAACTTAAGGTTAATATATTTCGAAATTATGATATGATGGAGAAATTCTGAGGTCAGATTCAGCGGATATCAAACCTTTCGAAAAGTATACTCTAGTTCCAGGGTCTTAATGTTTTCAGATTTTGATGGTCTGTGTTTTTTTTTTAGTAGAATCACAGTTAAATTAATTATTATTTCATCTTTAAATTAATATCTCAATTTTTTTTAACAAAATTTTCAAATTAATTATTCAGCTTATTAAAGTAAATATGATTGCAGTTAAAATAAACTTATTCATATTTAAATTAATATTTCAATATTATAGATGTCAGCCCAGCAAAAAATTGTGCTTACCCAGAAGCGCTTCCGGATGACATTATTTAATTACGAAGCGCTTCCAAAGCAAATCCAGACGGCATGATTTTTGTTCGCGATGTAACACTTGGTTTGTTTCTTTTAAACAGGCTCTTAGAAGCAATAAATTCATGCCTTCTTAAGCAATAAGAAGCGCGTTTTTTGTATGTTGACAACATTAATGCTTCATGGTATGCATTCTCTATTGCTTCATTGTAAGCATTATTCACTAATTCAACGAAGGCCCTAATTGCTTTATTGTATGAAAGGCGGTGAAGCGCTATTTTAGAAGCATACAAATGTAGTTACCGCTTACCAAATACAGGTTATTTTTTGTTGGGATTTCTTCATTTTAAAAATAAATAGAAACATATTTGAACTAAATAGAAAACAAACTTAGTTTGATTTCAAAGCTGTTGCTAATTGATTTTCTGTTTTTGACTACTGAGTTAAGTTAATTTGAGAAAATATTTTTAGCATTTAATTTAAGTTTTTATAACGAACGTTTGAAAAACGTAATTGCTAAAGAAATATAATATGATTTGGGTCTTCAAATTGGGGTTTATTAACAAAAATTGTCTCCATTGGCTCAAAATTCTGATAATTGTTTCCATTTTTTTAATTCTTAACTTAGAACTATTAAATATAAAAATTCTACAGGGGTGGTTTTCCAATTACGGAAGCTATTCGTCGAGGTGACATTTCATTAATTTTTTGAATTAATTTTACAACTTTGTTGTTTTAAATAAATTTAAAAATTTACAACACATCGATTCAAATGTTAACAAAAATAATATGTTATTATATTGCAAAACTGAATTCAAAACAAATATAATCGTCTGTATGCCCTATAATAAGTATTCAAATATTTCAAAGTGTTTGTTTTGTAAATTTTATCTTGCATTATTACCAGTTACTTACAGTTTAGAAATTTTGTCTTTTTTTACCAATAATTGTTAGTAGAAAAATCAGCTAGCTGACTTTTAGCAAAAGATTTTGCTGACATTAGCAATTTCTGACTAAAATTTTGCTGACTTTACTAACTTTTTTTTTGAGTGTAGCAGTTTTTAAAAAACAACTATAAAATTGATTAAAAAATAATTAGTTTGATATAATTGTTATTAAAAATAAAAATTATGTTTTTTCGACCTTTAATTCTGCAATAAAAATGAAAATTATTCAAGTTCGAGGCCATACTCTATATTTCTTTATTAGGATATTGTCCTAACAAATAATCTATAGAGTTTTTGTTTTAAAATTTATTGATTGACAATTTTCAGGAATGTGTTGATAGATCTATTTCGGAAATTTTCTAGGTTCCCATCATCAGAACACGTTTTGAAAGAAGTGACAATCCCATGCAAAACATCAAACATTCATATAAACTAGTTTTCTCACTAAATGCGAACTAATATATGAGCTCGAAGTTAAAGATTATCACCATTGATCAAAAATAAATTGAAAACTTGTTTGTTAGGTACAAGGTCTACCTTTGGTAGATATTCAATACACGTTTTTTGTTTTTTCTCCCTTTTATTTCACACTTGTTTTGTTTAAAAAACAAGATGTAAAGGGGTAAACAAGACCGTACTTTGTCTTTTATACAAGTTTGATATAATTTTTATTAAAAATAAAAATTACGTTTTTTCGACCTTTAACTGTGCAATGATTGTGCAATGCAATTGTCACTGCTTTCAAACACATTCCTGAAAGTGGTCAATTAATAAATTTGAAAACAAAAATTACCAAAATTAAAATATCATTAGGATTTTAAAAGATCTCAAAAAAACAGTTCTGAATCTTATTTTTCCTATCTGTTTGTATCCATTTGTTAAGATTTTTCGGTAGTGTATCATTTAATATCGATGTTGACCACTATAAATATGTTTTTTAAATAGTCTGTGCTTTGTTAAATTGTCCAACTGTACTTTCTAATTGCTACAACATGTGATAATGTATGAAATAAAAAACAACAAAAATTAAACTGCAAACACTTAATATGACAATTATTATTGTACAATTTTTTACAATTAAAAATTTCGCACTACCAATTTCAAATAAATAAAGGGTCCACCATCTAACTTTTTTTTTTCAACTAGTGCTTATTTCGTGAATGGTAACACTTAGCTCATGTCTGATTTGACAGATAATTAGTTTTATCCTTCCGCTGAACGAATATGGTCCGTATGTTCGTTATCTTGTGAAAAAAGTGAAAGAAACTGGCATCCTCATCGATAAACCAAAGCGTGAAAAGCCAAAAACAGTGCGTACACCCGAGAATATTGTGCGTGAAGCGCCATCAACATCAATTCACCGTCGTTCTCAACAATTGAACATTTCGGAAACATCATTGAGACGAATTTTGCATAAAGACCTTGGTATGACGCCATACAAAGTCTAATTGGTTCAGGAGTTCAAAAAAAAAAAAGTTATTTGGCGGACCCTTTATTAAATAGTTTATTGTAACAAAACTTTGATATTAATTTTGATAATAAAAATTATAGTAATTTTAAATCAACACTTTTTTTTGAAACGCTTCGTTAAACAAAATGGCTTAAAACAAATTTATGTATAAATATTGAGAAAAGTAAAAACATTTTCATCAGTCAACAAAATGTGGTCAAAAATAATAGTAATATTAGCTATTTGCTGTGCTTTATTGGGAAATTTGGTGGTAAATTCAAATGAATTAAAAATTAATAAAAATTGTTGTACAAATAACTAAACACTTCTAGCAAGCCTATCCTTCTCCCCAAAGTCAAGGACAAGGACCATGTGGTCCACCACCTAGTGGAACACGTCCTAATGGTCCTCCACCAAGTGGTATGCCTCCCCGAAATGGTCAAGGTGGTAAGTTTTTCTATTCACCATGTCAATAATTTATATTGATTGTTATATTCATTATAGGTCCTTGTGGTCCACCACCAAGTGGTGGTCCTCCTACCACTCCAGCTACTTCGGGTTAATATGAATTTTTGAAATAAAATTTTTAATTGTTAAAATCACCCATTTATTCCTGGTTTATGTATTTTTTTCTTCTATATTATGTGTAGTTGTTTTTTAAATCTTTTTTGTGTATTTATTTTAATACCAACCATTAAATTTAAATGCTACATTCAAATTGTATGACTCGCATTACTAGTAGTTTGTTGTTTATCTACCGCAGTAATAAATTTTCAACTTAATTATTAGCATATAAAGGATAACCGAAAATTGTAAATATTATCTATATTTATAAAAGAATAACGTTACTGACTCACTTACTCAACATCGCCCAGACTATACCGCTGGAGATAGGAACTTGAAATTTGGCATGGAGGTCCAGCATAGACGTCCGGTTTGAAATTCCTACGGGGAGGGGAACTAAGGAGAAATTCTTCCCCTTGGCGGCCCTGCTCAAACCATTTTGGCTATAAAGCCGAGATTCTTAACATGTTTTATTTCGAACATGACCTAACTCCCAGGTGTGATACTTTTTGGAATTTTGCCCAGAAACGTGGTAAAAGATGGGAAAAGCCTCCCCTTGTCGACCTGGCCAAACCGCTAAAACTAGGAACTCAAAAGTTGGTATGTGGGTACCTTATCACGAGTAGAAATCTGTATAGACTGGATTTTTAGGAAATTCCTAAGGAGAGTAACAATGAGGGTAACAGTTTCCTCTTGACTGCCTGGCCAAAACTCTGAAGCTTATAACTTGAAATTCGGTATGTCAGTTCCTAATAAGGAGTATAGACCGGATGGAGGCTTTGCTCAACTCTTAAGTGGGGAATTTGAAATTAGGTATGTGTGTACCTTAATCGCGAGTGGACATCTGTATAGACGGGATTTTTGGAAATTCCCAAGGAGAGGGACAATGAGGGTAACAGTTTCCTCTTAACTGCCTGGTCAAAACGCTGAAGCTTATAACTTGAAATTTGGTATGTGAGTTCCTAATGAGGAGTATAGACCGGATGGAGGCTTTGCTCAACTCTTAAGCGAGGAATTTGAAATTAGGTATGTGTGTACCTTAATCGCGAGTGGACATCTGTATAGACGGGATTTTTAGGAAATTCCCAAGGAGAGGAACAATGAGGGTAACAGTTTCCTGGCCAAAACGCTGAAGCTTATAACTTGAAATTCGGTATGTGAGTTTCTAATAAGGAGCATAGACCGGATGGAGGCTTTTCTTAACTCTTAAGCGAGGAATTTGAAATTAGGTATGTGTGTACCTTAATCGCGAGTGGACATCTGTATAGACGGGATTTTTGGAAATTCCCAAAGAGAGGGACAATAAGGATAACAGTTTTCTCTTGACTGCCTGGCCACAACGATGAAGCTTGGAACTTGAAATTCGGCATGTGAGTTCCTTATGAGGAGTAGACATCTGTATAGACCGGATTTTTGAAAATTGGATCTCAATTGGAAATCAACCCTTAAGCGAGGAATTTGAAATTAGGTATGTGGGTACCTTAATTACGAGTGTACATCTGTATAGACGGGATGTTTGGGAATTCCTGCGGTGTGAAGCAAAAGGGGGAAAGTCTCCCCGGCGGCCTGTCAAACCCATAAAGCGAGAAGCTTGAAAATTGATTTGCATAGACGTGATTTTTTTAAATTCCATTGGGTAGTTGCAAAAAGGGGAAAGTCTCCCTCTTGACGTCTTCTCAAAACCCCTTTGGCGGCTTCCCCAAAAGTCTTTAGCCAAAAAAAATCAAAATTTAAAATATATGTTCTCTCGAATATGGCCTAACTCACTCAAATGATACTTTTTAGATGTATGATAGGGCAGGGGCAAAAATCAGTAAAGTCTGGCTACATGGCTAAACCAAAATAATGAGAAACTTGAAATTTCATATGTATGTAGGCTTCTTACCATGAGTAGACATCTGTATAGACGGGATTTTTGGACATTTCTTTGTTGGACTTAACTGACTTAACTTAATTTTTTCTAAAAGTCTAAAATTTAAAATAATTTGTTTTTGATGTATGGGTTAACTCAGTGAATATACCTTTTGGGTATTTATAAAACCTTGTTATAGGGTTTAAAAAAAAAAGTTCCACCTTTAACGATCTATGTAATTCCGTTTAGGTAGAATTCTTAAACTTAAAATCACAAAAATATCCACTTTAAAGGGGAAACAAATTTATTAACAGAAGAAATTCTAATTTATTTTGCATCCTTATAGTTATATTCCGATATATAAAACTACCGGCAACGAAGTATCGTGCTTTTAAGCTCATAATAATAATAAAAGCAAACATACCTGTAATGACCACTGTTTAGGTATAACAAATAAATTTTTAAACTAATATGAACTAAACCAAAAAATAAAGAAAAGAGTGTAACAAAATTCCGGTGATAAGGAAGAAAAACTTGCTTTTAAATGAAATAGTATAAAAAAAAAAAAATAAAAAAAATCTAGTTTCAATTAAAATATTTGTTAATTCAATTAAAAGTTTAATTGAATGCGTTACTATTCAAAGCTTCGAAAGTGAATTTCACAATTAACAAATTTTTTATATATGATTCCGTTAATGCATTCCCTAAGAATTCATTCATAAGTTTAATTCAAAAGCTTTAATTGTTATTGAATGAATTCAATATTATGTTCATTCAACATTTTACTAATTGAATTGAATAATTGAATAATTGAAGAAAATTTGTTATCATTAATACAGCGAAGAATACAAATAAAAACGAAACGAACAAGCAAATTTAGTTTACCATAAATCAACAGTTTCCAAATGGGGGTCCGCAGTCCCCCAGAGGGTTAAATTGCCACGACAAATAAAATTCCAATTTTATTGTTTTTTTTTTGTATAAAAAGTTGTTTCTCTCAGTCCATAAAATAGTCTTAGGACAGTCACAGTCAGTCACCGTCTAAAATTGTATTTCTAAAAATTTTAATTTTTATATGAAAGGAGTTCTTTAAAAAGCGTTTTTTTATTCAAAAACTGGTACAAAATTTCCTAAATCTTTTTTGTTGATTCTTTTTAGAAGTCTCATGCAGTAAACTCGTTTCTGTTAATATGAACTAATTTGAAAGTCCTGACGTTTTGGTAACAACTTCAAAATAACATATGTTAACTTGCTTTATATAAACATTCGGTTTATTTTTGACAGTCCCACAAACAAATTTTTGTATAGTTTTCCGAAAATTTCCAAACACACCGAAATTATTTCTCAAATGTATCAAAAACTCTCCATTTATGAAATCAAATTAAAGAATTTCACAATATTTAAAAAAAGTTTATAAAAATGTTATAATATTTACTCCAGTAAATACGAACCTTGCTTAAAACGCATTAATTTGTTTGGTCCATTGAAGTTTCCGGATTAAGATGGCCTGTACTGTATTTGGTTTATGTAGTGTTGTTTCACTTTAAAAAATATATATTTTTCTTACTTCTGCCTTTTTTTAAATATATGATGAAAAACATTTTTTTTTGTGGGGTCCTTAAACCAGTATAAATGCGTCAAGAGGTCCGTAAAAGAAATGTTAGTAGGAACCCTACAACGTAATTTTTAACTAATTTTTATTAGGGTTTTCTGCTATTTTTACAGATTTATTTCTACGTGGGTAAACAATCTATTTTGTATGTATTTGTAAAACGATCACTTATGTTTCACTTACTAATGCTGCCATATATGCACAAATCTATTTTCAACTCACCCACTCTGGGGCGCACTCTCTTTGACATCCGTTAACATTTTTTCAGAGTTACCATATTTTTCTTTTAGTTTTGGTAACAGCAGATGATTTTGGCACCATTATCGATCCCATGACTAACAAATCTACTAAAGTTCGTCGTATTACTCTATCTAACGATCGTCAAATGTCCGTTCAACTTTTAACTTTGGGTGTTAACATAGCCAGTGTTCGTTTGCCGGATAAACATGGCCAAGTCGATGAATTATCGTTAAGTTTCGATAATATTAAAGACTATATAGCTAATCAACCAGCTTATATAGGAGCTACTATGGGTCGTGTAGCCAACCGTGTGGCAAATGGTCGTTTTACTTTAAATGACAAAGAAATTTTGGTAACCAAGAACTTTAATGATAAATATCAATTACATGGTGGTTTTATTGGTTTTGATAGTGTTATATGGGAAATGGCTCAAACTCTACAGAATGGTGTTGTTTTTAAGCATATCTCTCCTCATGGTCACGAAGGTTATCCCGGCGAAGTAACTTGCTTAATAACATGTACTTTAAATAATGATAATGAATTTCGGATGCAAATAGAGGCAACTACTAATCAAACAACTGTCATAAATGTTGCAAATCATGCTTATTTTAATTTGGCCGGTCACAATTCTGGAAAACAAGGTCTTAGCCAGCATACAGTTATGATAAATGCTGATAATATTGTAGACACGGACTTGGAGCAAATACCTACTGGGAAATTGGCCCCTGTAAACAATACTGTTTATGATCTAAGAACTCCATCTAAAATCGGCGATCTCATACCTCTTTTTAAAGATAAGCCTATAAATGGTTATGATAATTGTTATTGTGTCAACTTGGATGGTAATAAAACGACACGTATTGCTCGTGTGGAACATTCAGAAAGTGGACGTTGGTTGGAGATTTTGACCAATCAACCAGGTGTACAATTTTATACTGCAAACAATTTACCTGATGTAGAAAATGGTGCTGCTGCCATGGTGGGTAAGGGTGGTGCACATTATGTTAAGCATGGTGCATTTTGTTTGGAAACTCAAAAATATCCCGACTCTATGAATCATGCTGATTTTCCTACGATATTATTAAATCCTGGTGAAAAATATTATCATGATGTTATATATAAATTTGGGAATTAAATCGAACAGAGTATAGACACAATGTAAATGTCCCATGTTTTTTCTATACAATTTGACGTTTAATTCCGAGCACCGATTTTCGTGAGAGATAAAACTAATTTTATTTTCTCAGCGGAATTTTATATTCTCTTAGTTTTGTACTCAGATTGTTTTACAAATAATTTAAATAAAAAATATATGAAATTTTTGTTTAAAATTTTAATATTTCAGATACTGACGATAAAATAACTTAGGAGATTTTTTTTTTTTTTTTAAAGAGAGGCAACACTCAGAAAATACTTCCTATATTTAATGTGTTGCTTTCTTTGGAAAGGGATAGTATAGAGATGAAAGGTTGGGAAAGATGAAGGGCTTCAGACATGGCAACACTGTAATTGCGCGAGATGATAAGTCTTAGAGCAGTTGTTGCTCGCCACCTGATGGAGAGTTGGCGAACTTATTGAAGCTTTTTGGTTCGTAGCCCTGATTTATTATTTTACTTCGGTGGGGTTAATTGCTATGGGAACACCGAAGGTGGACATTGCGATACGTATGAGGGATAGAAAAAACTCATACATATTATTTTGATGTTGCCGGCACCGGGGATCGAACCCGGGACCTTCTGTGTAAAAGTCCAACGCGCTAACCATTACACCACAACGCCCACCATTACACCACAACGCCCACCATTACACCACAACGCCCCGTTTCCGTTGCTATTTTGTTCTTTACATACTGGATAGGTGACGGTCCTTACCTACACTCAGGGAACTTCTGCTTTAAATATATGTAGTTGTTTAGGTTGTAATACAGTTTCATTATTTTTAATGTAAATGTCAGTCATTTGTAGAAGAAATTACATTTTTTACTAACCTTTTAGTTCATTTAAAAAACCAAACCACATCAAATGACTGTTTTATGATTTTACATTATTTTTTTTTACAGTAGTTTTTTGTTATTTAAAAAAATAAAAAAAAAAATAATGTTTCTTTATTTTTTACTAACATATGTGGTTAATTTTTACTGCAAATGTTAGTAATTTTTTGACCATTAAAAAACAAATGATAATGTTAGTTGTAATTACTGAAATGTAAGTCGTACGTTCTTTAAGTGAAATTTCATTTGTTTTTAACTTCATTTGCAGTGATCTTTACCTACATATTGTAGTATTCTAAGTGTACATAGTATTCTAAGTGTATAGACTTTTCACATTTCCATTAATGACTACAATAAATTAGAAAAAAAAATTCACTTAAAACTCTTCTTATTGTTTTCCATATCAAAAAAGCCTCCTTTGCAACATTATTTTTTTCCAAACACCCAAAAAGTATCCTGCTGCTAATATTCCGCGTGTTTTTATAGCGGTTGTTATATTTTCTGTTAATATTTTTTTTTTATATATAATAAGACATATACATTCATTATATTTATACATACATAATAATCATCTATATTCATGGATTAGTATTCAATTTTTATTTAGCTATAGCAATTTTATACTCCCAAGGAATTACCGATGATGGGTTCCATTGTATATGTGATAGATTGGGCAAAATAAATAGAAATGAGTACCTTTTCAACTGTAAGGTATTTGGATGACCTTTCTAGTGGTATACAAAAATTGATAAAAAAAGTTTTAAAACAAAAAGTTTCGAACAAGATTGAAACCCATTAACCCCCTTTTTAACAAGTTTTTTATTGTGCAATTTGTCTCCTTTATCTTATATCCGAATTTCGTTGAAATCTTTAGGAAACACCCAACAGACTTCCCTTGTCAGCCTTCATTCCATGTTAGTTGGTGTATCCAACCGTACAACAATGGGGGTTAAATTGAAAATAAAGGAATATTTACCAGCTTAAGGTAAATGTAAAAAAGCAAAATGTATAAAAATTATAATATTAAGCTTAAAAGAAAAAAAAAAAATTGTTAAACCGAAAAAAATCTAAGAGACAATAATGCCAAAGCGCTAATAAATTTTTCGTTTGGTGCTTCGAATTTCTTTTTTTTTTTCATTATTAAGTATAAGAGAAATAAGTACAAGTTTAATAAAAAATAAATATCTATGAAAATTCAAATATGAATAATTTTAAAGGTGGGTGTTTTTTTTAAATGATTAGAAGAGGAAGTAAAATAAGGGGGGCAAAATATTGAGGTAAATATTCTTAAATGATACTTTGTTGTATATGTATGCGAATACATACATACAAATAAGGATAACAACAAAAGCAACACGAGGAGCTTCAAATATCCAAGTACAACAAAAGCATATTAATGAATAATAGCTACGCCATAGGGGTTAATAAGTAATCTGCATTTTTTGACATTTATTTATGTTTTAAGGATAATGAAAAAGATGAACCATAAGGATATTTTTCCGTTTTTAGTGTTTTGTTTTCTAGGATAATATTAATATGGTAAGGTGAGAAAAATTACAGACGAACATTGTACTTAAATACGTAGATAACAAACAATTTTTTAAATGATAGCTTAAAAATTAAGCAAACCCTCAAAAATGTAAGATTGTTCAAATGCCAAATAAAAAAAAAAAAAAAACATCGACTCAAATTTAAAACCGTTACAACTAAAATACTGAATTAAATTTAAAATTGTAACCGTTTAAAGCCCCCTTACGTTATCGACAGATCAGCGACTATCATGCGCTAATAAATCGAAAATATGCAATAAAATTGCTAAATATGCTCTAGAAATATGCACTTAAAACGAAATATGCACTAAATATGAATCCTTAAACATTATTTTCATTTTAAGAAAATATTCAATGAAATGCAAAATATTAAAACATATGCACTAAAAATCTTTATATGTAATGGAAAATATGCACTTAAAAGCTTAATATGCAAAAATTTCCTGATATAACAAAAATACAAAAACAACAAATCGTTGCCATTTTGTAGAAAATTCTTTAATTCGGAAAAATATTTGATTAAAATCTAAGAAAATATGCAATGAAATGAAAAATATGAAAAATTATGCACTAAAAATCATTAAATATGCAACAAAATATGCACTTTAAAGCCGAATATGCGATAATATGCATTTATATACACAGAAAACAGACTCGGTAGTAGCAACCCTATTTGCAGCAAATCGAATGATCGGATGTAGTTAATAAATTGTTTGGTAGTTTTCACCGAATTCCTGAGAGTAGCATAGTTTATGTTACTTCAATAAAATGATTATTGTTTAAACCAAAAAATTCAGTTGCAGCAACCGAAACATTCGATTGGCAACAAATACGCTTGCTACTACCGAGTCTGTTTTCTGGGTGTAGCTAAATATGTAAAAATGTGCAATATATGCCATTTTGAAGTACATTTTTTGATTCGGAATAGTATTTGAACAAAATCATTTTTGCTTACAAACATGAATTTGCATAAAAATCGCTGCCCCAGTTATCAAAAATCTTAAACGCATTCGAAACTGGGAACAAAATTGTAACTAATATGCTTTTCAGTTGTCATTTCTGAAGGTACACTAACTGATTAAAAAACCGATTGAAATGCTATAAGCGTTATTTTGAGGTTAACTCGTTATGGATCAATTGTTTCGTTTTTGACCCATTACCTTCAAACATCTTTATATTTTTACTGGATTAAGATTATTAAGTCGTTTAAGAACCCTAAAATAATTAAAAATCTTGACTACACTCGGAAATAAAAAAAATCATTGTCCAAAGTTGCCAAATAGTTATTTAAAAAAAAAATATATATATATGAATATGTCAAAGCTGTTAACTGTCAATCAGTTTAATTTCCGCTATCTCTATTTCAATAAAGTTTCGACGTGAATGCACACGTTTTTTCCTGGTTTTATTGTGAAGTTGCATAGAAACGCAATATAAAGTGTAATTTTTCGTAAACATAAAATGTGAATAACAAACGAGTTTTAAAGAATTTTCAAAACCGGATTTTTGCGAATGGTAAGAGCTTTATGCATAATTTAAATGAAACTATTAGATTCTGTAAAAAACGTAATAAATAAAAAAAGGTTGGTTTCCAACAATGAAAAAAGTTTGCATTAAAAACGTTTTAATAAACAAATTTATTTTAAATTTTAATTCAAATAAAATTTTTTCGATTTTAGTCACGTTTCTCAGACTTAGTTATTATTTTAGATAGTTTTTTTATATTTTAGGTCCACTTTAGAGTACATGTTCGCCCATGTGATCGTTATAAGTTGTTTTGAAAATTTTTATATAAATTTCTTGGATTAATTACCACAAGAAAATATCCTATAGCAAAAAAATTTCCAAATATTCAGCCTATAAGGTGATGTATTTGGATATTCCACTTAGTTTTTTAAAGTAGAACAAAACCAGATGTAGGACCACATTAGCGAATATTTCATTATGATTTTGAATACAAATTTGCCCATAAAATTATACAAAACAAAATTTTTTTATAATAATCCAATCGTCGAGATTTAATATTCTGTCAAAATATCAACTTTGGTTGCTCATATTTCTACTAGAGGGCTCCCTAAGCAAATAAAATTGCAGAAATTCTTAATAAAAAATTTTCAAGAAGTGTTCTTCAAAAGAAAAGCAACGAATAATACATAATTTTAGATTAAATTTGAAATCATTTTAGGTACGAACAGATCTAGCACCAGATATGGTGCAATGTTAGCAAACCTGCTCTTATTTGAGCATAAACATTATCCAATTTCCCGGATCACTTCAGATATGAACAGATATGGTTAGATATGATCATATATGATCAGATCTGGCAGAAGGTCTCATTATATTCAATCATATCTCATTAGATTTAATCATATCTAATTTTATCTGGTTAGATCAATAAACTTTATATATTTTGAAATCAAGATTTGTCTATAAAATTGTAAAAAATAAAATTTTTTAAAATAAGTTTAATGTCTATTTATATTCAACCTGCTTATACTTCCACTAGAGGGCGCTTCGAGGCAATAAATATTACTAACATTTTTAATGGAGCATTGTTCTTTAAAAAGTTTGTTTAAAAAATATTCAGAGGGTCTATGAAGTGTTCTTTTTACTTTTTGCTATTTTAGGAAAGCCTGCTGCGCAATATTAACAAATCCTGTTGTGATCGACACTAGCGAGATGTAGATTTTTAGCGTTGCCTATTAATTCTTCTTATTTTAACCGAGCTTAAGATCATGAATTTATTAATTATAATTATTTATTTCCAATATTTCGTCTCCATATTGGGTGACATCTTCAGGGAACAATTATTACAATTACCTATAAATTGTAGTCTCATAGCCTCACAAGGTCAAACCAAAGTCAAAAATAATTTTTTATTTGTTAAAAATTTATTGTTTTTGTGTTTTTTTTTCCAATTTAAGTTCGGTCGTCAAATGGTTAATTAGTCAAATGTCTGCTATCCCCAAAATGATTCCAACGATTTATTCAATTTCCAAACATATTCGAATTCTATATATATTTTTGCTGGTCTTAAGTCTTCAAGTGTCAGTTTTTTTTTTTGTTAACCAACATTTTACTGACAGTTTCTATTTTCTGCATAAACTTGATAATTTACCCCAAACCCCTAAAAAGTTTTAACTACAAAATTATAGACACTTTGGTATGTTGTTGATATTTGTTGTTTATTAATTTCACATCAACCACAAAAAGAAAATCTGTTATTGAATGATTTCGTCCCTTAAGAAAACTTTCCAATACAAAAACTGACCATATTAAAAAAAGAACACACCCTCTTCTAGCACACATGTATTTATATATTCATATGAGTAAGAAAGTAGTAAATAACTAACTCAAAATATCAATAACCGGAAGCTAAAGTTGTCCTTTTTTGTTGAAAAGGAATTCCCAGAAAAAGTTGTTTTCTTAGAAGTAGAAGAAAGAATTTTCTTGAAAACTTGCTTTGGGGTTATCAATTGGTATGTAGTTTTCTTAAAAAAATATTTGAGGTTTGTTATTTTAAACTGAATTTTTCTTTTTTTTTATCAACATGGTCAATTGTTTGTTTAGATTGAAAGGGAAACAAGGATTTAATATGATAAACTGGGAATTGTTTAAATAAGTAATAAATTCAAAATAACAAATTAAGTATTTTGGTTTTATGGATAAGTAAACATTTATAAAGAGATATAGCACATTTTATTATTTCTTAGTTGAATGGGTACTGG
Organism: Delia radicum; assembly: GCA_021234595.1. Classification (NCBI taxonomy): domain Eukaryota; kingdom Metazoa; phylum Arthropoda; class Insecta; order Diptera; family Anthomyiidae; genus Delia; species Delia radicum. The sequence continues at coordinate 3,559,563 of CM037852.1, forward strand.
ATTTACCAAACATTTAAAGAATTTTTAACCCTTTACTGCATGGTGTTAAATATATGTATCGAATACTTTGAATACTCTGTAAAATTGGCAAAAACTTTTACTAAATATAAGCAAACAAAAACTACACACAGAGAAAACTTTAGCTATTTGCCAACTGACATTTTGTTACGACGACTCAAACTCGGTTATTACGAATTTCAGTCGTTTGGTACAATTGAACATCAGATTTCACAACAAAGTTCATTTAATTCAACTGAATTTCAGTTGTAATACCCAAAATAATCAGAAATCTGACGTAAATATCGTTGTACTAACTGAAGTTATAAGTTGTTACCATTAAAATACACTTCTGAATTCGGTTGGCACATTATTTCTCTGCGTGTAATATTAACAAAATGTTTGATATATTTACCTCAAATTTAGTAGAATGCAAATAAAATTTCATAAGCACAGACTTTTATTCGTATTAAAAAAAAAAACAAAAAAATTTCACATTTTTAAATGATTTTTTTGTCTACTAATATTTAGTAAATGTTTTTGCTGATTTTGGCAGATTATTTTGTTATTTTCAATTCACTAAAAGTTATTTTTTCTATTCTTATATTATTAATACTTAGTAAAAAAATCTGCAAATTTTAGCAGTTTTTTGTGCTATATTTAGAAGTTTATTTCTATGAGTGTACCAATGTACACTCAAAAAATGCACCAACCTAAAGTATGCACATTTTTGTTTAATACAAGCAAAAGCCTAAATTTAGACACAATAAGTGTAAGAATTATGTGTGCACATTTTTGTCTGCAAAAATACACACCAAATGTATTAAAACACACTTCTTATTTAAAACTAGGCATGTTGTGTGTACCCTAAGAAAAAAGTTCCGATATAATCATTAGTGTCCGACCGAACAGTTCTGCCAGAAAATGCATTTGGTATTTATTCGGTATTTTAAAGCATTATGGACAAATTTGGTGGATGGAAAAATGTTTATTGTTTTGAGTGTCAAATTTGAAGAAAAGTCTGTACTTAAGCAATGAATTCACTGTTCGGCCTCAGAAAGTTCGGCCTAATTGAAAATAGTTCGCCGGCCGAACTTTATAGCTAAATTTCGGCTTTTCTCTTAAATTTTATACACAAAATCGAATTAAATCGGCTCAACAAACATGTTTCCAATACCAAAATTTGTCATCATTGCCTCTAGATATCAAAAAAAAAAACAAAATATAGTTTTATGGCCGAACTGTTCGGTCGGACACTAATAATCATATATGATTATATATAGTATCACATATAACTAAACATCACATCACATGATATCTGATCTCATGATATCTCATAGGATCTAATCTCACATAGTTTGGTCCGAAAAATGGGTCTATCAAATATGATCAAATTATATATAATTTGATACAATTTTATCTAATAAGTTTTTTAATTAAAAAATTAAAAAACAAAATTTTTTAATGTTTTAGAGATCAGTCCTTTTTATTTTAATCCAATTAAGTACTACTTGTTATTCATTTATAAAATATATAAATATTAATATTAAAAAGTAATGTTAAATCTAAAAATGTATGCTTTTTATGAATCTGAAGTTGGAACATATAATAACTTTAAAACGCTATGTAATAAACAACATTTACCAACGGCGAATATTAAAATTTTGGTTCCCAAAATGTCCAAGTAGAAGACTTACAAATTTTTTCTAGAGCAGAAATAAACAGCCAACTTTACACGTCCTTGTTATACAAAATAATTAAGAACAAAAACTATATGTTCGGTATTATCGATCAACACGATATTTTGTTTATGAAGGATAAATCTGCCTATTTAGCACTTCAGCTATTACAGATTGTTCAAAACAACTGTTTTGTTAACCACAGAACAGGATCAGTTCTAGAAAGTATAGTGCCTATAGTGGAACTAAGCATCTATTTAATTTTTAAAAAGTAAGAATTTCGTATCCAATATGCATGTTATAAGGGTTAAGTGTTTCATTTGTTTAACCAAGCCATTTCAAACACTCCTCTAAAAACCTGAACTGGTTTTAAGATAGTTACGAAAAAAATGCGTTAACAGTGGTTCTATTAATTAATTTAATGCATGCTTTTAATCAATTTTAGTTAAAACTTAATGTTTATTTGTGTCGTATAATGTATCATCTGCATATTCTAAAAAATATGCATTCAAAGACCCTTTAAAAAGTGTTTCTCTTAAAACCAGTTGGCATATAAAATTTAACAGATATTGAGTACCTTGGTTCTTCTTTAGTCTATTTGTTTGTTGGGTTTTTTCTTTTTTTTGTAAAAAGAGAAGCAACACTCTGGAAATTCTTCCTATTAATTAATGTGTTGCTTTCTTTGGAAAGGGGATAGTGGAGAGATTAAAGGTGGTGAAAGATGAAGGGCTTCAAACATGGCAATAGGTTCTTTTTTAGTACTTTAATAAAAAAAAAATAATAATCATTTCAAAACAAAAAACTAGTTTTTTGCAGTAAATATTGAAACTGATTTTAATTTTAGTTATAAACGGCGCCAAACAAATATATAAAATTTAAAGAATATTGTTGATTAAATTTTGCTAAAAATATTTTTATAATGGTATGTATTGCATATATAATTATATATAAAAGTGATAGAATTATTTTTGATTAATTGTACCATGTACATTTACCTATGATCATATATGGTAGAATATATGGTCATATATAGATCTATAACTATTTCATATGATCAGATATACAAGATATGCTAATATATTACATATGATACCTGGATATATGATGATATATTAAGCCATATTAGCAAATTTTCATAAACTATGTATAAGATAAGAACATATATCGTAATATATTGCCACACATATAAGCATATATAGAGATTTTAAGTTGTATATGAGTATATATAATCTTTTCCATCGTGTATTAAAAAATGTAAATGCTTATTTTTTCAGTTTTTAGTGCATTGCATGTTTTAAGATTTTTTATGCATATTATAGGCGCCTAAAAAACTATTTTTAGTGCATGAAGTTCCTGTCCCTGATTACCATATACCCGAGTTAAAAATGTATATATAACCAATCGTGTATATAAAAATACTATTCTGAATTTCATATATGATAATATATGGTTGATAAAATTTATTTAATATTTATAAAACTAGATATAACGCAATACATAATTATATATAACACAAACATCAAAAACGTTATTTGTTAATTTAGATATAATTATATATAATCCAAAAGTGTAAATCAAATATAATATAATTATATAATTAAATGTGCGGAAAATATATCATATATAATTTGATATACACTTTTTTACTCGGGCCATATAATCTCATTTATCTTTATATAAGATCATATAAAATCATATGTAATTAGAAATGATCATATATGCTCATATTTAGCCCCGAATTTCTAATACGAACATATATATTCATATATGAAATCATATATGTTCATATATTGAATTATATATGAACATATATAATCAAATATTATTATATATGTTCATATGCGTTGCCTTTTTCACTTGGTATGTGTTTTAACCTTTTTTTTATAAAATCTTGAGTAAATTATGTAATTTCAAAGTTTTTTTTTCCATTATATAATGACCAATTTCACTTACCCTTTCTTTGAAAGAAAGAACAAAAAATATTCTCTTGAGTATATATTCTTACAAATATAAAAACTAACGTTATAGGCTTCTTACCAACAAATTAAGTTACTACTATAGTAATTTTATTACAAACTTTTACTAACAAACATTAACAAAAAATAAAAAACTTCGTTTTTAGACACATCAAACACTTTTCTAAATCCTTTCAAAAAAAAACAAACTTTTTAAATAATGTAGCATATTAGTAAAATTATTACCAACATTAACAAACTAACATCAGTTTATTGTAAAATATATTTGTTTACAAAACTTTACTAATAATCTCGAAATTATTTGTTAACAAAATAAAACAACTGTTTTTTTATTTGTTGTTAAACATTCAAACATTCAAACAATCGCAAAAGTAATTATGAGTAGATATATTAAATGTTTTGAAAAACAAACAAGTTCTACCCCTTTCCCTCTTACTTCTTCATACAAATTTTATTCCCACTTTCGACAAAAAATATTAAAAAAGAGTTTTATTAGTAAATATTGACTTAAGCAAATAATTTTAATAGTCTTTAGCATACGTTAGTAATAATTTCACGTTGTTTGTTTTTATATTTTTTAATAAATAAACTTTTTTGGAATTATTTTTTATTAGCAAATAAAACAAAATTTTGTTAACTACACAGAAATATACACATGTCATTTCATTATTTTACACTTTTTAATGCTTTTTTTTGAGCAGATTTCAATAAACATTTGAAAAAGTTTTCATTTACAAACAGTTTTAAAAGTGGTTTGGTAAAATATATGAGAAATGTTGTCAAGACTTTTTTTAGTAACGACAACCCGATGAAAAAAAGTTACATCTTAAATACAAAATCAGATCTCATTTGATATAAATCGATATTTATTCTTATTCAAGTTTATCTCAAAATTGGGGTATCCAGTAATAGCCGACTAGATCCCTCAAATATATTACCGGGTTAAGTTAAATCAAATTTGATCTTAAAATTGGGGCATCCAAAAATATCTGATTTGAGATCCGGATCGATCCCAAAATATCCCGTGGGATGATTTATATCTTCTTGGATCGAATTATATCCAACAAGATAGGACATTTTTGTATTATAGAATGAGATATTTTGAGATTAACTTCGATTTACTTATATCCCATGACATATATTATTTTTAACAAAAATATATATATATATATATACCACAGTAAAAACGTTTACATATAATCATACATAATATGTAAATAGATATGTTTATATATTTTTATATATTCAATTTTTTCCAATGAAAATGAAAATTAATTTTTTCCTTTAATTTTTTTGTACTCATCCATGTATAATTAGATATAACACAATTCAAAGTTATATATAACGACATATGGTGTAATATTAAAAAAATGTGTTTCATTTTGGATAAAACGAAATCTTGACCTATTCATAGTTATAAGTAAAGATATATCGTTCCATACCAAAAAAAAAAAATTCAGATCTTAGTTTATATAAAACTATATATACCTGTATTTAAAGTCTAATGGATGTATATTTGTCTGTCCCGAATTTAAAAAATATGCGAATTGCGTCAGGTACTCAAACTTATTGAGCTATTTATGGATGAAAACCAAAAAATTTGCATAGATTAATTTTGGTATACCACATCATAATTTAGTTTCAAACAAGTAATTTTATACTCCATAGATATTTTATAAATATATTTCCAAAAATATGCGCAGCATTACCAAACTTGGGCCCGATTTTGTACACAAATATAAAAAATACGAGTAGCGAACTTTAAGTATTCTAGGTTTTTTTTTATCCTATAATCAACAGAATATTATGTATAGCATATATGCTTAATATCTTATTTTATAATGGTTAATATTTACCAATATGTTGTTATATATGTTACCACATAATATAATAATATATGGATATGCATGACACCATATATAATCACATATAACATATTTTAAAATGAAAAAAACATAAGACCATATACAATTTTTTTTACTCGGGAGTTTTAATTAAGTTTTATATACTTTGTGACAATAATTTTTGCAATTAAATATTAAAAACGAAAGATGAAAGATGAAAGTATTAAGAATTTACGAGGTTTATTCAGAAAATTTTAAGGAAAAGTATCAGGATTTTTTTTTACATAAAACTTTTCAAGATGTCAACCGATATTGTTAATTGTGTGTACTAATAATCATATTGACTGTAATAAGATTTATACCCCAGCAAAAACAGACCAAGTAATTAAGCGCGTAAGTAGCGCACGAAGGAGTTCAGTAGTTATGAGGCTATTTACTGGCTTAATTACTTTTGTTCGCGATGTCCAAAAATTTATGGGTGGCTCTCTGGCTTAACAGAAAAGTAAGAATACTGAGTTACCAGATTAGTTACTCATAGTGAAAGAATAAGTGGTTACTTTAAGAAAATTAATACTCACAATTATGGGATAAGTGGTTACCTACCATAAGAAGTTTAACATAGTGAACAAATCTGATAAAAGCTAATTTTTCTACAAAACAGCAATATTCGGAGTTAAATTGTTAAAATAAAGCCATGATTTTTTGGCTCCACAGTTTCACCTTCGCAAACAAATTGTATAAATAATATTAGACACATATATTAGTTTATGAAATTATATATAATTTGATATAATTGTTGAGAAAAACTAGTAAATGTTTGTATTAACTTTTATCTAATAATATCGAATTATATTTAACTCGATACAATTGTATATAATACACAAATATTTGTATGGGGACAAAATTCGAATGAAATTGGATATCATCAAATTGTACAAAATTGTATTTAATTGTATCGAATTGGATATAATTCGAGATAATTGTATTGAAATCGATACAATTTGATATATTGTAGATCAAATTTGATTTGATTTTTCGGATTAATTTATATATAATTAGATGATGCCCACACTTCCATATTGTTCATTGATATAACAATTGGTTTAAGCATGATTTTTTCTCTGTGTAAAAAGATTCAAAAACTTGTTTAATTAATAATATTCACACTAAGAATACTATAGAGGTAAACCCCACTCCTACTGTAGTTAAAAATAAATGAAATTTCATTTGAAAAAAGGACGACTTATATTTCAGTAAATTTAACTAACATTGTCATTTGTTTTTTACTGTTTAAAAATTGAACCACAATTGCAGTAAAAATGAACCACATATGTAGAAAAAAATAAAAAAAAACTTTATTATTTTAAATAAAAAAAAAACTACTGTGTAAAATTAAATTAAAATCAGAATACAGTAATTTGATAAAATTTGTAGTCAAAAATTAAATTTATTCTATAAATGACTGTTTTTTCACTAAAAATTAAAGATAAAGGTAAAAATATTTACAGCAGAAGTTTTTTGAGTGCAGTTGTGTTAAAGAAGGTGGAAAGAAAATCAAATTAAGTATAAACCAAAGACAATTTCACGCTCTTCCAAGTGATCATCAGTAGAAAATCAATATCATTATTTTTTATTAAATCTGTAAAATTTTTCTTCCTCACGTTTAGTATGCTACTTTATTTACCCATGTATTACCTGCAGTAAACTCTTTGAAAATATTAACTTGTCTTAACTGTTATTGCTGACGATATGATATGCTCTTCCTGCATAAACTCTTTAATGTTGCTAACGGAAAATCCTCTACCTGTAATTGCATTGTGGTGCGTAGTATATTTTTATTTATTTAATATGAAGTTAACTATTTAAAATTGCCGTATAGCAAATATACATTCGAAATTCAGTAAACCAAATGTAAAAATGTGCTAAAAAGTAAATATTAATAAAGTGGCAAAAAGGCAATTGAAGCGTTGACGAGGTAAAAGGGATTAAGTCAATTATTTATTAAAAATTTTATAATTTTTATCCTTATTATAAAGACTAAATGAATTTTAAATGAAATTAAGAAAATTTAAAATTTTTTATTTAAAAAATTTCACAAAAAAATGTTTAACAAATTAAAAACAATTGCTGGCGAAAGCAAGAATATTGCCTGAGGTTCTTGTACCGGTATACTTTGTTCTTGATTTCGGTGACTAGGTTTTTGAAAAATTACGATTACAGAATTTCAATTGATTACGATTTTTATTTAAATCGATAATATTAACATTTCAACATTATAGATGACTTTTCCGGTTTTTAAAAATTAGTAGAAACATTTTTAAACTAAATAAAAAACAAAATTTGTTTGATTTCAAAGCTGAATCTATTTAACTTAATGTTGTTTCTACTTGATTTTCTAATACTGCTTTTCTGTGTGTACGGAGAATGAAGACTCAATTACTCAATTACATTATGGAACAACTGATCCGTTTTCAACCCTGTACTTTTAATCGGCCATATTTTTGATTTTAAAAAATAATATAAATTTGTTATTTGGAGTTGACAAATAATTATTTAAAAATAATAAATTTTTCCACTTTTGCTTTCTCTAAAAAATAAAATACAAAAGTTTTATTCTCTGCTAAAGAAAAAAACATAAATTATATATAATTTTTGAAAATCTGACCTATCAGAACATACATTTTTGAAATAGTCGAAATATGCCAGAAACTATTACGATTTTACTCAAAACATAAATAAAACCTTGTAAGCGTAAGGTAAAAATGCTAAAACAGCTAACAGATGAGTCAATTGAACTTCAAGGACTCATCCTGTGGCCAAAGAATGATTCTAATTGAGCATTTTCATCGATAGTTTTTTTTATTGGTTTGTCATAGGCAGGAATCATTTTTATAATGCTGCAAACAAGTTGCTTGGAATATTTTATGTCCAAATAATTTCCAAAGATGTTGTTTAGGAAGAAAACTTCCAAAGAATCATATTTTTAATGCCTTACTATGACAAGGATGAAAATCATCGATGAAAATGCCAAATTAGAAGAGAATACATTTTGCTGGGCGGTTTACAGAGGGCATATCACTGCACTTGAACTACATTTTGTTTTTGTAGTGTTACTGTGTTTTCTTTTCCGTTTTTTTTTTTCTTTTATTTAATTTGTTTGTTTTTCATTGAAACACACGCGCTTTTCTGTTAGCCAGCCAATATGCACAAACAACATTTGAGTAGACTTAAGAGCGTTTGCGTTGTAAGCAAAACATATTGTTTTTTTCATTTGTTTGAAAATAAATTTTAAATCACATCACCGAAAACGTCACAAGGTGACTATAAAGTGTCAATTGACCGTATCCTATGACAACGCCATGTTAAAGTGACATGTATCGTTCATATAAAAAGTCCGATTGAGGACCGGTCACTGCTACTTAATACCTGCCCTTCGTGTCACCTGATACCGATTACTCTCTACTCTGCGAGCCATAAAAAGCTATAATTAATAACATTTATTTCACTAACACAACATTTTTTTCGCACCGTGGCTAAAACTTAAAAAGTTTTTTTTTTTTTTAATTTAAGTTGTTTTTCTCTTGTTCTTTTTTTATATAAAATGGACTTATGCCATTTTGACTTTTTTGCCACTTGAATTTTATTGCAATATATATTTTTATGCCATATATTAATTAATAAATAAATACACAAAAGTTTATATGCATTTTGTGTACATTTAATACATGGCTCCATAAACAATTGTTGTAGGAATGACAACCTTTTATCATTTAATGGAAAGATGCAGTTGGTCCATTTACAGGGGTAGACGATTATATTTATTTTAGTCAGGATGTAAAGTGTAAATTTAATTGTAATTTTTTGTAGAGTTATAAAATTAATTGACATTTTATTTGTTAATTAATTGTCATACATTGTCGTTGTATTGTATAAGTACAAATTACTGTATATAATAACCCAGCCAATATTTGGCTGACTTGCAAAGAGGGTTAAATCAGAAAATTATTTTTCTGAAAATATATTGGAAAGAGTAGTTTTCTCTATTAAACATTGATATTCTCTCGGAGAAATATTTTAGTTATAAACTTTTCACACTTTTTTACTCCGCTTTAATAATTTTTTTTTACTGCCGGTTTACATTAAAAAAAAATGGCTATAATAAGACTCAAAATAGGCCTGTGATGCTAAATTTTTAAGCAAAATGTTTGTCATATTTCTTAACACTTTGGTATTTAAAATTAGCAAAATCTATCGATAGGTTCAAAAGTTATGGCCCAACACGTGCTTTAATTAGTTTCAATTTAGAATCTTTTAACATCCATATTTCTTAAGCGCTTAGAATTATGTCGTCTGGTATATTTTATTTATGTAATAAATAGTTCCTATATAGTAATATAGAATTCATTTACCTACACAATTATTTAGTTTTGTTTTCATATTGTATTCTAAATATTATTATGGCAATAATATCAAATGACCATAATAAAATTTATATAAATTTTAATGTATTTTTGACTACAAAAAAAAGCCATGCTAATTTTAATTTTAAATAAATGTTTATTAAAGTTTACTAAAATGGTTTAGGCGTTAGAATATATTAAAATTAAAACAATAATATTGTAAATTAATTTGAAAATGCTTTCATTTTAGAAAAGATTTTTCAGTTTCTCAAGAAAATATATTAAAGAATATGTTTACTTTTTAAAAAATATTCGTTGGCGGAAAAGTTTTTTTATTAAAGATAATTCAAATGGATTTGTTGATTTAAAAATAAGTTCAAAATTTTTTTACTCGGCATTTTTTGTGTTAAGAATATTTTTTTGTGTAAACATTTTTATTTATTAGGGGTATAACCTAATGTTGTTTAAAATTGAGACTGTTAGGATTTTTAATGTTCTATGATCTTTATATAGAAATTTCAACTGTATTTGTTTAGTTAACTAACAATATTTATTTAAAATTTTAACATAATTACTAGTTTTTTATTAAATAATAAATTTTACGTTATTTACACAATATATGTTTATTTTTAAACACACATGTAGCAGAGCTGTAAATGAATCATTCATTTTTGAATTAATTTGCGTCTCATTCATGCACTGAATTAGTAAAATTTTGAATTAACTCTTTTCGCCAAAAAATAAAACGAATTGAATGAAATTTGAATCGATTCATATGCATTTGGCTGGATTGAATTGCAATTCATTTTAAATCAAATGAATTCGGCAAAATGAATTGCAACTCATTTTCAATTCAAATGAGTTTGGTCAAATGAATTACAATTCATTTCCAATTCATTTGACTTGAATTGATTTTGAATTAATTCAAATGAATTAGGAAAATGAATTGCAATTCATTTGAATTGAATTGATTTTGAATTAATTCAAATGAATTTTATGAAACTCTTCATCACATATAAGAACATTTTATAAATATGATAAATAACACGGTGCTACAGTGTAGCACTTGTAGGACTTGTTGAGTAAATAACTTTTCAATTTTCAGAATTTTGAATACACCCTCAAAATCTGAAGTTATCGACAAAAAACCTTTTTTCAGGACTTTACGGAGAAAAATATTTTTAACTTAAGTATAAAGACGAATAGTTAAGATTTACAAATATATATATATCTGTTTATACTTTTAAGAAATAAATTTGATAATATTATCCAAAATTCAAATGAATTAGAAAAATGAATTGAAATTCATTTGACTTGAATTGATTTTGAATTAATTCAAATGAATTAGGAAAATGAATTGCAATTCATTTGAATTGAATTGATTTTGAATTAATTCAAATGAATTTTATGAAACTCTTCATCACATATAAGAAGATTTTATAAATATGATTGATAACACGGTGCTACAGTGAAAACAACTTGTAAAATGACCTTGTGTAGGTTGTAGGACTTGTTGAGTAAATCACTTTTCAATTTGCAGAATTTTGAATACACCCTCAAAATCTAAAGTTATCGACAAAAAACGTTTTTTCAGGACTTTACGGACAAAAATATTTTTAACTTAATTACTTCAAAGCCGATTTTAAATTTTTGAACGGTTTTAGAAAGACGAAGGTTAAGATTTATAAATATATATATATATATATATATATATCTGTTTATACTTTTAAGAAATAAATGTGATAATATTATCCAAAATATTTTGAACTTTAAATTTTTTTTTAATTTTTGCCTCTTTAACGCCTTTTTTTCCTAAACATTCTTTGAAAACCTAGTTTTTTCTTATTTTTATTTAAAAGGACATTTAATAATTCGTAAAGTGTGTCGTGGGTCACAAAATTTCATAAACTATTAACTGTTTCTCGAATATTAAACGTGTTTTGTCGTTTAGCGAATGCTAAAACCAAAATAAGTAATACTTGAAGAAACAAACTCCAAACACCATGTTTACTTTGATTAATTTCAATTCAGTTTTCATTTCATTAATATGAATTGCATTTATTTGAATTAATTCAAAATCAATTCAATTCAAAATGAATTGAAAATTAATTGCAATTCATTTTTCTAATTGATTTGAATTAATTCAAAATCAATTCGAGTCAAATGAATTGGAAATGAATTACAATTCATTTCGCCAAACTCATTTGAATTGAAAATGAATTGCAATTCATTTTGCCGAATTTAGTTGTATTGGAAATGAATTCCAATATATTTTTGCCAAATTCATTTGATTTAATTCAAATTTCATTCATTTCTTTTCTTATGTGAAAAGAATTAATTCAAAATTCAATTCAAATTCGTAATGAATTGAAATCAAAAAAGAATGATTCATTTACAGCTCTGACATCATGGACTAATTACCAAGGACTGCCATTTGCGACGTTTCTCAGAACAATGACATTTTACAATCAAGAAGCGTCTGCATAAACGACATTTACATTCGCTACACTAATTGAATTAATTCGCTGCACTAATTGAATTAATTAATCACATATTAAGCCCTCGAAACCACATTGTTAAAGTGATATTGATCTTTAAATTGAAATTAATGAAAGGCCTTTTATGAAACTAGTTTTTTATTGAAACTAGTTTTTTATTGAAACTAGTTTTTTATTGAAACTAGTTTTTTATTGAAACTTTTTCATTGAGTTAATGAAACTTTTAATAAATAAAATGATATTTTTCATACAATTTTATGAAATGTATTTTTTTTTAATTTTATTAAAGTGCGAATCCCAGTGCAATTTCATTGATTTTATACAAAAATTCATTAATGTCTTGCAGATAATTCTCTCTGTGTTGGTCCAAATACTCAATTTCTAAGTTCATTTATTGTAGGTCTTGATCCGATATTTCTTATTTACTTACTATTTTTACATCAGATTTTCAACATCTGTCCATATTATATATTTTTCTGAAAACAATTTTTAAAATATTATTTTGCTACATTTTCGATTTTCCCCAATAAAAGTTTTTATTTTCTATAAAATTTCAAAAATATTGTATAATTTATTGAAATCAATTCAATTGCATAAAATATTTGGAATATTTATAATAAAACAAATTCAATTAGTTTGAATATATTTCGAATAGTACGAAGGTCTTGGATAAGAATTTGGAATTGGAACTGGACGATAAGTTGCAGTCGGAGTTGAATTAGTTTTCTCAGGAATAGGTTCAATCATTGGTTCACATGCAGTTGTACCGCATTTAAACCAATCCAATATACGCTTCATTATGGGACGTCCTTTAGGCACTACAATTATTGGTACCAATTCCACACAATCACCTTGTTTGTCATCTAAGCCATTGCCATTGCAAGGACTTCCAAAACCAGTTTCTGGTTTGCCATAAGGACCTCTAGTTGTCGATGTTGTTGTTGGAGGTGTAGTCGTTAGTACAGCCGATACTATAGTTTGGCTTATAGACTGCTGAATGAACACGGTCAAAAGAATGCACGAAAAAGTTACAATATACTTCATATTGCTGAGAATCTAGACTGATAAGTATCTTAAAAATCTCTGAGTTTTTATATGGAAATTTTTAATTGTTGTTTTAATAATACTTAACAATGTAATTGTACTTAAATTAAAAAGTATTTCTTTAGAAGTTATTGACTTTTTAATAGTGCTTAATGATGTAGTTAAGCGATTATTACATTAGTCGAAAACTCACTAAAATGAGTCAGTCGGTTAATTGTTTACCCGATGAAAAAAGTTTTTAGTTGATATACAGTCGAACTTCCATAACTCGAATTATCATTATTACAAAAAAAACTTCGACTTACGGAGACTTCGAGTTACAGAACAAAATTTTAAAAAAATAATCAATTGCAAGCATGTGTTTATAGTTTTAATTTTATATTTAAAACAGGTACTAACTGAAAACTACATACCAAGTTACAATGAAGTAAAATATTTTGAAATTAATGACTGAAATTTTTTTTTTTTTGTTATTTTCAGTAAAAAAATTACTAACTTGTTTAAAGCCTTATAGTGCTCATCAGTTGTAGTGTCATTCGTATTTAAATATAAATTCAATGTTCGGAAAGAATTTTCTACGTCATTTCTGGAAGGCTGATAAATAGTTTCTCCAGATATAGCCATGTTTTGACTTCTAGCTGCTGTAAACCAATCGAGGACTGCTTTGTCGATATTTTTGAATATTGGGGTCCTAACTCGTTTACTATGTATACGAAATCCAGATCCAAAAGAGTTGATAATTGATTCTCTATTTTTAAAAATCGTTGAGACCGTACTAGCCGGGAACCATATTTATCGGCTGCATCCTTTTTCTTTAATCCACCTTCGACATCTTTTATTAGTTTGTATTTTTCTTCAATTGACAAACATTTTAAAACACGTTTAGTTGCCATGATAATAAAATAAAATGCGATTTCATCTAAGGCGAATGACATTTATGCAAAGTACTGATACATACGCAAACAAAAAGAAGGACATGATGTAAAAAATGGATTTCCCCGAAAAAAAGCAAGCAAAATATACAAACCAGCTAAACAAGCAAAATAAAGCAAAATAAACAAACCAAAAAAGCAAAATCAATAAACCAGTAAACCAAGCAAAAAAATTCGAGTTATAGAATTCGTATGTATGTATTTCGTTCGAGTTATGGAGAACTTTGAGTTGTGGAAGTTCAAGTTACAGAAGAAGAATTGTATGTTATTTATTCTCTTAACGCTACTGCCAACCTAATTAGTTCGAGTTAGAGAAAATTCGAGTTAGAAAAGTTCGAGTTATGGAAGTTCGACTGTAATTATATACGTTTATGTATATATTGGTAATAAGCACAGGAGACAAATTTGTAATTTTTACTCGTATTTAGTTATTTTGTCAATTTCTTGATTTTAATTTTTAACTTAAAATAGATTTTCTTAGGATTAGGATTATTTTTGAGCTTTTAAATTTTCTTCTCTTGAAATGTTTTTTTCCCCAAAAATTGTTTGCTTTATCTATTAACTCATGAATGGCACGTCATAGGTCCGCGGGCCATTTTTCAAACAAATTTTCCAAATATATGGAACCATGCTTCAGTAACAAATTTTTGCAGTTTTTTTCCCTAAGGCGCCCTCTAGTGAAAATATAGGCAACCAAAGTCGAAACTTTGCCAGCAATTAAATACTAGACGGTTGAAGATATTTTGAAAATTTTAATTTTGAATAATTTTGTGAGCAAATCTTTATTCGACAGTATATGAAAAATTATTTTTTGAAGTTAACCGACTTTTAAATGTTTTTTTGGAAAAACATCGTTTTTTTTACCATTTTTTAAAATTTAAATTTAACCCTGACGATATAATTTTTATAAGATTTTTAGTAATTTAATAAAAACCATCCATTATTTATGATTTAAGTGAAAACGGAATAAATTTTGAAATATTTTAGACTTTGTGTATTTGAAAAGTTTATCGTTCGATCAGTCAGATTTTCAAAAATTATATACAACCGATTAAACCTTTACCGTTAAGTTAAACTTTTTTTTAATTTTTATAAAACTTTTCACCCTCTAATTGTTTAAGAGTTCAGTTTATGTTTGCAAACTACCTGCTAGCATGTAAACACGTTTGGCCATCAAAAACCAACAGAAAATAAATACTATCCGTAAAAGGCTATAAAATTTTATAGTTATAGCTTGGCCAAAAGGAGTAGCAACAGTTTTTTTCAGCAAACTACGATTATTTAAGAAATAACTATGTTGCGGAAAAAGGGGGAGTTCGTTAAATTGGCAAAGATTTTTTTGTTGTTATTTTTCTGTTATTGTCGCTAGAACATCAACAGCATCTCGTTTACACGATTAAGTTTTATTTTTCTGCAGTTTTTTGAAATTTTTCTATTTGTAATCAACTCTGTAGTTACTGTTCATATACTTTTTTTTCATATAATGAAATTGTTTTAGTATTTAATTGTTTATGGACACAGACAAAATGAAAACCTTTTTGAAAACTAATACGAAGCAATATGTGAGTATTGGTGTGTGATGTCCCTTAAAATACGATTTGTCGATTTCCCTCGTGACGAATTTCGACTCGCTTATTTTTATAAATAATTCCCTAAAATCGATATTTAAAAAAAATTAAATTTTTATTTAATTTATTCCTTTAATATCTCTAAATTAGTCAGATTTGGAAATCAGAAATAAAAAATTACACACAAATTTTAAGAAAATGCAAAAACTTGTTTTTTTTGTAAATTAATTTTAAAGATTATTAAAATGCCTAATTTGGAGATGTCGATTGCTAATTTTATAATAAATTGAAAAATTATAATTCGTGTTTGTGTGTGGAGCTACTTCTCTCCAGGACATTTTATGAAAATAAATTAATTAGTTGTAATAAGATATTAGATTAGATTATATGGCACTATACACCGCGACCAACTTAGGTATTTTGTGCTGCCTAAAGTTACCCTAAAGATTCAATAATCAATAATCCTATTAGGCAAAACCTTCATAATGTCCGAAGGGGAGACAAAGCGATCGCAAAGAAACTTGGCACGCCTTTCACAAAGCCTCGGACATTCGCAAAGAACATGCTCCGATGTCTCAGCTACCAGTTCGCAAAACCTACACTCATCCGTGTCCGAAAGACCCGTTTTGCGCAGGTGGTATCTGAGATTGCAGTGTCCAGTCAGGTAAGACACCAGGGTACTCAAGTTACCCCAGCCGAGGGACAAGAGTCTCCTCGATCCTGCACTGGAAAAAGAGATTCACCCTTATTGTGTATGTCGTATTTAAAATACGCCTACGACTGTTTTGTAATATATTAAAGAAAATAAGTTTACGTTCTCTTTAATCTATTACAAAACAGTCGTAGGCGTATTTTAAATACGACATACACAATAAGGGTGATTAATCTCTTAGCCTGTCGTTGGCCAAGAGAGTTTTCCCAATAGAGAGAGAATTCTGATTCCCTCCACGACCCGAGCTTCTCCCTAACATACCCCAAAGGTATACCACAGAATGGTTCAGGGCCAATAAAGGGCCTTCGGGCCCCGCAATTAGCAAGACAATCTGCACTCTCGTTGCCCTCATGCAACTCGTGACCAGGAACCCACCCTAAGGTAAGCGAGTTGCGCCCGCCAAGTCGGTTAAGAGCCAAAATGCATTCCATGACCAGACCAGATGATACCTCATAGGACATTAAAGCCCTTAATGCCGCCTGACTGTCAGAAAGAATGTAGATGCGAGATCTAATAGTGCCCCTTCGTAGACACTCCTCCGCGCAGACACAGATAGCAAAAATCTCTGCCTAAAAAATGGAGGGGTTGTAATAAGATAACAAACAAGGATGGACGCTTTCAACTCCACGCTTTATTAAAATATATTTAAACTTTTTCCGGAAGATGAAATATCGAAATATCAAAAAGATAATAAATATTTAAAAATAAAACGTGAAAAAATTTTAATTTCATTTCATCATGACCTTCGGCCAAATTAAAAAAACCCATCACAATATATTAAAAATTTAACAAAATTTTAATATTTTCATGAAAGTTTGCATCATTTTCGGAAAAATATCACTTAAATTTCATTTGCCTATAATTACACAGGTCGACAAAAAAAAAAATTTTCTTGGGTTTCTGTTTTAATGCGGAAATTCTAATTCTAGACATCGGAAAACACCAAACACCTTTTAAAGTTTGTTTTTACGGTTTTTGGAGATTTAAAAATCAGCAGTTAGATCAAAACCAAACTTTGAAAAAAAACAAATTTCCTTTGTTAGTAACATAAAAGAAAATAAAATTTGACATTTAGAAGTCAGACCCAAACATCGTGTCGACTGGTGTTATCTTTACTTTTATTTAATCCATAAAGGGTTAATGTTTTCACTTTTGACCAAAAAAGACCCACTAAGAAATGTACAGAATGATTTCTTTCAGATTTTGATTAATTTTGGGTACTAAACTAACTAACAAGCTCTATTCTTTATCGTACCAATCTTATAGGGAGTTTATACTGAAAAAATCATCTTATGAAAAGTATATTAAAAAGTATAGTGAATCACTCGTGATCAAGCGTAAGTGTGTGTGAAACCTAATTTCACTCACTTGAACGAGTGTGAGTAGGAACAAATTCTTCGTGAGTGTGCCATAGTCAAATTTTTGCCTGCGTGAGTAGAATTTTACAAAAAAAATTTTTTTTTTTTCTTAAAATGTAAATGGTTTCTTTATTTTTTTCGCCAAGTAAATATTTCTGGGGTTTTAAAACACTAAATAAATGGCACAATTACATATTTAGATATTCAGAGCAAATTTAAGTTAAACATTCACAATTAACCTTACCCAGCAAGAACAGTGACGGTCATATGACCGGTCAAATGAGCGACACTGCTGATGGAAATATCCATCAATGCGTAGAACAAAGTTTCTATCATTTTCTTAAGGGCAATGTGAAAAAAGTGATGGAAATCTTGTGTACGTGTGATTTTGCATCTTCCTCTAATTTATAAATTCATAAGTTAGAGGAAGATGCAAGATTTGCATGTGTTAGTTTCGGTCATCAATTTATTGTCGGGTAATTTTTACATTTTATTTTTTTCGGGTCAGTTTTTATTTCGTGAATTTTGCGTGAATTACGTGAGTGTGACTAGAAAATTCTCGTGACTGATTGTACGTGGGTGGAATTTTTCTCTCGTGAGCGTGAGTGAGTGTGAGTCAATACTCACGCACGTGTTCATCTCTAGTGCAAACATATGCAGTTAATCCACTTTTCAGTCTAAACTTCCTGGTATTTTAAAGGTTAACAAGTGTAGTCAAAAATGGTTTTTTTTCACAAATGGACCATTTGCGTCCAAAATTCGACACTGGTGTTAGCGTTTTCCAAAAAAAGATTTCTTCCGTTTGGAACCATTTGCAATAAAAGTGTGGTGTGACAAATATATTTCTAAGGGATACCCTAATAAAGGCGGTAGTGAAATTTTGTGGGCAATTTTTGTAATAGGTAGTAAAACTAAATGTAGTATGGAAAGTAATTAAGACAATTGCTAATTGGGTATTGGAAAAATGAGAAGATGGATTCAATGAAAACGAAGGGAACGAAAGAATAAAAAAATCTATATAAAAAATTAAATGCATGCTATATTTGACTTAATATTCGGCTTAAGAAGGCTATAATATACTTTGAAACAATGTTAGTAGTAGAAGTGCGTTCAAAACCCTTTAAAATGTATTTGATATTAAGAAACAAATTGCGTTTTTTAAGGTTTTAATTTAAGTATAGTCCAAAAAATCGTTATAAATATTTCAAAATTGTCAACTCTGACTAGTTTCTGACCTATTTCACTTATGGCTTATTTGTTTTTACTAAATTTAACCCTCTAACGGGTAAAGAAAGGCCGAATTACATTTAAGTAAATTGAACTAACATTGTAATTTGTTGTTTAATGTTCAAAAAATGACTAACAACTAAAAACTACTTTAAAAAATTAATGTAAAATCATAAAAGAGTCATTTGATGTGGTTTGTTTTTTTAAATGAACTACAAAGTTAGTAATAAATTTAATTTGTTCTACAAATGACTGACATTTACATTAAAAATAAAGAAACTGTATTACAATCCAAACAACTACATATTTTTAAAGCAGAAGTTCCCTGAGTGTATTTCTGACAATTTTTGTTTACTATATTTGGGTACTGTCTTCCCATGGTAGTGTTTCACGTTCATTGGGAGTAAGTTTTTGCGAATTGTCGACATTTTGTTCCGAACTTACGATTTGATGCCCCAATTTGATTAACCGCCGATTTTTTCAATTTAACAATCTTAGCTGCGGTCAATTATTTTGGACTTCCTTACTTTTTATCCCGGTCGATGCCATTCCAATTTCAAACCGTTTGAATATGGAATGTATTGTCCTACGTGGTTCCTTAAGGAAATGATGTAACACTTCGTTTTCAGGATGCCGTTCACGCATGTCATAGTCATTTTTGCTTAAACCTTTTTTTTTATTTTTTAACCACTTTCATTTTGAATTTTTTTCACTTGAATATTTACAATAATGCTTATAATTTAAGATTTTATTGACATAAATTTTGAAAAAAAACATGTCTATTTATATTATGAAATTTATCCATTTTCTTAGTTGGCATAGTTTGCTTTAGTTTTCAAGATGCACCCTAAACTAATTTGGCTCATACCGCCTAAAGTAGATAACGTTAAAAATTTTTGCAGAAGAGCTTATTGTTTAATTTGCGAGACAAGCACATGTTATGAATTTCATTGGAAAACAGCGTTTGCCCGTTAGAGGGTTAAAGAGAAACAAATATTCGTATACAGTTTTTTATTAAAACTAAAAAAAAAAGCTTTTTAACTAGAAATATGTCGCTTAAATTGTTTCTAACTTCTGGTGCTCATTCACTCCATCCAGATGTAGATGGCCATGAGGTAGGCCATGAGGTAGGCCATGTGGAAGTCAATATCGAAGAGGGTGGATTTACAGGTGATGACGGTGCAGTTACTGTGGGACGTCCATTATGCAATATAATAATTGGTACCGATTCATCACTTGGACTTACAGATCCAATGCCTCTACCACCACTTGGGTTTGATGGCGCTATCATTCCCACGGTTTGTCCAAAGAACACGGCTAATACCGCACACAATATTATACACTTCATGTTAATTAAAATCAAAACTGATAATTTTCTAAAGACAGCTTTGGCTTTTTATACGAAATTAAAAAAAAATCGTTAAATTTTAAATTTTATATGTACCGAATTTTGAAATACCCTTTCCGATGTGAAAAAATTTAATAAAAATATAATAATTTTAGTGTTTAAAAAATAAATAGTCAAAAAACAAAATATAAAATGTTACAAATTTAAAATCTTTTTAGTTCACAATTATTCGATGTAGAAGCAATGTTTGAGGTGATTAAAATTGTGCTTAATAGTTCAATTCAATTTATTGCACTAGTTCTTTTAGTTCATATGTTTTTTCGAAATTTGCAAATGAACTGTTAAAATTTAACTAGCTCCGTGAACTAGTTCGTTCTTATGTGGTTTCTCTTATATTGTACAGAATTGTCAAAAAAAAAGAAAAAAACCATTAAACAGTATAATCTTATGAATAGAAAAAATTGTCAAACAAACATTTGAACTAAAAGAACAAACTAGTTCAATAAATAAAAATTAACGAAATGAAGTATTCACTATTAAGAGTTAATCTAGAGGTGAACTAATAGAACGGACTAGTTCAATATATGGATATGAACGATATGAACTGTGCACTATTAAGAACAACTTTAGAGGTGATTAAAATTTTTTCTGAGAGAATATATTCTTATTTCGAAATTTCTAATTGAGCAGTTTTTCATAAAGTGCTGTAGGGTATAGAAAACTAAATGGAATACGTAATTATATGAACTATATACATAAATTTATTTATATTTATTTTAATTAAACTTTTTATTTGCTAATATATTTCAGGGAATATTTACATTTTTTTGTTGAAGGAAATAATTCTATTGATACAAATGTTATTTTCTTTAAATAATGATGTAAGCAAGAACTTTTGGTTTTAGTTTTTTAGGCCTACAAAATTTGATGAACTTTTCTAACCAAAAATCAGACTATATACTTTACCGAAGGTTTTTAGACGTGCTGAATCCGAAAATTCAAAATTTGTGTTTTTAGGGGAGGAGTAGCAATTTTAGATACCGTAACGATCTTTTTGCAGAAAAAACATTTCTCAAATGTACCCAAAAAACGTCTTTTTTGCGCTTTTAGGTTGGAATATCTCGAAAACCTGACGTGTTAAGGCTATTCTGAGATTCAGATTCGGATTCAACATGTATGAAACGTATTCGGGAAAGTGTAGTCTGATTCTTGGTTAGGAAGAATTTCGCTTGATTCACGTGAATCATGCGTGAGTATAACCTAATTTTACGCACGTGAACGTGAATTCTTCGTGACTGAGTGAGCGTGTGTCGAATTTTACCAAAAAAGAAGTTTTTCCTTTAATTTTTTCGCCTCCCAGCTGAAAAAGATCATATATTATTATATATGGCCCATTTATGAATATATATGAATATATATGGATGCATACATGGAAATGCATGGAAGCATATATGGAAATGTTTGTTATATATGGAAGCATATATTGAACCATATATGAACAATTGTTGCATATATGTTTTCATATATGGAACCATATATGTAAATGTTTACCATATATGGAGCCATATATGAAAATGTTTTCCATATATGGTTACATATATGAAAACATATATGAATGTATTATCCCTATATACTACCATATATGGAAGCATATATGCATCATTTTCCAATATGTGTGGTTTAATTTATAAATAAATTTATATAAAAGTGTTTGAAATAATTTTTATTAAAAATAAAAATTATATTTTTTTCGACCTTTAACTGTGCAATGAAAATTATTCAAGTTCGAGGCCATACTCTATATTTCTTTATTAGGATATTGTCCTAACAAATAATCTATAACGTTTTTTTGTTTTCAAATTTATTATTTGACCCTTTCAGGAATGTGTTGATAGATCTATCATCTATTCAGGAATGTGTTGATAGATCTATCATCTATCACATTCCTGAAAGGGTCAAATAATAAATTTGAAAACAAAAAAACTTTATAGATTATTTGTTAGGACAATATCCTAATAAAGAAATATAGAGTATGGCCTCGAACTTGAATAATTTTCATTTTCAATGTACATAAAATATACATTTTTTATGTATATATTTATAATAATATATATGTAAGCAATAATTTTGTTAATAAAAATTGAATTTTCAAATTAACAATTGTTTTTATTTTATGAAAATATACCTAAGGAGGAAAATATATGAACATATATGGGTAGGATATATATGGACAAATGTATGGACATATATGGACATATATGGACATATATATCCATATATGTCCATATATCCTCAATTTTCGGATCCAAACCATATATGGAACTCCATATATGTATATATATGGGTCATATATGAACTTTTTCACCTGGGCTATTTCATATATTTGGGTTTTTAAAATACAAAATTATTGGGAAAACTTCATATTCAGAGAAGTTATGAATTTAAAATTCACAATTTATCTTGATTTCTGCGTATTATTTTGCTCCGGTAAGATTTTATTTCGTAAATTTGCGTAATGCACTTGAATTACGCGTGAGTGTGAGTAAAATCTAAATTCACTCAAGTAAGCGTGAGTGAGTGAGTGGGAGTAATAAAAAAAATGTTCGTGAGTGATTGTGCTTGAGTGATATTTTTCTCTCGTGAGCATGACTGAGTATGAGTAAAATTGTACTCACGTGCTTATCTCTAATTTATAGTGTTCTGCGGTCGAGCCCTATGGGCAACAATTCGATTTTTTTAATTATTAGTTTGTTTTTATAAATGTATTTGAAAATCTACAACTTAATATGTCAGTAGATGTATAAAATGTGTAATTTATGCAGGCCGACCATTAGTACTGATTTGATCAGTACATGTACTGATTTTTTGATTATGTTTACTGATGAAAAAATTGTGGACTCACCCAGAAAAATAAAAATTCAAATTCGGTGTTGACAATCGGATTTGTCGCCAATCAAATGATTCTGTAATTGAATATTTTAGTTATGAGAACCGTAAATGTGTCAATGCATGAGAAATTTGACTGCGACAACCAAATTTCGGTTGCCTCAACGAAACTTCTGTGGTCACAACTAAAACATTCGGTTACCACAACCGAATCATTCGATTGGCAACAAATTCTGTTGTCATCAAATCTGTTTTCTGGGTGCTGATTTGTACTGATTTTTTTAAATTTGTACTGATTGTAGTGATTTTTAACATTACCAGAAAATTTATTTATTTTTTTCATAAAAAACGCATGTTTGAAAAAAATAAAATAAAATCTTGAGTGCGCCCCGGTAGGCTAGTTGGTAGCGTGCTGGCTTATCAGTGCGGGGGTCGTGGGTTCGATTCCCACCAGAGGAACTGGTTTGTTTTCGCTACAACGCGCTGAAAGCCATAGTAGCTAGTGCTCGGTTAAGAAATAGGATACAAAGTGTAATTATATATATTATATTTATGTGGAAAACTCTTTCAAAATCTGATATTAGTTCAAAAGAAAAAGTTTAAAATCCGAGAGCTTCAATATTTCAAAATCTTTGGTGTTTTAGGAAAACAAATATTCAGTACGCAAAATTAAACAGTAGTCGTCAGTCTGCATATTTTTCAAGAGATAACATAAATATTTTAAAGTTTAAAGTTTTTCGTTTATGAAAGCTTCTTACAGTTTGAAATTTTCTTTAAAAAGAAATAGTTTTTTAATTTTTTCCCAGCAAACATGTTGCAAACTTAACTGACTTTTTTGTGTGTAACAACGGATCACACTCCTTACTTATGATATTACCCTAGATACTACCTATAAATTAACAGAAAGCTTTTTCTTATATCAAAAACTATTTAACCCCGAAAAAAAAGGATTTAATTTTTCTCGTTTTCTGGCTTAAATATGTTATTTTACTCTATTTTTTTTCTTGATAATTTCAATAAAAATTAATATATAAAACGTGTGCAAACATATACGATTTTATTATACCCTTTTGCATCGTATTAATACATTTACTATTATGACTTGACAGTAAAAAATTTGTCAAGTCATAATGGCTCGAAAAAGAATATAAAGAATAACCCACATTTAATAAAATTGCCAAAAGAAAAAAGTACAAGCCATAGGCTTTATGTATTAGAAAAATCCGGAAAAAACAACATAAAATCAAACAAATTATGTTAACAAACCAAAAATGTTTTCCCTCAATAAAATAATGTAAAAAAAAACAAGAAGGCAAACAATAAAAAAAGTTAAATTGTATTAGTATATGATGCCCACGATAGTGATTTGCTCGATAACCCTTGTAATTTGCCACAAAAGACAAAAAAAATAAAAGAACTTAAATATACATGAACACTTTTACATATAAAAGCAGGAACATATCTACCTTATAAATATATTTCTTTATATATCAGAGGTTCCACAACATAAAAGGATAGATCTTTTTTTTTTTAAAGGAGTTTTCTAAGAAGAAAATACTTAAACTGTTTGAAGAAGCGGCTTAACTATAATATTTTTTATTTAAATTTATAAATTTTATTACACAGGTGAAATATAACCAAATTTTAAGAAAATCCTCCAAATAAACTTTAATTTTAGATAATGTCCTTTAAGCTTATTCTGCCCACATACTGTGAGTCCTTAAACGAACATTTAATCCATTTTAATACAGGTTGTCCGCCGGGAAGGTATACTACTTTGTTTTGTCGCCATTTTGGTAAACATTAGTCGACAGTTCATATTTCTCAGTCGTGAAGTAGACACGTGGCAAATTTATAATGGAAAAATATTCGATAATCCAACGTGTTTTAATCGTTAAAACGATTTATCAAAATCAATCATCGATTACTATGACGATGAGAAAGTTACGTGAAATTTTTGGGAGGAACAACGTGCCTGTACGTGATAGGCCTAAGCATGGACCACAACGTACTGCAAGATCGGCTGAAAAACATTACTGCTGCTCAAGAAAGTGTTAAAAACAATCCATTAACCTCAATTCGACGCCGTGCTCAGGAGCTTGGTCTTCAAAGAACAACTTTGGCCAAAATTTTGCACAAGGATTTGCATTTGTTTACATTTAAGATTCAGTTGACACAAGAGCTTCTTCTACAAGAACATTTACGCCGTACATATGCCAGTAGGATGTTACAGCTCGCCCATGACATGCATCCATTAAAAGTGACAGTCTGGTGTGCAATTTGGTCAGGAAGAATCATTGGACCTTACTTCTTTGAAAATGAAAACGGCGTAACGGTAACTGTTAATGGGGAGCGATATCGTGATGTGATTGAAAACTTTTTAACGCCACAACTGCATGCTTTGGGCTTGATTAACATGTGGTATCAACAAGCCGATGCCACATCGCATACAGCCAGGATTATAATGGAATTACTGCGAGACCTCTTTCCACAACAAGTTATTTCAAGAAATGGTGATGTTGATTGGCCTCCACGGTCGCCTGATTTGACTGCTCCGGACTTCTTTTTGTGGGGATAACTGAAAAGCAATGTTTATGCAAACAAACCAGAAACGCTTGAGCAACTCAAACAAAATATTCGTGATGAAATTGATGAAATACCGCGTGAAATGTGTGAGAATGTAATGAAAAATATGCACAAAACGGCTCACATTTGTGAGGCTAACAGAGGCGGACATTTATCTGATATTGTATTCCATACATAATTGCCGACATTAAATAAAACATTTATCAATATAAGATCCATTCTCTTTCATTTAATCAAAAATTATTAACAAAGTAGTATACCTTCCCGGCGGACACCCTGTAGAAGATTCGTTTTGTGTTTAAAAATTATATACTTCTAAATTTTTCATTAAATTTAGACAAAACCGAGGAGTAGTGCTAGGCGAATGAGTATTATTTATTTTTATTTTTTTTTTTAAATTAACACATTTTGTTTAACACAATTTGGTATAACTATGGAATTTATCCATAGATTTTCTTGAATTATGCATTAGTTTCTTGGTTGGAATATAGGCTCAACATTCAAAATGAAACAACTTTAAACTACTTCTATTTTTAAGACTTTTTCAAAATTTAAAAAAATCGAATTTATTTTTAATATGTTTTCGCCTATTGCACTGTCAAGTCAGTTTTTGAGTTTTGGGATGAAGGATTCTTATTGGAGTTATGATTGACAGTTTAAGAACTCCTGCTAAACAAAGCTTTTAAAACAAATAATATTCTGCACAAGTCCATCATCATCATCAAAAAAAACAAAAAAAAAAAGATATTTACTCATATGTTACATATGTTTATATAAAAAATAAACATGACTTGAAAATCTCTTAATCTTTTTAGCAACAACAACTACATCAAGAAAATTTAAAAAAGGACATTCTTTATGCCAACCAAAATAAAACAAAAATCAACCCTTTTTTTTTTGAAACAAACTTCTTCAAAAACTTCTAATAAAATCTAACAAAACCATGACAATGTAGAACAATTTTAACCAAAAAAAAGGGTTAGTTCCCTTACCACTAACAAGAAAAAATTATGTTAAATCACTAAAAGGCCTTAAAATAATATTGTATTACTTTCTTTCTTTTTTTTTGGAATGGCAAGAGACTATCATTTTAACTAAATTCAATCAAAATTGTTTGGCTCATCAAACATTCAATTACAAGCCATAAATTTATGTCATAATACCAACAATATAAACACTTTCACATACATTCGTTAGAAATATGTATGTATGTATGTAGGTATGTATGTGTAAGTAGTAACTATATAAAAAGGATAATGAAATTGTTGCAAATTGTATTGTTTAACAAGCTTGTTTGTACTTGTTATTAACTGTTGTTATTGCTATCTAAAACTACCCTTCTTTTATATTATCCTTAAAAAGGATTCATTCAATAATATTATGATTGATTTTTTCATACAATCATATACTTATCAATATTGTTGTTAATCTAATAAAACAACCCTTTTTTCAAAGGATTATTTTGCACATTTATAGATATTTTTCAATATTGTTGGAATTTGCTTTTAGTTTATGTTTATAGGTTTCTTTATGACTGGTCTTTTATATATATATTTTTTTTTTTTTGCAAATCACTTGGCCAATTTGTCAAATTGTTATCTTAATTTGGCAAACTCATATAAAAGGGTTCGGAGTGGGAATAATTGGGGGAACTTAAAAAATTTACGGCACTTTGAGGTAAAATATTTTTTTTTTTTATATAAATTAATTAATTAAAATATATATAAAAAAAAATGTTTTTGTACGTCATGACTAACTTTTGTGTGTATGTTATCCGATGTTAAAGCATGCCAAATCCATTCGCGTTAATCAGTTATCTTTAACGGTGCAAAAATTATGGCGGTTCTAAGTTTCAAGCAAATCAAAAATATTAAATTTACAATTTTAGCTTACATTAAAACCCCGTCAAACACATATTCTGAAACCTTTAAACAAACACATATGCCTGGCCAGACCCCCATACGTTTTCATGTATTTGTATGGCAAAAAGGGTACCGTAACTTTGAATTGAAGGGCTTATTGTAAAAACTTGATAAGTCACATTTATTGTTTTATGGATTTTCGATGTTTTCTAGGCCTCCATTGATTAATATTTGGTAGAAGTCTTACTAAAACACTTACTACAAATACCTAGATTATAAATGTCCTGCAAAAATCATATTTTGTGCATTTTCCAACCTTTAAAAGGCGAAAACAAACCAAAAATGAAATGTGGCTTATCAAGTTTTTACAATAAGCTCTTCAATTGAATAAAGTATGCTCGTATAAAAATGCAAAAAAAAATTTTTCATTTTGTGGAATGCATGAAAAACAAGTATAATAAACTTTAGAATGTTGTTGGCACACCGTATTAGTGCATTTGGTGCAGTAAAAACGTGTCTTTCTACGCAGCTTTTCGTCTTGCGTGAGACAAATTCTGCAATCTTTTCTGGAATTCAGTGTACTAGGGCCGCTTTGTTGGTTAGGCAGCATGTTGCTGGGAATATTCAGCGGCCTTCAAAAGAAAGATTCAATGGCCAAACGGGTATATGTATTTGTATTTGTCCAAGGGTTAAACAAAAGCTACATCAATTTATAGATCTCATATACACACAAAAAAATTAAACCCATTTCAATCACAAAAACCACCGGTTCAATAACTTTAATTGTTGAACGAATTGCCAACAACGAAAATTGCTAACTTAATGAGAAATTAATTGAATTATTCTTCTTTAATTGAATTATTCTTCAATTAAATAATCACCCCTATCGTGAATAAAAAGGGACATGTTTGTTCCCATGTAATTTCCTCCTCAAGTGAAAATTAGTATCGTGAATTTTCCCTGAAATTGTATTATGCTATTCACGAGTGAATGATTAGACGAAGGGAACAAATTTCGAGGGAACTTTTATTCACGATTGGAATTGAGTGAAAAGAGAAAACAATACGAGGAAAAAAATATTCACGATAGGCGTGAATAACTTATTTGATTAAAAACTGATCAATATCGCATACTTTCTCAAAAAGCTAAAAACTATTGGATAAAGTGATGTTGCCATTCCAAATGTTTTATTATAGCTTGAATTTTTAACATTGAATTTAAACCGGCATGTAATTCTCATTTAGTTTGCAGACTTATTTATACTTAATGTGAGCAAGTTCACACAGAAATTAGTTTTTTTTTTCTTTCATTTGAAGCGTAGGGACTATGTCAACAGTTTTTTTTAGATTTTTCTTTGAAGAAGTCAGCCTTTTTATTGAAATGAGTAGAGTTGGTATTAATCGTTCATTATGGTGACTCGGTCATTATCGTTCAATTCGAGTCAGTGAACTAGTTCGTTCAAATCATTTAATCGTTTTTTTTTTGCTTTGACTTGTGACTGATATGCGTGTTGTGAACTGTTTCGTTCGTTTGACAATTATTACACACTATTCATGTTCTGTGCGGGGGTCGTGGGTTCGATTCCCACCAAAGGCACTGGTCTGTTTTCGCTACAACGCGCCGCAGGCCATAGTAGCTAGTGCTCGATTAGGGTAATAGTATATAATTTGTAATTATATGATTATTAATTAATAATAAAAAAAAAAGCTTTCTTTCTGTTATTTAATAAACAAAATATTCAAAAAAAAAAAACGGACTTTCGGTAATAGTTAAAACTTTCAGTTAAATTTTTATATTTAAAACAAAAAGTTGATATATTATATTGAGTATTGAAGTAAACAAAATAAAAACAGTCTATTGTTTTTTTTTTATTGATTTTGTCCATTTAATTTTCAGTTGAAAATAAACTAAAAATACAGTTGTTTTAAACGAAAATTAAGTTGTCCTTTTTTTTAACTGATTTTCAATTACTTTAATGTGTATATTCAGTAGTCTTTACGGAAAAAATATTGTGGGTTTATGGGTTGTATGGAAATCCAAACCAGCTAAGGACAACTGAATCAATGCATGACTGAAAACATTAGATTAGATTATAGTGGCACTATGCACCGCGACCAGAAATTGGTATTTTGTGCTGCCAGCGAATACACCCTATAGGTTCAGGCTCCCTACGAAGCCAATTATCCTACCAGGTGAACAGTTCCAAACGTCCGATGGCGTCACTATTCGATCACCAAAATAACGCACCCTCCTGTCGGAGAGCCTCGGACATTTGCAGAGAACATGCTCAGAGGTCTCGGGTTCCAATTCACAAAACCTGCACGTATCCGTAGAGGATCGTCCCATCTTGTACAATTGATACCTAAGGCCACAGTGTCCTGTGAGGTAACCCGTTACGGTCCTTAGTTCGCCCCTCGTCATAGACAAGAGTTTCCGCGATCTCTCCCCAGAGGGAGATATAAACAGCCTCGCCTGTCGCTGCCCAGGCGATCTGGCCCAATAGGCCCCAAACTCCTGACTGAAAACATATAAAATCAACAACTCGATTTCCTCCACTCTTTCCGATTTCAATCAACCTTGGAACAAAAGTTGTATTTCATATATCATCGCCCATGTTTAGTATAGGTAATCACAGCAGATCTTAATCTATCGCAAATTTTGAAAAATATTTGAAAATGTCACAAAATTAGTTCCACATAATCGTTCATATTTTTTGATACGATGTCAAATTTGTATGACACTTATCTTCCATACCAAGTTTGATTTAAATAGAAGGAGGTCGAAAATTAAATATTTTTGATGCTTTTATATGGACTTAGGATTTCATAGAAACAATTAGTTAAAAAGTAGCATAAATTTTTTGTCATACATGTGACAATTCTTGTTGTGTTGTGATATTGTTTTAGCTGCTACTCTGTAATACTTGAAGAATACGTATCTGTGATGATTTGTATGTAGCTATTTCTAAATTTTTTGTTAATAACAATGTTTTTGTTATGATTATTTCTTTATTTTTCATATTTTTTTTTTTTTTTTTGCTTATTTTTGATGAATATGTAAAGAAGAGGCTTTAGTTTACAAATCTTTAACAAAACGTCAACATCAACAATAACGAACAATATCACCAACGTAGATGTGGCTGATGATGTAAGTGTGTAAACGGACTATGATGACAACACAAGGATACACCTGTATGAGAGAGTAGCTCCACACATACAACCATACACACACCTACATACATTTATACATGTCGCATACATGCATAAATAAGAATGTGTACCCCTTTTGGCATTTATAATACTTTAGATTTACTGCAATTTGCTACATAGATTTTTCTTTTTGCAACAATGTTAATAATTATTTTTGTTACTGTTTGTTTTGTAATTTTTTTTTAGTAAGATGATAGAGAATGACTAAAAATTGTATAATAATGTAAGATACCGAAGTCATAACAAGCCTTACAAACTCAACGTAACCAGAAATTTGACAAAATCAATAAAAATGTTATAACAAATTAGAATACCATGTAGGTAAAGACCACTTCAAATGTAGTTAAAAATTAATGAAATTTCACTTGAAGAAAGGACGACTTACATTTCAGTAAATTTAACTAATATTGACATTTGTTTATTACTGTTCAAAAATGAATCACAATGGTAGTAAAAATGAATTACGTATGTAGTAAAAAATAAACAAATAAATAAAAAAAACCTATTGTATAAAATTAATGTAAAATCATAATACAGTACTTTGATGTGGTTTGTTTTTTTAAATGAACTATAATTGTAGTCAAAACAGAACTTTCTTCTACAAATGAATGTTTTTTCACTTAAAAATAAATTTAAAACGAACCTTGAAAACCTATAAAATATCACTATTTAAAGCTTTTTTAAACACTATTCTACAGAAACAGGATTTTACAGTAACGATAACTCCGTTGTTAGCTTTTAAAGAACTAACTGCAATATCATGTTTTTAAATTTTGTATTCTCGACTCGATTTGTCCAAGATTTAGAGCTATTCTATGATGGATTTAGTACTAAGCTTTAGAGCTTTTATATGCTGGAGTTAGTACTAAGCTTTAGAGCTTAAAAGTGCTTGAGTTCTCTGATCCAAAATTTCGAGATTTTAAATACAATCAGAAAGTTAAGCAGTTGCTATATTACAGTTATTTGTGTAGTAATGCAGTTTTGGTTATTTTAACTGCAATTGCAGCTGTTTTACCTGTAATGTTTTTAAAAATTATTTTCTAAACAAATTACCAAAATTGCTGCATTGTGCTAATATAATTTTTCGACTTTTTTAAAAAAAAATGTGTGTTAATCTTTCTTAGAAATATTAGCACACAATTTTTGTGTGAAAAAATATGACGTTTTCGACAAGCGTGTTGTTTAAAAGGTTGTTCTACTGGTTATGTTGTTTTAAGTGTATTTGTATTTGTTTACTACATGCGACAGTAGATTTTTAGCAGTTAAAAATAACTACATATTGTAGTTGATTTAATAGCAAATGTAGTGTACATCTTTCCACACGCAAATGTAGTTTTTTTAGCTGTAGTTTGCAGTTAATTCTGCCAACTTAATTTTTAGAGTGTACACGACATTTAAAAAAAAATTTTAAATTAAAAAAGTCGTCAAATTGATAACAATCGCAAAAATTTAAATAAGGCGGCATTAGAAAATTCGTCAAAACTAAAAAAATCCCTAACATTGAAACAAATTCTACATAATGTAACAAAACTCTTAAAATATAAATAAATCGCAAAAAAAATAGGACAAATCGCTAAAATTAAAAATATATTAAAAATTAAACAAAAAAAATATCCAAATTTAAAAAGATCGCCAAGAAAATCATCGCCAAATTTCTGAAAAAAACTCCGAAATTTAACAAAAACTCTAAAATTGGAAAAATTTGCCAAAAACTGAAGAGAAAAATTGCATAAATTAACCCTCTAAGCGCAAGCCCGCCTCCAGAAGGGGTATTTTTAGTTTGCCACAATTTACCATCCAGCGGGGTAATTTCTTTTGCTCCAAATGAGTAGTACACTCAGCGAAAAAAGTTTATCATATTGATGAAATTGTGTTCATAAATCGTATGTCATCACTCAAGTTACTTCTCCTGTAAATATTTGTAATTGTTTGAGTTGTAATACAATATCTTTATTTTTAAGTGAAAAACAGTAATTTGTTGAAGAAATTTCAGTTTTGACTATAATTGTAGTTCATTAAAAAAAACAAACCAACCACATCAAATTACTGTATTATGATTTTACATTCATTTTATCCTTAAGTTTTTTCTATGTAAAAAATAAAACAAATAAATGTTTGTGTATTTTTACTAACACTAGCCACACTAAAATTACTGCAATTGTGGTTCATTTTTTGAACATTAAAAAACAAATGACAATGTTAGTTGAATTTACTGAAATGTAAGTCGTCCTTTCTTTAAGTGAAATTTCATTTGTTTTTAACTACATTTGCAGTGGTCTCTACCGACATGGTGTTCTAAGTGTACAATTGAAATAAGATTTGTAAATTTTAATTTAAGGTGTTTTAAGGTATTCCGAAAGCTTGCCAAACTGTATGCTTTCATTTTAAAAATCTCGTTGCCAATGTAGCGTCTTAGATTTTTTTTTTAAATTTATCCTAGTTGGTCTCATTTATTATCTAGTATTAGCAGTTGTAGTAACTAACTCAACAAATTTTAAAACTCATCTGTCCTTTATATCTGTCCTCCAACTACTATTCGTGATTTTATTCTGATTGTAGGACTAAAACAAAAACTTAACCGCTTAACTTATTTTATATTTAAGAACCCAAAATATGCAGGTAGTTTTTGTTTGTGTTAAAAAAATAACTAATTTGAAAAGGATGGTTGGGGAGATTGTTTTTGAATTTATTTCATTTAGAGCAAAATTTTCTTTTCATATAAAATATTCTGAGATATTTACGCTTAAGAACTTAAAATATCTCTACTACAAATACAAAAATGGTAGACAATTGTTAAAAAAATTGTCAAATAATTATTTTTCAAAATTAATTTTTGTACATTTTGGATGAAATCTTTTTAAAAAATTGTTTAAAAAAATAAAAAAAAAATCCTCAAGTTGATGAGAAAATTGTAGTTCAAATTTGTTATGCAGAGTTGGCAAAAAATTATTTTCAAAAATAAATGTTGCCTTTCTTCGAAGGGATTGTTTTTAATAATTATTAAAAACCCTAAAAAAGCTTCAAAGTTTTATAATTTTGCTTGTCATAGTGATGATAAAATACGAATATTTATTTCTCTGTTTTACGCTCTGTTTCTGTTCATCGATTGTATATAATTTTTGAAAATCTTACCGATCGGAACATGAATTTTTCTAATACACAAAGTTGGAGATGTGCCAAAATGTATTCCATTTTTACTCAAAACATAACTAATGGCTAGTTTTTATTAAAATACTTCTTTACTTATAAAAATTATTGTCAGGTTTGCCATATAACAATTTTAAAATATGATTAAAAACCGCAATATTTAAAAAAAAAATAAAAATTTAAATCGGTTGACTTATAAAAATTAGAATTTTATTAATTTTTAAATCAAAATTTACCTATAAAGTTATACAAAACTCCAATATTGAAATTATATTCAACCATCTGGGATTCATATTGCTGATAAAATTTCCACTAGAGGGAGCTTTAAAGCCAACAAATACATTACAAACATTTTTTTAATAAAGAAGCATAGTAAAGCACAGTAAAACTCGTTTAAGAATAATTCTCGGTTAGTAGGAACTAATTTCAAAGTCCCGACGTTTTACCAATCATTTTCTTGCAAAAACAGTTCTATTGAGGCAAACCCTCGGTTAAAACGAACTGTTTATACAGTCTCATATAATTCTAAATTTTTAAAGCAAACTTTGTAAAACATAAAAACATTTTTTTGTACACTGAGAAAATTATCTGCATGATATCATGAATTGTTGCAATAAATCATTGAAATTAAACTCGATTTGGTCCAGTTAAACTTTTTATTAAATTAATCTATGTTGTGATTTTATTTGTTCGGTTTGAGATCATGACAAATTTTTCTCTAAATTAACAGAAAAATTATAATTTTTATATGATAACTTACTTTGACTATTAGAAAAAAAAACACAGAAAATGTTATTAGACACTAGCATGAATGGAATGCATTTTCTGACCCACTACGGTCTTCATCAACATTCTTCGTGCCATTTAGTGTTAATCGTAAAATTAACTCACACGTTAAAGGAATTGGGTGACTTTAAATCCCACATTACTCTGTGTGTTGAGTTAGAA
Source organism: Delia radicum (assembly GCA_021234595.1). Taxonomy (NCBI): domain Eukaryota; kingdom Metazoa; phylum Arthropoda; class Insecta; order Diptera; family Anthomyiidae; genus Delia; species Delia radicum. The sequence continues at coordinate 3,594,784 of CM037852.1, forward strand.
TGAAATTTACCACGAACGATTTCTATTTATAGTGTGTTTGTTTTTCTCTAGTCATTATCATAATTGCCAGTTTAACTTTCAGTTAAAACTTTTTAAATGGCAATTCTTTTCTCTAATGTCATCATATACTATCCTTCTACATAAGCAAAGCATATCAACAAACATTAAAGATTTTTTGTTAATACATATGTCGAGCATAGACATTAAACGATTTCTACACTGTACCTGGTGAGTGGTTTAATAGTGAATTTTATCGTTGATCTATAAGTTTATGTGTGAGATTTTATTTGTTCGGTTTGAGATCATGATTATCATATAAAATTATAATTTTTCTGTTAATTTAGAGAAAAATTTGTCATGATCTCAAACCGAACAAATAAAATCTCACACATAAACTTATAGATCAACGACTTTATTAAATAATTGAGCTCTAGGTCACGTTTGTATTTATAAAATATCCTTTATTATTTTATATATCTCCAATATTTCGTCATTCTTTGAATGACATCTTCAGGGAGTCTAAAAATTGTCCAATAATAATATCATATTAATACATATAAAGAAAACATATTATAACATAATAACAATTTTTTTATATATATAATACATTAACATAACATCACACTAATATTACCAACTTAAGATTTGTAGGGTACAAAACATATGAAAATAAATGCTTACATGAACAACAACAAACAATATTAAAAACAAAAACTTTTTTGCCGCTGCCCTCCACTCTGGTCAACACAACATTTACAACTGTTTTTATTTATTTTCATATTCGTTTGTTTACTAAAAATCTAAAACTCTTTCCAATGTTCTCAGTGTCTGATTTGAAATTCATACGTTGTGTAGTTGGTACTTTCATTATGTTCAGAGCTTCCAACATGTAGCGGTGCCGGTACCTGCTCTCAACTTGTAATATCCGCACACTTTCTAAATTGGGACTGTGATTATGGAGTTTACAATGTGCCGTAAGTGCTGTTTTATTAGCATCATTGTTTATATTTCTTAATTTAATGTCCGATTTATGACCAGCTAACCTAGTTTTTAATTTATTTTTCGTGGTCCCTACATAGACCATGTCACAACTTTCTGAAACACTTTTACCATTACAAGAAACTCTATATATAACATTTGATTTATCTTTATCCTCTACTTTATCCTTGGTTTTACTATAAAATTTTTTTAAACAATTATCAGTCTTATGAGCTATTTTATATTTGTCAGCATTGAATAATTTTGATTTTTCAAATCTCTCTGAGATTTCAGGTACATATGTGATAGATTTATAGATTATTGCCTCTTTTTCCTCTGTTGAATTTCTTCTCTTTTCTTTTCCATAGTCTTTTAAAAGCTTTTTTACCAGTTTTATTGGAAAATTATTATCTGTAAGCATTTTTATTATTTTACGGTGGTTTTCTTTATGAAATTCAACGTCACTAATATTTAACACTCTTTGATTAAATTATTTGCTGTGTTAATTATTATTCTTTTAGGATGTTTTGTGTAGTAATTAATTATTCTACCCGAGGCCGAAGGCTTCTGATACCAATCAATTTTCAGAGAATTTCGCTCTCTTATAACTATTGTATCTAAATACGGTAATCTATTATTGCACTCATTTTCCACAGTAAATCTAATCATACGATGAAAGCCATTAAGAGTTGTCAAAATTTCATTTATTGCACTATGCTGAACTACGCAAAATATATCATCCACATATTTGGTAATGATCTTAGGCTTTATAGTAAATTTTCCCATACAGGTGTCAAGTAGTTTTTCCAGCACTATGTCTGCCACAATTGGGGAGGCTGGTGATCCCATGGGCAAGCCCCGTTTTTGGGTATAAAACTTGCTATTATATTGAAAATATCGATTGTCCTTTATACAAAATTTAACTATATCTAAAAATAAGCTCTTCGTCATCTTTTCATGCGTGTGCAGGGCGATTTCATCCCATCTATCTTCAATAATTGTCAACGCTAAATCTACAGGTACACTCGGAAATAGTGAAACTACATCAAATGAAACTAGTCTTTCATTTTCATGTATCGTCAAGTTTCTTATCTTACTCTTAAATTGCACAGAATCCCGAATATTATACTTGAGTCCTTTGTAATATTCTTTAAAACATTTGTTACATATTTGCAAAGTTCACTCGAAGGTGCATTTACGCATGAGCAAATCGGCCGCAATGGATTATCTTCCTTATGGATTTTAGGAAGTCCATAAATTCTTGGCGCAATTGCAGTCTCAGTTTTTAATTTAAATTTTTCCCTGTCAGAAATGATGCCGTAGTTGTGCATCCTTTCCACAAATTCATTATTCTTCTTTTGCAGAATGTTCGTGGGATCTTTGGTCACCCTCTGATACGTCATCATATCATTAATAATAATTTTCATCTTATTATCATAATCACTTTTGTCTATAGCCACCGTTGCATTCCCTTTATCCGCATTAACGATCAGTAAATTCTTATTATTTTTCAAGAACTTTTTGGTCTTTTCAGCGACATTCAACGTAAATTTATCCCTATTATCAATTTTCAACTTATTTAAGTGATTATCTATTATAGATGTGAACTTTGTCCTTGCCATTTCCCGATCATCCTTGTCATCAATAGTTTTTATAAAATCGTCTCCATCGGTAATAAATTGCAGCATTGGAAAATCTTTCCTTGTAGTGGGCAAAGCATGTTTTTGTCCCAATGACAGAAGCCACTGAACATCTTCGGGAATATCAATATTCGTTTTATTGACAAACCATTTTTTGTTTAATTTTATTTCAAGTGTTTTTCTCTGTGCCTCCGCGAGTTTATCAAATTTTTTGATGTGTACCCGTTTTATCTTCTCGTTTAAGGAGTTTTTTAGCGTTTTCCTCATAAAACCAAAATTGGTTAGCTTCTTCACTCGTTAAATTGTCCTCAATATAATTTCGAATTCTATCGTTCTCTTCAGTATTGTCTTTAAGTAATTCATGTTTCTGTTTTATCAGTAAATTAAGAATTTTGTTGTGGAAATTTTGTACGTATGTGTCTAGAGTCCTCTGTGTACTAGATTCTTCACTCCGTTTTGTTTCAAAAATGTTATATATGTTCTTAGTAGAGTTTCTTATAAATAATGGTACAATACCTGTGTTTCTGCAGCGTATAAGAAAGGTGATTGATGATTTTATCCTTAGATTTTTGTCCCTTGTTGTTTTATATCTGTTGATGTTAGTTTTGATTAAGTTATTATTGCCAAATTTTCTGTAGACCATTTTTGTAAATTACGGCGTGCTCTCCGTTATTCGTTATAAATTATGAAAAGTTTTAACACAGCAAATAATTTAATCAAAAGAGTGTTAAATATTAGTGACGTTGAATTTCATAAAGAAAACCACCGTAAAATAATAAAAATGCTTACAGATAATAATTTTCCAATAAAACTGGTAAAAAAGCTTTTAAAAGACTATGGAAAAGAAAAGAGAAGAAATTCAACAGAGGAAAAAGAGGCAATAATCTATAAATCTATCACATATGTACCTGAAATCTCAGAGAGATTTGAAAAATCAAAATTATTCAATGCTGACAAATATAAAATAGCTCATAAGACTGATAATTGTTTAAAAAAATTTTATAGTAAAACCAAGGATAAAGTAGAGGATAAAGATAAATCAAATGTTATATATAGAGTTTCTTGTAATGGTAAAAGTGTTTCAGAAAGTTGTGACATGGTCTATGTAGGGACCACGAAAAATAAATTAAAAACTAGGTTAGCTGGTCATAAATCGGACATTAAATTAAGAAATATAAACAATGATGCTAATAAAACAGCACTTACGGCACATTGTAAACTCCATAATCACAGTCCCAATTTAGAAAGTGTGCGGATATTACAAGTTGAGAGCAGGTACCGGCACCGCTACATGTTGGAAGCTCTGAACATAATGAAAGTACCAACTACACAACGTATGAATTTCAAATCAGACACTGAGAACATTGGAAAGAGTTTTAGATTTTTAGTAAACAAACGAATATGAAAATAAATAAAAACAGTTGTAAATGTTGTGTTGACCAGAGTGGAGGGCAGCGGCAAAAAAGTTTTTGTTTTTAATATTGTTTGTTGTTGTTCATGTAAGCATTTATTTTCATATGTTTTGTACCCTACAAATCTTAAGTTGGTAATATTAGTGTGATGTTATGTTAATGTATTATATATATATAAAAAAATTGTTATTATGTTATAATATGTTTTCTTTATATGTATTAATATGATATTATTATTGGACAATTTTTAGACTCCCTGAAGATGTCATTCAAAGAATGACGAAATATTGGAGATATATAAAATAATAAAGGATATTTTATAAATACAAACGTGACCTAGAGCTCAATTATTTAATAAAGTCATTCATTTCAAAGGTCGAAAAACTTTTCATAATTTATAGATCAACGATAAAATTCACTATTAATCTATGTTTTTATAAAATTGTATGAAAAATATAATTTTATTAATTAATAGTTTCTTACACTCAATGAAGATGCTCCATTAAAAAACTGGCTTCATAAAAATTATGATGCTTTGCATTAATTTAAAGAAAATTTTCGTTTATTTTGTGAAGAAGAATTTAATTTAATTGTTCAACAAAATTCTCTCTACGTATATTTTCATTATATTCACAAATTTAAAATAATAAAATCAAAGATTTTTCATTAAAAATAGCGGCAAACTTGTATTCTTAAAATCTAATGAAATCACAATTTTTTAATACTCTTTTTTAAAAATATTAAACATTTTGTGAATAATGAAAATGAAAAGAACTTGATCCCATTTAATACGAATATCGCTTTTATTAAACATTTGCGGACCGTGCATTATACCGATTTTCGTGATCTCTGGCCTAAAAATAGTTATGTAAAAAAAAAAAAATTGAACCCCTCCCTTTCCTCATTTAATTTTTTGGCTGAAGGGATTTTAAAAGTTAAGTTACAAAAAATTGGCTCCATAGACCCCCTCCTTGCCCCTTGTTTCGCTTTTCAAAAATGGTTAATTTTGCTCTTAAAGATTTTTTTTTTTAATTTTTGAGAACTCTTAAGAGTAAGTGGGTCCAGATAGAGATTTAGCTCCCTCCACATTTTTGTTGTCCCTACCCTCGCTAACAAAATAACTGCAATTTGACAACCACACAGTTTTGGCTGAAGGGATTTTTATATTGTTTTTCAATTTCATGATCTTAAACTAAATAATAGTTAAGTTACACAAATTGGCTCCATGGACCCCCTGCTTGTCCCTTGTTTGGTTAGTCAACAATTTTTAATTTTGCTCTTAAATATAGATTTTCTTTAAACTTTGAGGACTCCTAACGAGTAAGTGGGTCCAGATAGAGATTAGGCGCCCTCCACATTTTTGTTCCAACCCTCCCTAACAAATTACCTTCAGACATATTTGCCCTTTATTTTACCTAGATACATAGGTGCCAAAAACTCTTAGACAAGAATACTTGCCTGTGATGGTCAAAGCGTTAAAGAAACATTAAGAATATTTTCCTCGATAGATGTTTGATTAAAAAAAAATATATAAAATTATGACACTTCTACTATAGGGAAGCATGGGGTTAGGTGGGAAGTCAAGAATTTAAATTAATTATATTCTGTTGCTGTAGAAATTTAGATTACAAACCACACTATGGTATGGATCCCTTAAAATACGCTAAATAAACTATTTGAACTTTTGGGGCCACACCTTATATCCTTTTTCCGTCATAACTTTTGAATCCATCGGCAGATTTAGCCGATTTTTAATACCAAGATGCTTATAGAGATTACAAACAATTTTCTTTAATATCCAAGAGACTGGCGGTAATAAATAGGAAAATATTGAGTTAACACAATAGGGTATTTTTTTTATTTTTTTTTTTTTTTAAGAGAAGCAACACTCAGGAAATTCTTCCTTTCAATTAATGTGTTGCTTTCCTTGGAAACGGGATAGTGGAGAGATGAAAGGTGGTTAAGGATGAAGGGCTTCAAACATGGCAACACTGTAAGTGTGCGAGATGATAAGTCGTAGAACAGTTATTGCTCGCCACCTGATGGAGAGTTGGCGAACTTATTGAAGCTTTTTGTTTCATAGCCCTGATTCATTATTTACTTCGGTGGGGTTAATTGCTATGGGAACACCGAAGGTGGACATTGCGATACGTATGAGGGATAGAAAAAACTCATACGTATTATTTTTGATGTTGTCGTCACCGGAAATCGAACCCGGGACCATCTGTGTAACAGTCCAACGCGCTAACCATTACACCACAACGCCCATTTATTAAGATACAATTCTGTATCCAAAATTCTCGATGATATCTAGTTTATTTTATATAAATGTTTCATTAAAAAAAAAAAATATTATCAAATTTTTTGTTTTGTTGTTATTATTATTCCACCATCTTATAAATATGAATACGACGAAGAAGAAGAAGAAAAAACAATGTATGTATAGAAAAATATAAAATAGTCAAGTATGTAACAATAATAATATAAAATAAGCAAAGAAATAATTAGAATATGTTAAGTGTTGCTACCCCACTTTATGTAAATTATAAAAAAAATAAAAAAAAAAATATAAAATTTTAAGATATGAAAATAAATATTCATATGCTTGAAAACATTGCCACGCCTCATCACCTACAATGGCAGTGCAATAATAGCAACAACACATGAACAACAACAACTACAACAAATCGTCATCATATCATAACAACAACAACAACAATAGCAGCAGCAACTACTAGGCATCAAAGGTAATATCTGCTGCTACTACCACTACTACAGCTACTGTGTTTTATACCCGGGTACAAGTGGGCTCAAACAATTACACAAACAAATAGCAAAAACTGACGTTTTTTTGCATTTTTGTTGTTGTATATTTTAACATCATCTTGATGCAGATGAGAATGGTGAAGAGGCTGAGTATGATGAGGACGATGAATGAACATTTAGAGAAACTGTACCAAATACAAACTGAACTGAACTGATGCCATGTTACAAAGTACTTAAATGTCATCAACAATCACATATAATGGCAGGGATTTAAAAGAATTCAATTGTTTAATAACAAGAAAACAAATTTCTAGAATCGATTTTCTACACTCACAATATTTTTTCCGTAATGACTAATGAATATACACATTAAATTAATTGAATATCAGTTAAAAAAGGACAACTTACTTTTCGTTTAAAATAATTGTATTTTTTAGTTTATTTTGAACTATTAAAAAATTAATTGACAATTATCAATACAACTAAAATACCAATATACTAAAAATATCGTTAACGAAATAATCTGACAAGATCAGAAAAAAGAATTGCTTTAAATAGAAATATTTTCCCAAAGTTTTAGCCAGTCGTTGGACTTTAAACATAATTGGGCAAAAAATATCGGTGTTCATTCACATTACCGAAATAACTAAATTAACGTTACCGCTATAATATCGTTATAGAAAAAAACACGAAAAACTCGTTATCTTAAAATAACGTTACCAAAATATGTAAAATACCTTTAACGATAAAATAAAGTTACCTAAATTACTGAAATCTCTAACCACTAATTATCCCAATTTCGGCGATATAGGTACGTATAGTAGCGATATATTCAATTATAGCGATTTTTTTTAAATTTTTACAATTTTTTGTTTCCAATTTTTGTTGATTTTTTTCTAATTTTGTCTAATTTAGAACATCTTTTTATTTGACGACTTTTTAAATTTTGGTCATATATGTAATTTTGTATTTTTTTTTTTTTTAATTTTGGAGATTTCTTTTAAAATGTTGGCGTCGTTTTCAAAGAACTAAAATAACGTTACGAAAAAAGCGAAAAAACTGTTATCCTTAAAATAACGTTACCGACATATGTAAAATACCTTTAACAATAAAATGCAGTTACCTAAATTACTGAAATGTCTAACCCCTAATTACTCCAATTTCGGCGATATAGGTACGTATAGTAGCGATATTTTCAATTATAGCGATTTTTTTTTAAATTTTTACAATTTTGTTGTTTGCAATTTCTGTTGATTTTTTCTAGTTTTGTATTTGTATTAATTTTGGCCATCTTTTCATTTGACGATTTTTTAAATTTTGGTCATATTTGAAATTTTGTACTTTTTTTAAATTTTGGCGATTTCTTCTAAAATGTTGGCGTCGTTTTCAAAGAACTAAAATAACGTTACTAAAAAAGCGAAAAAACTGTTATCCTTCAAATAACGTTACCGACATATGTAAAATACCTTTAACGATAAAATGCAGTTACCTAAATTACTGAAATGTCTAACCCCTAATTACCCCAATTTCGGCGATATAGGTACGTATAGTAGCGATATATTCAATTATAGCGATTTTTTTTTTTTAATTTTTACAATTTTTTGTTTCCAATTTCTGTTGATTTTTTTCTTGTTTTGTCTTTGTATTAATTTAGGCCATCTTTTTATTTGACGATTTTTTAAATTTTGGTCATATTTGAAATTTTGTACTTTTTTTAAATTTTGGCGATTTCTTCTAAAATATTGGCGTCGTTTTCAAAGACCTAAAGTAACGTTACGAAAAAACTGTTATCCTTAAAATAACGTTTCCAACATATGTAAAATACCTTTAACAATAAAAATGCAGTTACCTAAATTACTGGAATGTATAACCCCTAATTACCCCAATTTCGGCGATATAGGTACGTATAGTAGCGATATTTTCAATTATAGCGATTTTTTTTTAAATTTTTACAATTTTTTTGTTTGCAATTTCTGTTGATTTTTCTAGTTTTGTATTTGTATTAATTTTGGACATCTTTTCATTTTGGTCATATTTGAAATTTTGTAGTTTTTTTAAATTTTGGCGATTTCTTTTAAAATGTTGGCGTCGTTTTCAAATAACTAAAATAACGTTACGAGACAAGCGAACAAAACTGTTGTCCTTAAAATAACGTTACCGACATATGTAAAATACCTTTAACAATAAAATGAAGTTACCTAAATTACTGAAATGTCTAACCCCTAATTACCCCCAATTTCGGCGATATAGGTACGTATAGTAGCGATATATTCAATTATAGCGATTTTTTTTTTTTAATTTTTACAATTTTTTGTTTCCAATTTCTGTTGATTTTTTTCTAGTTTTGTCTTTGTATTAATTTAGGCCATCTTTTTATTTGACGATTTTTTAAATTTTGGTCATATTTGAAATTTTGTACTTTTTTTAAATTTTGGCGATTTCTTCTAAAATATTGGCGTCGTTTTCAAAGACCTAAAGTAACGTTACGAAAAAACTGTTATCCTTAAAATAACGTTTCCAACATATGTAAAATACCTTTAACAATAAAAATGCAGTTACCTAAATTACTGGAATGTATAACCCCTAATTACCCCAATTTCGGCGATATAGGTACGTATAGTAGCGATATTTTCAATTATAGCGATTTTTTTTTAAATTTTTACAATTTTTTTGTTTGCAATTTCTGTTGATTTTTTCTAGTTTTGTATTTGTGTTAATTTTGGACATCTTTTCATTTTGGTCATATTTGAAATTTTGTAGTTTTTTTAAATTTTGGCGATTTCTTTTAAAATGTTGGCGTCGTTTTCAAATAACTAAAATAACGTTACGAGACAAGCGAACAAAACTGTTGTCCTTAAAATAACGTTACCGACATATGTAAAATACCTTTAACAATAAAATGAAGTTACCTAAATTACTGAAATGTCTAACCCCTAATTACCCCAATTTCGGCGATATAGGTACGTATAGTAGCGATATTTTCAATTATAGCGATTTTTTTTAAATTTTTACAAATTTTTTGTTTTCAATTTCTGTTGATTTTTTTCTAGTTTTGTCTTTGTATTAATTAAGGACATCTTTTCATTTGAAGATTTTTTAAATTTTGGTCATATTTGAAATTTTGTACTTTTTTTAAATTTCGGCGATTTCTTCTAAAATGTTGGCGTCCTGTTCAAAGAACTAAAATAACGTTCCAAAAAAACTGTTATACTTAAAATAACGTTTCCGACATATGTAAAATACCGTTAACGATAAAATGCAGAAATGTCTAACCCCTATTTACTCCAATTTCGGCGATATACATAGGTACGTAGCGATACTTTCAATTATAACGTTTTTTTAAATTTTTTTTTTTGTTTCCAATTTTTATTGATTTTTTTCTAGTTTTATCTTTGTATTAATTTAGGCCATCTTTTCATTTGACGACTTTTTTTAATTTTGGTCATATATTAAATTTTGTAGTTTTTTAAACTTTTGGCGATTTCTTCTTAAAATGTTGGCTAGTTTTAAATTTTGTCGTGATTTTCAAATGTTTGCGATTTCTTTTTAAAATTTTTGCTTTTTTTTTAAATATTTGCTTTCTTATACAATTTTGGAAATTTTTTTAAATTTTGATGTTTTTTTTTTGCGATTTTTCCCAATTTTTTTTGTCGATTTTATACAATATTAATTAATGTTTTAATAGTATCTACAAAAATTTTTTTGAAATTAGAAATAATTATTATTATTAATATTTATTTAATGCAAATTTAATTTACAGAAAATGTATACAGAGAGAAAGGACTGGCTGCCAGGGCCTTCGCCTTTAATAAAGTAAGATTTTAAGTAGTTGCATAGTTAATTGATTAGAAAAAATATTCAATTAAATTTTCATTAGATATGATTAAGAGCTTAATTGAAACTTAATCAATTTAATAGTTACAAATTATTTTAATTGATACTACTTTATCCTTAATAAGACAGAATTCAATTAAACTTTTATTAGTACTTACAAATATTTTAATTAAAACTCGATTTTTGTTTTGTTTTGAAATAGTTGTCTAAAACAATATTTCTAGTGAGATAATATTTATTTAAATAACTGCAATAACTACAAAAAAAAGGTCTTGAGTTAAGTGTGCGAATCCCTTTCACCTTATCAATTTGAAGAATCATTTCCTTTTGACTTCTGCCTTTGAATGCGTTGATTTATTCCTTATAAGTGAGAAAGATTTATTCTGTTGTCTTAGATTTGTTTTCCATATATATAAAGAAATATAATAACTGCAAAACAATTATTCTTTGGCACAACAAATCTTCTTCTACTCTACATACCTATAACGCTTGGTTTTTTTTTGCACATTTTTCCTATATATTGTTTCTAGTTAAACATTTATTTATACAAATGCAAAAAAGAGTTAAAAAAAACTTTTTGTTACACTCATGCTACGTATGACAAATACAAAAAAAAAAATAGAAAAAAATTTACAATGCAATTGAGTATGCAAATATTGCCTACTTACCTTACCAAACAGTGATGTCAACCCCCTACCATCGTTTTCCACGACAACGTCATTTTTTAGTTAAGCATCTAGGTTTATGTATGATATTTATTTTTTTTAGAAAAAACTCTTCAAAAACATCATCGTTGTGATATATGAATGATCTCATTGTATATAAAAATGCTTAAAAATAAAATAGAACTCATATAAATTTATATATTCTCCTTTCCTTAGCATGTGTGTGTGTGTGTGTGTAAGTTTGAGGAATAAAAAAAAGGTGTCCTTTACCAAGCAATAAGTATGAAAAAATTAGAATAAAAAATAATTTCTTCAAAAGCTTTTTCTTTCGTTTTATTTTTTTTTAATTCATTCACATAAAAATTAAGACACACAAACTCGCAGTTTTTTTTTTTTTTTTTTTTTTTTTTTTGTTGATATAAATTTTTTCAAACACTTTTGCATTGCAATGTATTTTAATAAATGCAAAAGAAATAACAGTTGAAAAACAAACGTTATTTTTTTACAATACATATACGTTAGTGTAGGTCTAAATATAGGGGGAATAAAGAGGAGACTTGACCACAAATTATATAAATATATATTATACCTACACATAAAAAACTAAAATCGTGTTTCAATTAAAATATTTGTTAATTGAATTACAAGTTTAATTAAATTCGGTCCTATTAAGGAAATTGTAGTATCAATTGTCTAATATGGCTCTATATCTGGTTTTTGGGCTATATAAAAAGTGGAATAGCCCAAATTCAAATACATCAATTTATAGGCCAACTCTTTGGCCATAACACAGAGAGAATTTCTTGGACGAGTTTTAATAAAAAAGTTTTATTTACAATATTAATGAAAAATTTCATAAACTTTATGAGAATTTAATGAAACTTTTACATTAGTGGTATGAAATTTGTAATATATAAAATTAAATTTTTCAAAAAAAATTTTTTGTTAAACTGCATTAGTTTAATGAAAAGTTTCAATGGACGACTTCCAGTGACATTTCATAGATCTGATGCAAAAATTCATTGATATCATGCAGAGAATTCTCTCAGTGTAGATAATTTTTTTTTGTGGCGACTAATATAAAAAAGTTATATAACAACTGAAAAAGTTCTACATTAGCGAACATGTACTCTAAAGTGAACCTAAATTAAAAAAAAAAAAAACTCTTAAAGCAAATAGAATTGGTATAATTAGTTTTATTAATATTGTGAATAAAATTCTTACCGGTTACAAAAATCCTACTTGGAAAATTCTTTAAAACTTATTCATTATTTGTGTTTACGAAAAATTGCATTTTATATTTCGTTTTTTTTTTTTTGCAACGACACAATAAAACGAAGAATATCGTGAAACTCGATTATAAATGACAGTTTTGACATTTAAATTTTCAAAATTAGAAAAGTCGCCAAATTGATAAAAATCGCAAAAATTTAAAAAAGGGGGATTAGAAAATTCGTCAAAATTAAAAAAATCTCTAAATTAAAAAAAAAAATCCACAGAATGTAAAAAATTATTAAAATTTAAATAAATCGCAAAGAGTTCAAAAAAATATCCAAAATTAAAAAAAAATGTAAAACGATTGCCAAAAACTAAAAAAAAAAAATCGTCAAAATATCCGAAATTGAAAAAAATCGCCAAAATTGAGAAAATTCCAAAAGAAAACAAAAATTGAATAAATTACCCTTCTAACCCGTATTTTTAATTGGCCATTAATGCTCTAAAAATGCATATTTCTAAAAACTTATTGTCAGTGAAAATAGTTTCATCATATTGATGATATTGTTTGATTTTTAGAAAATACACTCATTCTTCTCTACCACGCCTTTCACAATGTTTCATAAATCGTTTGTCATCACTCTGGGGAACTTCTGCCGTAAATATTTGTAAGTCATTTGTATATATACATATGTTGTTCATTTAGAAAAACAAACCACATCGAATTACTGTATTATGATTTTACTTTAATTTTACACAGTAGTTTTTTTATTTATTTTTGTATTTTTTACTACATATGTGGTTAATTTCTACTACAATTGTTGTTCATTTCTTGAACAGTAAAGCACAAATGACAATGTTAGTTGAATTTAATGAATTTACTAAGTCGTCCTTTTTTTAATGAAATATCATTTGTTTTTAACTACATTTGGAGTGGTCTTTGCCTACATAGTAATCTAAGTGATCAATTATTTATCATATCTATGCAGTTTTCATAAATATGATGAAAAGTTTCATTAAAATTTATGACAAATGTTTCATAAATTTTCATCATTTCAGAAAAAACTTTCATAAACTTTTTGAAAAAAAATGTTGGCTTGTTATTTGAAATTTTAGAAAATATCGTTTTCGTTTTTGACTTTTTGGAATTCAAAAACTAACAAAAGTTATTTGAAATTCTGAAACATTCAACTAAATATGTGTTCTTGATGTGTTCTTAATTTGAAATAAATTTTTTTTTAATATAATGTAAAAATGTTTATGAAACGTTTCATTATATTTATGAAACATTTCATACAAATGTATAAAACTTTCATAAAATACGATCGTTGCAAAAACAAACTTTGAAATGCTTTTTGAACTGTCAAAGAAGCGTTCGTATAACATTGTTGGTTACAACTTAAGAGCGTTGCAAAAACGACTCCCAATGATAACTATGATTAACAATCTCAGAGCGGTATTCTGTAACGTTATCTGGACGTTATCTAAACGTTATTTAAACGTTATTTTTAAAGTCTTTTATCCATGGTCTCTAAACGTTGTAAGAACATACCAATTTACGATATTAAAGTTTGCAAACCTTTTAAATACATATTTGAGAATAGTTTTTAAATATTATAATATTACAGCTATACATTTTTTCATAAAGCACTTTAACCCAAAGTTTTGACAGTATTTTATTAAATAATCAAGTATATATTTTGTAAAACAAGTGCTGTTTGCAAACGTTAATAATAACGCTCCAAAGCAATGTTTTTACAGTGTTCTTATTTCATAACCGTTAGTAAACTTTGTATCAAAAGTACTTCCAAAAAGCTATTTTAAAACACGTTCAGAGCTTTTTCCGATATTCGAAATCGTTAGATTTTTATGCGACTTTTATCGAAGAGCCCAACTTTTCACATAATTCAAAAATGTGGCAACTCTGTGTCCGCTATATAGTCAATATGGGTATCAACATTTTTGTTTTTTTTTAGTACTTTAACACGTACACAGAAAAAATTATCAATCTAAAATATCTAATTAAAGATTTGATTTGAATTAAATTAAATTTGTTTCTAAACAAATATTTAATTGAATCAATTAATATTTTAATTGACTTTTAAATATATAAATACGTATTATATTTTAGACGCAATCCTCAAATTACTTTTTCATACACTGTAGCTTAAATAGCAAATTTTTAGTATAAAATACCAAATGCATTTGAAGTTTACAAATAAAACAAGCACTCACACAAACATACAAACAGACGCAGCATTAACAAAAACACATATACCAATATATCGTTCACACACTTTTTTTTTGTCAGTAGCATATTTTTTTGTAGAAGTTATTTATAGCTCTTTTTCCTTTCAAATTTTTAATAAATGTTTTAATTAATGTTATCATTGCCGTGATAGGTGCAAAATCAATTAAAATATTAATTGATTCAATAAATTTTTAAATTGAAACCCGTTTTTAGTTATTTCTGTGCATCCAAAATAACGCCTTTGTACTGCTTTTTTCATACCATTAGAAATGCTTATTTTTTTCAGTACCATCAACAACAAACGCTTCGACAGCGCTTTGTTTTGTTTTATCGTATTTAAACTCTCCCTGGGTAATAACATTTATGAAGCATTTCATAAAAAGTTACAAATCTTTTTCAACATATTTATGAAACACTTCATAAATATGAAAAAGCCTGTCATCAATTTGCCATTTTATGAAACAGCTTCGCAAAAACTGTTATTTTTCTTGGTAAGATATATAATTAATGCCTAAACTTATTAATTTGTATATAGTTAGTTTTTGAGATTTGCTCTGAACCTATTTTCGCCCATATTTTAGCAATTTTTTTAATTTTTGAGACGTTTTCAATTTTGGCAATATTTTTTGCGTTTTTTTTTCTTAAATTTTTGACGATTTTTTTTAAATATTATCAGTTTTGTTCAAGATCTCACCTAAATATTTCTATCTAGTCTCTGGTTACGTATGAGTGATTTAATTATAGTAAAATATTGATCATACGCACTAGTTTATGATCAATGAGTACAACATCCCAGCAAAACTTTGGTAATGGGTGCGATAAAGTAATGCATTACCTTGTAATGTGTACTCCTTACCTGTATCATTATTTTCCAACAAGAAGTAATGAGTTACCGATCATCAATTACCATATGCATCAATTATAAACGTAAAGTAATTATTAATATATATTTTTGAAAATCTATTTATAGACACATTACTTTGTGATTTTTTGTAAGCATAATGGTAAGGTGTATATTTTTGATATCACGAACGAAAACACGAAGCACAACAACTCATCTACATGTTAAGCAATAAAATATTGTATGTATCGATAGCTCAGTTGGTAGAGTTCTCGCCTAACTAATTGTTAAACATCAGAGATCCCAGGTTCGAATCCCAGCATGACCAAGTTATTTATTTAATAAAAAAAAAAGTTATTTATTTAATTAAAAAAAAATATCTGTAAAAAAAATTTTTATGCATTTTTTTTTTATGAAAATCTATTTATAGACACATTACTTTTTCCCACCATGTAACCATATAAGTAACCAGTTACTTTACCCATTACAAGGTAATGAGTTACCTTGGGGCTCATCGCCTGTAAAATTCATCAATGAAGTAACGTGTAAAGTAATGCATGAGGCCCTATGGCGATACATTACTTTACCCATGATTTGGTAATGTGTGGTTTTGCTGGGATACGTATGAGTAATAATTATATACTAACTAAATAAATATTCATCATACGCCTAGTTGACTAACGTGTGGTCTTATCATACTACAAAACAATATTTTAAGTATGGACATTTATCAAGTGTCTTTAATTTCTCTCTCAATTAATATGTGCAAGAGTAAACGAAATTGCGTGTGGATGTGTGTGTGTATAGGTATATAAGAGGTGTTGATACTAACACGTAGGCATCCTCGTTTCTTTTTTTTTTACATATTTTTTTTTTAGATCATCATACTCTTCATCATCTTCATCAAGCATATGTAAACAATATACAATTGTAGTTTTTTTTTGTTGTTTTTGCTGTTGTTGTTATTCTAGCATCATATATTATGATTCAACTTATAATTTATATACATTTTTTTTTTGAAAGTAAAAAGAATGATAATGATAAGTAGAAAGGAGGCAGGTGTTTTAAGGGAAGGGGCAAGTGTAGGCACAGGAGGAACAGAAAGGTTTATATTCTTTATATTTTATATTGCTAACGCTGCTGTTGGTGTTGTTTTGTTAATTATTGTGAAATAAAATGCTAAAATAACAAAACAATTTACACTTGAGCACATATATTTATACTTGTATATGTATATTTAGTGCAACAAAAAACAGAAAAATAATTCATACATATGAATATTTTTTTTTGTTTTATATGTAAAAAATAATACTACAGCAAAAAAAAAAAGTAACATGTAAATAAATACTTTGTTATATTTGTATAAGAAAACAAAGTAACAACAACAACAACTATAATATAAAATTCCAATTAACTAAATTGTTATAAAAACCCTAAAGTTTTATTAAGATTTGCAATAATTAAAATTGAATTTAATACAAAATGTTTGCTTAAAATCGAAAAGCGATTTTAGTTGAAAGTAATTGCAAGATATCGAACACAATAGTTGTTAAAATGAAATCAATCACAGTATTTAATTAAGCTAGATTTATATAAAAAAATAATAAAAATCAGTTTGTCACAAATCCCAGGAAAATCGAAGAAATTTAAATGGATTTCTATAATTTCTTACTTTTTTCAACTCAAACAAATTGATTTAAAACTTTTTACAAACCACAGAAAAAACTAAAATCGAGTTTCAATTAAAATATTTGTTAATTCAATTAAAAATTTAATTGAATTCCATCCTATTAAGAAGGGTAGTTGTGGTAGGGGAAAGGTTTCCAGGTTGCCACCTCTTAGCTTTTTTCGTCCTAACTCGTCATAAAGTCAATGTAATGCTGTTATATTCATAGGTTAGGAAAAGAAAATATCAATTCACAATCCTGAGCTAGAAATAATTTAAATTTGCTAAAACTTTAGTTTTTATTGCAGACGGTATCTAAAAAAGTTGCTGAAAATGTGGAAATATTCAAGTTAAACATCCTTTTTAAAAAATTTAAGAATATTTACAAAAATTTGTGAAAATCAGCATGATTTTTTTTTTATTTTTTTCTAAATGGTATGGAGTCATTCCAATTCATCAGCTAAATCCCAATTCGGTAAACACCGAATATCAGCACATTTCGCGCGAACCGATGTTTTGCATTCGAGGCTTAGTGGATATTTGACATCAAGTTTAGGAGCAAACTAATATGCCAATTATTATCCCAGCAAAAACTTTCATTACCAAATAAGTGGAAACGCATTCCTTTGCGCAACTTATTTTTTTGACATCTCAGCTCATTAATTTTGTAGTTACGCTTATCCGCTCGCTTACAAAAAAAATTAAAAATAAGTAGTTATTCGATTCTAAATAATAAGTACACTGAAAGAATTCTCTTCATGATATCAATGAATTTTTGCATTAGATCTTTGAAATGTCACTGTAACTCGTCCATTGAAACTTTTCATTAAATTAATGCAGTTTTTTATAAAATTTTATGAAAAAATTCATAGTATTTATTAAAAACTTCATACGTTTAATGAAAAAGTTTTATTAAAAACAGTTTCGTTAAAACTACGAAGCTTTTTCATAAAGATTAAAAAATCGTTCATTCACATAGTGAAAAAAACTCCATCAGATTAGTGAACAAATTTCATTAAAACTCGCCCAAGAAAATCTCTCTGTGTGGTTACATACTTGGTTATGAAAAACTGAAAAATAATTAGTTACAAAAGTGAGTAGTTACAAAAATATGTCGGAATCCCCATTCATACTGACTGTTAAAAAATAGGATTACCGAATTAATAGATTTTTTTCGAATCGTCTTACGCGGTAGCATCAAGTTTTAAATATATTTTGTATTGAAATCCGATATGACCACAAATAACAACCCGGATTATTCAAAATTGAGCGTATATAAGGATAATTTTGGTATACTTAAATGGATTGCCAATACTCTAAACTTTCATTTGAGGTATGACAAATTTGGTCTTACTACCTTTTTTGTTTTATGGTTACAATTTTTAAATTAACTACGTTTTGAGTGAAACTGTTAGTTAAGAAAAAATACCTTGAAAAAATTTCTTTATAACAATTTTTGATAATCTATCGAAACATTTTAGATTTTTTCCATTTTACCAATTTTTTTTTTTTTGCAATTTTGGAGATTTTTTTATAATTGTGATGTTTTTTAATTTTTTAGCATTTTTTTAATTTTGAGGATTTTTAAAATGTTTACAATTTTTTTTTAAGTTTAACTGAATTGGTCCTGTTAAGAAAAAAAAAAAAATCAACTATTTAATTGATTTAGTTTCAAGTAAAATTTTAATAATATCTATTAAAAGTTTAATTGAATGTTGTTTTTAATTTTGAAGTCATTTTGAGCATTTTGATCAACACTGAAAAAAAAGTATCCAGAAATTGGGAAAAAATCGCTATAATTTAAAAGAATAGCTAAAATTGAAAAAAAAAATTCACCAAAATTACAAGAAATTTCCAAAAAAAAATTGAATTTGGCGATTTTTTAAAATTACATAACTTTTTTCAATTTTAACGATGTTTTAAATTTGGTAATTTTTTTTTGTTTTGGCTCCTTTTTTATTTGAAGGCAAACAAAAGTTTAATTGAAATTTTATTGGAAATAATTTTTTTAACGATGTCTATGATTGACTTTAGGTTTCTGACAAAGTTTTTAAACAATTCTTATTTAAATCTGCCTTGTTAGATAACCTAAACAATTTCTTTAAAAGTTTTCTTAACCCCCTTTTAATAATTACCCTCTTTTGTTCCTCTGTGATCTTATACGTTGAGGTCATTTCCAAAAAAAAAAATTAAAGAACAAATTAATCTTTATTTTTCATTTGTTTTTTCGTCTCTAACATGTAAGACATAAACTTTAGGTTTGTTTTTTCTTCAATTTTTTTTTTTTGAGCTAGAAAATTGCAATACATTTCATCAGTAAAAAGGTATTCATTCCATTTCATTTCTGATGAGTTGCAATGAATAGAAATTGCCGAAGTATAGTGAACAAAACAACAACAAAAAATAACTGAAAAATTTGAATTTGTTTGTTATGAATACAAAAAAGAAAAATAGTAAAACACCTTAAAAATAATATTTGTTGTCATTGTGGCGGTAAGAGTAGAAAATTATGATGCCAAATATACACAACAAATATAGAAAAAAAAATGAAATACTAGAACCTTAAAAGAAAACGACAGGTGAAATTTTAACACTGAAATAAATGAAGTTGTCAAAAAATAAAAAATACGACATTAATGAAATAATTTATTATTAAACACTTTTAAATGGCGCCCAACGTGGAGCATTATTCTATAAACATTTTGATATGTTGTTTTCTACATTTTTGAAAAAATTTAATATTTTTTTTTTGAATTTCATTGGGTTGATAAAAAAAACCACGCTTGAAAAAAATTTCGCTACTTTTCCGGAAACTTTTTTGCACAAAAAATTTTTTTTTTCGCAAAATTATTTTTTCATGGAGGGTAACAACAATTCGTCACAGTCCACTCTAACTTGTTTGTACGTATATGCATAATATTTTGAATTAGAGAGTATGGGGTAATATGGAAATTTTGAAAAATACGTCAAACCATTAATTTAATTGTATTCTATAAACACATTAAGTTAGACCATGAACCACTCTTTAGAATGTATTCCATTTTAGTCTGTTATTATTAGGGCGAGAAATTTCATGCAAATGCATGTTTGCATGTAGTCCAAAATCGATTTTGAAAAATGACATCGGTTTGTTGTTGCATATTTTGTTATAAATGCATATTTTTGCATATTTTGCTATAAATTCACATATTTATTGAAAAATTTGACAATTTTTGTTTTATATTTTCATATTTCCAATTTAATTGCATATTTTTGCATAATTTGTAAAAATGATAATTCAGTTTTGTAACCCTGAACATAGCATCTTTTCATTGTTTTCATTTGATACACATTTATATTGGAATTCATTTTAAAACCAGCAAGCTCGAGTAATAAATTGATTTTTAAAAATTCAAAATTTATACATGCATATTTCTTTTTATTTTTAGTGCATATTTTTTGGATTTTTTGTGCATATTTATATATTTGGGATTTTGTCCATATTTCGATATGCGAATATGCGTTTAAAATATGCATTTAGCATATTTTAAGCGCATATTTTGGATTCTTTACTGCACATTTTAAGCGCCTATTTTGCTTTTTTAGTTGCATTGGTATTACTTGCCCAAGTTATTATTAATACATTTTAATAAGCAAATTATTTCCCTATTTCAACCCACATTTCGCTACATATTCAAATATTTAACAATATTTCTTAAAAAAATTGTTCTCAGTGTCCTATGCTGTCCGTCAGTTGTACGTTTTATTTTTTTTCTTTTCTCAAAAACAATATGGCTGCTATGTCAGATGACAGTTCTATCAGTAAACCTAATACCAGGTGACATGTATCTCTAAGAACGTGCAGAAGAGCTACAAACATGTTGTAATAAAAAATATACGAACAAAAAAACCAACAATAACAGAAAAAGACAAGATTGTAAAATACAGGTTAGCGGAAGGTATCAAAATAATGATTACATGGCTACAGTTACGGCTGCGGCTAAGAATAAAAATATGTATGGAAGTGAAACTGAGTGTGAGTGTGTAAGTAAGTCTATATTTGAATATTTTTACATACACAGGACTACACACACACACTAGAGAAAAAAAAAAAAACAAATACACATGAAATTTGTTGTTAGTTAGAATTGGTTTTTAGTATATATAAGTTTAGCAATAAGAAGAACAAGTGCCACTACTATCAGAATAACACCATTTCCTAGACATGCCTTAAATTATTCATTTTTCTACTTTAACTGTAGTCAAAAGTTTACTAATTATTACGAGTTTAAGGTTTTTTTTTTACGATTCACTCTTCTGAAACTGCAATCGAGGCCTTAGTGGTTGGGGAAGCGAAATTCAGAAGAATTTTTTTTTTTTTTTTATAACAATGAGAACAATTTATCTACGTTTTTTTAAGTTATGCCAGAAAATCTGAAAAGTGTTGAATATTCAACAAAAAATGTTGAAATTTTTCTCAGCAGTTTTGGATAGCAACATTGAAAAGCAATCGAAGTAAGTAGTGGTGTTAAAGAGGATTATGGGCCAGAGCATTTTTTTTAACAATAGTGTTAATTTTAGAGAGAGTGTTTATTTTTTTGATTAAGTTTGTTTTTTTTTTAATTGTTTTCATAATATTTTTGTTTAAAGTTTGCTTTAAAAAATTTCTCTGTTTTAATATTTTAACTGAAAATTGTGTAGTTCCCAATTTGTTGATATTTTATTCTATATAAAAATAAGTAAAACTCTCGACATGATATTCATTTAGTTGTTGTTATTGTACACTTGTTGTATTTGCAAATTCTTAGTGTCCTGTTTTGTTTCACTGTATGTGTATTTGCATGTATATTTGTATATTTATATTTCTATTAAAAAGGTGCATTTTTTTGTTCTTTAAAACTGTACACAGGTCATATTGTTACTACTATTTCTGCTGATGATGCTGCTGCTGTTGTTGTTGTTGTTGTTGTTGCTATTTCCACTACCTCTTTTTTGATTGTATATTATTGTTGACAATGATTTCTTGTTGGCAACAATATATTTATATGTTTGTATTTACTTTTATTTAGTATATTGTTATTGCTGTTGTTATTTGTATGACATGTTTTGTTTTGTTAGTATTTTTTGAGTATTTTTTACAAATTAAAATAGCTTCAAGCTTTACATTTTTTTTTCCTTCTGTATTTAGGAAGTATTATCTACTCTTAGAAAAAAATGTATAAGACAAAAATATGTTAGGTATGATTGTTACAACAATGTTTAGTATCATCATACATAATATATAAAATTGACATTTTTCTGTCTTTATGTCATATCCTTTTTTTTACCGCTTTTGGTCATCATTAGAATAAAAAAAGGTAGAAATTTAAGCCTTTGAAATATAGGATTTCTGTTGGTTTAGCATTTGTGTATTATTTTGGTTTTTCTTTAAAAATTTGTTACCCTTAACAAATGATAAATGATTATCTGTATGCTTTGTGCCAGAAAAAAGAATAAAATTTAAAGTATCCTTTATTAATAATGATTGTTTGTGTTGTGTTAACCATATATGGAACCCATATGTGTGGTTTTATCAATTTTTTGTTTCAGAAATATTAGGTGAAGGGAATTGTGTGGAATTAGCCGAATAGTGGGTACTCTTTAGATTAGCTAAAAAGCAGTTATTTCACTGTTAACAAAACCGATCAATACCGACATTTTGAAATTTGTAATTCTGGTATCAAATTCGTGTTCAGCAACACACAAAAGTTGTCGATAAAAATACGTTCACTTTTTTAAAAAATCGTTCGGCAATTGGATCTGTTATATTTCATTTTAAAAATCTGATACCAAATTTTTATTTAGATAGGCAAGTAGCCAGAACTATCCCTGCAATGGACCAATCACTGGTATGGTCACGTGACTAGAACTTTGTGTGTATGAACCTGTCATAGTTTCGGTTCTGTTATATGAAAGTAACCGGTACTTTTAACTTGGGCTTGTGACAATTGCTACCTGTGGAGGTGACAATTGCTACCTGTGGAGCACTGTATGACGTGGCGAATAACTTGACCAAGGTAACCTATCCCCGTACCTACTGAAATGAATATGCTACGGTACAAGTTAGAAGTTGGTAGAGTCAAAGTAGGATCATTTTAATATTTATGTGATATGCAACAGAACCAGTGGGGAAAAAATTATCACGTGGCTGATGTAGGTGTACGTGTCGTAGAACTGGAGAAAAATTGTTGAAGAAAAACTGGTCACATATTACGCGCAATGTGTTCTGTTATAGAGCTAGTTTGAGTGGAATAGTTTTGTTAAATACCACTGCACTGGTCTAAGGGCTACATGTCGCCGGGCATGCGAAAAGTAATCAGTAAGTAACCTGTCACTTTGTATTCATCGTGTGTCATAGTATGTATGGGTTGCTAAATAACTCGCCCGGAACCAGTCACTGCACTTATTCAAAACAGCGTGTCATACCACCTGTTCAAAAAACCTCCAAAAAGGCACAACAAAAATCAATTTTAAAATTATTTTAGTTGGTCTATACCCAACAAAAACTACTTATAACATTAAATTCATTATAACAATTTAAATTTGGAAAAGTACATAAACTAGACAAAAAGTACGGATGTTCAAAATATAGATTTTGTTGCAAGTTTTTTCTTTATTTGCTAACATTGGTATTATCAAACAATTTCTACGAATTTTTCACACTTCTAAAAATTTTGTATGCTGCATTATAACTCTAGTTCACAATAATATCTTTATAAAAAGAAGGAGCTGCAACAATTCAGCACAAATTAAATGTATAACTTATAAAGCAGAGTAACAAAATATATACTCAGCTTCAATTTTGTACCCACAGAAATTCTTACAAATCGCCAATTACTTATACATAACAAATCGTTACCAAAAATCTTGTAAATTATCTTAACAAGATATTTCGAAGACAGTATGGAGAAATTTTTCATTTTTAATTTATATTCTTGTAAAGTGTTTCAAGTTTTTAAATAAGTTGCGCAAAAAATCATATTCTGGTGATATATTTCTAGTTTTTTTGGTAGCGATATTTTATGGGTAAAATCGTCACTCGAAAAATCGCCAGTCGTCATTTCAAAAAGTAACTTGCCAAACAAGTTTTAAGATCGCGACGTTTGGTGAGAAATCGCCACATCTGGCAACCCTGGTCACTGTCTAAACAGTTCCGTATTCAGTTCTTTTAAACCAGTGGAGTGTTACGTCTTCATTTCTACTGTCACATAGTCATTCGGTACAGATAAAATTCCTTCAGTGTTATGTCCGCTTTGTAGCAGGCCATGGATTGAATCCTTTGGCACTAATTGCCATATTTTCATCCACTGTTTTGAACCAGTTCAATGACCAGTATCAACTTCAACTGCAACGACACTTTAATGCTTCAGTACACTTTGATGTTATGTTGCTTTTTCTCCAGTTACATGATATATCTGGTACCAAAAAGTGAATGTTTTGTCACCATAACTATAGTCAATTAATTGGTCATTTCAACCAAATTAACACTTTTTGGTGCACCACAATTTTAGTTTCACCAGTTTCGTGACGTGCTTCACAATCATATATCACAGAATTACCACTTTGGATCAATCGACCCTTCATTTCCCGCAGGGATGTTTTACTAGAGCAACAACAACAATTACAACAACA
Source organism: Delia radicum (assembly GCA_021234595.1). Lineage (NCBI taxonomy): Eukaryota > Metazoa > Arthropoda > Insecta > Diptera > Anthomyiidae > Delia > Delia radicum. The sequence continues at coordinate 3,619,702 of CM037852.1, forward strand.
AGAGATAACGTTTTTTTTATGTATTGTTTTTGATGTTTGAACTATATATAGTTCTATAGTAACTATATAGTTCTGGCTACTTTCCTTTGTTCAGCAATACCCAAAACGTCTCGGTAAATAAATTACAAAAAAGCAAATCAGTTAAAAACTAAAAACATTCTCCGTAGTTGATCCGCCATTTTGAATTTCCCCAAATTTCTCGTTAAATAGTAAACAAAGTCGTATTCAGCGATTCTCAAAACTGTCCTCTAAATAATTTAATTTAAAAAATTTAAAATCAGATTCGTATTCAGCTAACCGCCATATTGGATTCGCAATTTTTAATTTCTAAAATACAATTCAGATTTTTTCCGCCTACAAACTTTTCGCTTTTTGACAGTGTAGGGTATTAGAAAAGTATATGGCTTTCTTTTTAAAACACCGCACACTAGATATTTTTCAATATTTTCATTTAATGTTGTTTTTATTATATGAAAAATGATAAGTTTGACAGATTGTCATTAAGAAAAAGTCATACACTCACACACATACTGTGCTCACTGAATATTGCATAGCATAAGTATGAGTGTGTTTAAGTAGTGCACACACATGTGATGTATCACAAGATGATTTCCACGTAAAATTGTAATATTGTATATAGTTTTGCCATTTGTTTGTTTTATTTATAAAGTATTCCCTTTAATCATAGAAAAACCATTATATTTAAGCTTTTCATAATGAAAATGTTATTTAAGCCATTGGTTACACATACGTAACAATTTTTTATATATATTATTTTGACATATAAATGTCAAATTTGACATTAAAACTATTAATCATTTATAACTCTATGAAAACTCCTAAATAGGGTGTTAAAAAATTGAGTGTACCTAGGATTGAAACACAAAATTTTCCATTAACTATGCAAAAAGTATCTGATTTAATTTCTACGATATTCTTAAAAAATTGTAATTTTATTATTTGCATATCAAAGATTTTTAAAAATTCTTGTATCAATTTATTTTATTAAATTTCTATATTGCCTAAGGACATATTTAACATTTCTATCGTAATGTCGCTGTTGTAAATTGTTTTTTTTTTCTGAAAAACAAGGTAAACATGTTTAAAACCTAATAAGAAATTAATATCTTATGATTTTTATATAGATATTTGTCTATATCCCTTCAAGTTTGATTTTATTTATTTCTTTTCTCTTGTGTTTGTTAAAATGTCAACAATTTCAATATTCATGTTAAGAACAAACAATAAACGCGCAATTTTCTCCCACCTTTTAATACCGGATATCAAGATATAAATTTAATATAGTCGTATACTTTGCTAATATTAATAAAATATTATATCCTTGATAAGAAAAAAAAAAAAAAATAGAAAAATACCATGTTAAATACCTTTCTAAGCACACAGCGCCCATACAATTTTTTTTTAATACAGCGCCCAAATATATGCAGCCAATATTTGTATATTTCATTTATTTATTTCCCATTTCTGTTGTCTAAGTGACATTGATTCGTTTGTTTCGGTATCATTTTATTTATTTGTTTGTCATGTTATCTTTTGCAAGTCCTTGTCGTTGTTGTTGTCAAATTATCCTTAAGGGTTTTTTTGGTGTTTATCCTTAACTGTCAATATTATTGTGTATGCATGTTTTACATTTTTTCATTATTGTGTTAACAGCTTTACTTTACATATTTTTTTCAATTTTATTTGTCAATATCCTTGATGTATTTTCAATAATGTCCTGTATTTATTGTTATTTACATAATTTTTATTTAATACCTTCCTATCTTTTTTTTCTTTTTAGGAAATATGTATGTCTAACGGGAGTGAAAGGCAATGGTAAGTCATTTGAAATTTAATTTGAATATTTCTTTCAAAACAAGTATTGTATATTAGAAATATAAGTTGTAAAAAGTGTATGTTTGAAATATTAAGTAGCAGATGGCGCCACGTATAGTCCTTTTTCATCTCTATAGAAAAAACCTCTACATTTTAAACAAACTTCGTTTCACTGAAAAAAAACATTCTCAATGAAAAATTTAAATTAAACTTTTGTTTGATTTCAAACTCATTGTTAATTAAAAGTTTAATAATATATATTAAATGTTTAATTGAAAACGAATTTGGAGAACACAAAATTTCTAGTTTCTATAACTCATAATGGCAACAAATTAAAAAAAGACAAATATTAAAAATTTTAAAGTTTTGTCAAAATTTTGCAAAAAAAAAGATCACCAAAATTTTAAAAAAAAATCGTCAACATTGAAAAAAAAAATTGACAAAATTGAACAAAAAACTGATGAGAAATATAACAAATTTAATGAAATTTCCATAATTGAAAATTTTGCAAAAAAAAAAAACCAGCAAAATTTTGGTAATGGGTGCGATAAGAAAATGCATTACCTTGTAATGTGTACTCCTTATCTGTATCATTATTTTCCAACAAGAAGTAATGAATTAACGATAATTGAACACTCATGGATTACCGTGTAATGATACCTCATAACATTTTACATTATTGCAAAACATAAAATAATTACTTACTGATAATCAAGCACATAATGCACGAATTATAAACGTAAAGTAATTATTAATATATATTTTTGTAAATCTATTAATATACACATTACTTTATGATTTTTTGTAAGCATGAGGGTAAGGTGTATATTTATGATATTACGAACGAAAACACGAAGCACAACTCATTTACATTTTAAGCAATAAAATATAATATTATCGATAGCTCAGTTTGTAGAGTTATCACCTAACTAATTGTTAAATACCAGAGACCCCAGGTTCGAATCCCAGCATGACCACGTAATTTATTTAATAAAAAAAAAAAAGTTATTTATTTCATTAAAAAAAAACATCTGTAAAAACATTTTTTATGCATTTTTTTATGAAAATCTATTTATAGACACATTACTTTTTCCCACCATGTAACCATATAAGTAACCAGTTGATTTACCCCCTAGAAGGTAATGAGTCCACCCATTACTTTTAGGCTCATCGCCTGTAAAATTCATCAGTGAAGTAAAGCGTGAATCTCTATGGCGATACATTACTTTACCCATGATTTGGTAATCTTTGGTTTTCCATAATTGAAATAGTTCGCTAAAATTGAAAAAATAAAATTTTAAATTGCCTAAATAAAAAAAAAATCACCTAAATTAAAAAAAAAACTAGATTTAAAAAATTTGTCAAAATTAAAAAAAAAAAAAAAAAAACAATACTTAAAACAATCTTCAAAATTCACAAAGAAATTGAAAAAATAAAAGATTTTTTTTTTGCAATTATGACTATTTTTTTTTTTAATTGCAGGGATTTTTGAAATTTTGTCATTTTTTTTTTAATGTGGCATTTTTTATAGAATTTCAACTATTAACGATTTTTTTAATTTTTTCCGATTTTTTTTTCAATTTTGGCAACTTTTTAAAATTTTTACAATTTTTAATTTAATTTTTTGTAAACAATATTCAATTATATTTTTTAATAGATATGATTAAAATTTTAATTGAAACTAAATCAATTTAATAGCTACAAATTATTTTAATTCATACTACAATATCCTTAGTAGATATAACCGATGTCAATTAAACTTTTAATTGAATTAACAAATCTTTCAATTAAAACTCAACGGCTAAATATTTAAAAAAAAATTCAAATCAAATTAACTCTCAGTAGTATTGAAAAAAATAAATTATAACCCTTTCCACACCATAATGCTTCAGTGACTATTTTAATTTTTTCCATTATTATACTTTTCAACTTTGAACTGTGTTTTTTGACAGGACTTTCGTTTTTGTATTTTGTTTATCATGGATGGTAGCCGATTCGATGCGGATATCAGTAAGGGTAACGCCATTTTCTGTTATTTCGGTAACGGTATTTTAGGGCTAACGATATTTCATTTATTTCGGTAACGGTTTTTAGCGTTAACGGTATTTTATTTATTTCGCATCGGTATATTAGCCGTAAAGCTATTTTCCTTTATTTTGGTAACGTTGTTTTAGTTATAACGGTTTTTCAGTTATTTCGAAAGCGGTATTTAAGGATAACGTTATATTAGTTATACAGGTAATGTCAATGCACATCGATAATTTTAGCCCCATTATACCCAAATTATAATGACTTGCTAGTTTATGATGAAGCTTTGGGATTATATATATCTTTTTACAGCGATTAGTTTTTCGGTAACGGCATTTTAGATATAACGCTATTTCAATTAATTTGGTAATGGTATTTCAGCGATAACGGTATTTTATTTATTTCGGTAACGATATTTTAAGGATATTGATATTTTAGTTATATCGGTAACGGTATTTTACAGATAACGGTATTTCAATTATTTCGGAATCGGTATTTTAGGGATAAAGATAGTCTGTTGAAAGTGGTTTGGATCGATAACGGTATTGACTGCCATCCCTGATTTTTATTTGGTATTTAGGTCTTCTAAATAAACACGATTTTTTGAAACTTTTCAAAACGAGAAAAAATTAAAATAATATAAACAAACAATTATAAATCAAAGTTAGGCACGACTTTTGACAAGCAACAAGGATAATAGCAGAATGGACTATAAATAGACCAGACATGTATTTAAAAGAAAAAAAGTCGATAACAATAATTAACAATTCCAATTTAAAGTATTTTTGTAGTAAGCATGTATTTTATATAATCAGATCATAACGTAAATTTGAAGTATATAATATAAAGAGACCACAAATGAACTAACAAGGAAAGAATCCTTTAAGTCGTCCATTGATTGCAGTGAAATTTAGATAAATTATAGAGGAGAAAAAACTTAAGGGCAAATATTTTATTAAGGTTGTAAAAAGGGTATTTTTTGCGAATTTTTTACATTTACTTTAAAGCATTAATAATTAAGTATGTTATCAAATGAAAGATATTTCAATGAGCTACCTAATGCTATATAATCCTTGTAATGTTTATGTTATTTTTAAAAAATCTTAAATTTCACGGACAGTAGAATTAAGTGAGGTTAAACTGTCGCCTCAAAAAAAGGCTCCAAATAATTGTACAGATTAAAATTGTTGTACTTGGTTATTAACTCGTTATTGACCAACAGTGCCGTTTTCAACTTAATACTTTTATAAGTGGGTTCTTTTTAAAAAAATTTTAAAAATATATAAGAAAAAGACAAATCCTTTACATTCTTGATTGTTATTTTGATGAGAAAACACGAACATTTATTTCTCTGCTAAAAATTAGTTTATGGAAATCGATACGAAAACGAAAACATTTTGTACGACTTATTTCCTGTGCCACCCTAGAAATACTACTAGACATATGAAAATTATGTCAGTGTTGTCACATGACAGTTTATGCAAATAAACAAAAACCAAGATTTTTTCAAAAAACATCTGTTAACCTAAAAAAAATAAAATTGCATACATTTTTGAACCAATATTTGTCCATAAAGTTATACAAACCTACATTTTCGATATGAAAGGTAATATTTCCAGACGCTTTCAAGCCAACAAATTTCTTAGTAAAGCATTGCTCCCTATATATCCAAAGTTTGGATGAACATGTCCAGCGGATCTATAAAGTGCCCTTAATGAGTTAAAAAAGTAGTTACTTCCTCCTCCAGTTTTAAATGAGCGAGGGACTTAATGTGAAATTAGTGTCAACGGGATTCTCATAGATTGCATACTAATTATTATACAAATACTGATGGGAGCTATGCAAACTGTATATCGTTGGAAAGCTTATAAAATTGTCTTAAATGTATTGTTATCTTTTTAGTCGCGAAAACTCTTGTTTTTTAGGTCGTGGAAACTCTTGTCTATGACGAGGGGCGAAATAAGGACTGTCACGGGTAACCTCACGGGACACTGTGGCCTTAGGTACCAATTGTACAAGATGGGACGATCCTCTACGGATACGTGCAGGTTTTGTGAATTGGAACCCGAGACCTCAGAGCATGTTCTCTGCAAATGTCCGATGCTCTTCGACAGGAGGGTGCGTTATTTTGGTGGTCGAATAGTGACGCCATCGGACGTTTGGAATTGTTTACCTGGTAGGATAGTTGGCTTCGTAGGGAGCCTGAACCTATAGGGTGTATTCGTTGGCAGTACAAAACACCAACTTCTGGTCGCGGAGCATAGTGCCACTCTAGTCTAATCTAATCTAATTGTTATTTAAATCCACAATTGGTTACCAAATATTACATGTCATCTGCTGAAATATGAATACTTATTATGTCTTTGTTTTTAATGTTAAAATATAGTTGAGAATCACGATATCGCATATTAATTAAGTTATCCTTAACATTATAGTATTAAGTATTTCATATTAAAATTTCAGAACCATTCAATTTATTTAAGCATAATAAAACCATAGAACATAAATGTCATGATTAAGGTAACGCCACGAAGCTTCTGGTAACCCTTCTAAAATATATTTGACATAACTTGTAAGATAATTTTATAGTCTTTCCGATGATATACAGTTTTTAAAAATCTGAATAGACATACCCAGATTTTCCATATGTAATTTGAGAAAAGACCGATTTAAGAAAGTGGGTGATTCTTGTGAGTTAATGTTGTCTTCTCTATCCCATATTAAAATTTCATGAAAATCGGCGGGATACCTTCCTTGTGATTTTTTAAAGTTTGGTTGAAGTCGATATTATTTTACCCTTCTCTTTAAAATTCGAATCGTGAATCTTATGCAGGAAAATTTTAATGTTAAAAAATATATGAACAGTAGTTGTTCCATATTTAAAAAAGCTTATTAAAAACTGGTTTTGTTGTTTGTCCAAAAATCAAACCCCCATTTTTATATTTTTGTCAAATGTCAACAAGCGTGTGTAGTCGTGAACTTAACACAATAATCTCATCCTACTGATTCTAAGTTTATCTGATACTCATTAAAACCTTTAACCCTTTTGTTTCCACAATATCTATTGAAAATCACCAAGATGAAAGATATTTAATAGGTTGCATCAAAGGATAACGAATTAAAAAATTAAAAAATCGAAAAAATAACACATGCATTGTCAATAAAATAAAAATATATACCCTTCGAAAGACAACCCCTTATCATTTGACACAACGGCATCAAGGTAATATTATCATATCGAAAGAGATACAGAAGAAGGGGTTAATTTTTAAAACAAAAAAGATCAAGGGTGTGATATTTCGTTGATTAGTTTAAGAAAAAGTTAGCATATACTCTGAAGCTTCCATAGAGATAGCAAAAACAACTAGTTTTAGACACTTAAAGAAAATTATTGGTAAAAGGAGAACTAAATATTACTTAAGTAAATAAAATATACGGACCGGAACAAATTTTATATTTTTTAATATTTTTTTAAACCGAACTTTGTAAAGACAGTAATATTCTGCATAAAAAAGATCTATGATTGAAATTCTATTGAAAGCTACTGAGAGACATCTATAACATAATGGCGCCCAACGTGAGAGTTAATAATGCAAATCATATAATAGTCGTTCTTGTAGGCTCGTATATTGAGTGTAATGTAAGGGGGTACTTTTATAAATTTTTAAAAATTCTACAAAGTGTACCCGTTGAAGTTAGTTTTTTAAAGGTTCAAAATATAAAGTTTTAAAGACAGAAAATATAGAAATTTAAGACATACAAGGAATTTTTATATTTTCTTTCTTTAAAACTTTATTTTCTCAATGTACCTTATGCATATTCATTTCATTTCACTTCATGTCATTTAATATTCCAACATCTATGCGAAGTCGTATATGGGCATTTCCATAGAAAGGTCAGCCGTGACCGAAGAATTAAATGTGGACAAATAATTCCTTCTGACTTGTATTATTAAACAAATATACTTGAATTTTAATAAATTAAAAAGTCCAAAGCATATCTTAGTTGCCATGATGATAAACCATAATTTTCAGTAACATTTTCTCTTAAACATTTAATTCTTTAAGAGCGATTCTGTTAGTATACTCTTATTTAAACATTTGTGTTACAACAACAGTTAACTTTAAAAAATGCAAACGGTGTAAATAAAGATCAGTAAACGCAAATATTTCTGTGTTGGTTTCATTGACATTCTAATGTCACGTTCGTCAGAACAAAACAAAATGGATCCTTATTACTTCTGTGGTGCTGGTTTTTAAAACTTTTAATTTAAATCACGTTTGTGGTGAATAATTTAAAATGATAAAAATCTGGGACCCAGCAATTAGAGTTAATTTTTTATAAAATTTCAAACTTTGTCACGTCACCTGGCAAATATTTTTCTTTTGATTAATAAAATGATGATATTTACAATTATATATATTTTTCGTAGATGACACCCTTAGCTAATAAGAGGAGGGCAAACACAAATGCACGACTGTATAGAGAAAAATTAAAAAAAGAACCACACTAAAAAAAGTCAGCAAAGTCGGCAACATTTTTGCTGACTTTATTTTTTGAGTGCACATGTGCAAAGTCACAAATAAAATTTCATATATTATACTAAAAACATAGGCCATATAAATATAAAAACGTCAAGACAATTGGACCAGAGTATACTTTACTAAAGGTTTGATATGCGCAGAATCCGAATCTACTAAAGGTTTGATATGCGCAGAATCCGACTCTCCAGGGTTTCGAGATATCTTAAACTAGAGTTATAAAAAACTTGGTTTTTCGCGATATTCGGGACGTTATAACATCACGAATTGAGCTTTATTCATAAAACTTTTTGTGTCATCTAAAAGTCCTATATATTCGGATTCAGCACACAACAAACATTTTGCAAAGTATACTATAGCATCAGGTTTGGACAACTTGTTGGCCAGTGTAATTGAATTAAATAAAATTAAATTCACCATATAAAATTTAAAATAATTTTTAATTTAAAAAATAATGAAAAACACTTTTCTTTTAATAAGTGCTAACGTTTACCTAACACAATATGATATTTATGTCACATTACGCTACATACGTCACGTTTCAAACTATGGGTTGTAAAAGAAAATCCAAAAAAGTTTTTTTTAATTCCAAAAATTGTAAAACAAATTTAAAATATTCCGAATCATATTTAAAAAAAGTTTTATCAAAAAAGTCCGGCGCAATTCGCAGAGTTTTGCGTTTTTGTAAAAAACTTAAAAAACCAACTTCTAGTCTATTTTTGTCACATGACGTCTCCCTCTGCAATTGCTTATATTTACGGAACATGCAGTTGAATTAGAGATAGAGTTTCTTACTTTCTAAACAAAAGTATAAAGAAGGGCCTTTTTTGTTTTTCACCTCGTCAAAGCGTACGACTGTAACGTATATGACTATGGAAATGCCCATATACACTAAAATACGAGAGGAGTAATTAAAATAATAGAAAAATTATGTTTGTATCCACGAGAGCGTAATAAATGCCAAATAAAATCAACTAAAGAATTACAAAACAACATCGTGTTTAATCCTTTTTCATTTCAAATATCCTTCCACCTCCCCTATTTAACCCTTTTATCTACAAATCATTACCATCACCAGCAGTATTTTGACGTTTCTTATTGTTGGCTGGGAAAAATACAGAAAAAGAAACAATCGAATTTTAATCAATTCGTGTCTGTATAATTTTTTTTTTTTTTTATATTTCTTAAACTCATTTGCATACACATGTTTTACATATTTTTTATTGTCTTTAGCATCTCAGCTATTGTTTTAACAGTCTTAAATTATGGTTTTTGTTTCTTTCCAAATTTTCCCCAAAACATAACAGGCGGTATATTTTGAGTTCTAGCTGGCGAAATTGTTTAACAATTTAATACTTTTTCTTTTATTCGAAAGATTTTTTCTTTCATATCCGTTTCCTGTTTTTCCCCGTTTTTTTTGTTTTTGTCTACAATATTTGCTTTTAGACATTATTCTATAAAAAATAACACGTGAAAGGGTTATTATTTCACGCGATGACCCGCAATGCCGCAGTAACGCCTGTTTTTACCATAAAAATTCGTGCCTTTTTACAAAAATCAACATCAACAACGGGTGGTCGTTTAACTTTGGTCGCGTGTATTTTATTTTTTTCTATTATCCTTTTTTTCTGATATAGACCCGTTTTAGGATATATATCATAGAGTTCTTAGTATGAGTAGGTAGTAGTGGAGTATTTAGAGTTTAGAGTAAACTTTGGTTGTAGTATATTTACTTGTTGTTGTCTTGTAATGATATGCAAACCTTTATCTATTGAATAATGCAGTTAAAATTTATACGTTGGTTAGATGGTATGTTGTGATGTTTGATAGGACTAAGTTTTGTGTATGAAGAATAAGGAAATTTTGAGGAACGTGAAACATATAAGAAATGATTCAAATTCTTTTAAATCGATTGAAGAATTAAAATTTTGCATAAATATTTAGAAAGTAAATTATATACTGGAGATGGGCACGTGAGCAGAATTTTATATGATTCCGGTCATATAACAAATTCAAATTTAATTTAATTCTAAGTTGACCTATCTGGGTAGTTTCCTGGTCAGTGTTGAAATCCAAAATACCTATATCTCTAAATCGGAATTATGGTTATCCCATTCCGTCAATTTTTTTTTTCCAAATTCATTCTCAATATAAAATTATAAATTTTTCTCCCAACATTCCCACAATCAACTCAAACTTTTTCCTTTACATTCTGTAAAAAAAAAACGTTTGTAAAAAAAATGTTGATAAAAAAAAAATTCTGACAAACAATAATTTTTGATTAAAGATGAATTTTTAATTTAATGTAAAATGCGCCCGACAAACAGCACGCGATACATAATGATAGAAATAACATTGAGAACTAGACATTTAAAACGATAGCCCTGGCCAGCCTCCGACAACCACGAATAAACATTACAATAATAATGTGCATATAGACAAAACAACAAAAATTTTAATCTCAACGGCAAACGGAAGCGGAAATCAAACGACCAGAACAAGTATCAAACAAAATTTTTAATGTCTTGGCCGTGAATAACAAAAAAAAAACCAAAAAAAAAACGCTAGAAAAACCATCAGAAAAATAAAATAAAAATTGTGATAAAATATTTGGGAAAAAAAACGTTGCAAATGGAATGAAAAAAGGACTTCTTCAAGTAAGTTTGTATGTAAATACACTCAAACAAACATCTATAGTTTGCTAAGGAGGCATAAGTTAAGCTTAGGGTGTCATTTTACAATATTGGCGGTGGAAGTGGTGGTTGGGTACAAGCGTTAACAAACATCAACAAATGCTAACCATGGTATATTTTTTCCTTTGATTTTTAAGTTTTTTTTTACTTTTTTTTGGCTCATTAGGATTTTTTTTTTTTTATAAATTTTCAGTTTTTCCGTTTTTTTGGTTTGTTATTTTCCTGTAAAAAACAAAAAAAAAAAAAAATAGCGATAAAAATGTTTTAAACGAGCCTTTTAGAAAAAAAAATTGAAATTGTGTTTAATGATTTATGAATAATCGCCATTTTGCTCGATGACTGATGGTAATAGAACCGTTAAAATGAACAGCAGAAGAAGGGGAGGAAGGATTTTGTCTTTTTTTTTTCTAAATTTTGATGTGTTTTCTTGTTAATTTTTCTTAGGTTTTTAAGTGTTTTTATTCACTTAACATGAACAAACAAAAAAAAAAAACGAAATTGAAATTGTTGTAACATTTAGCTGTAGTGTTTAACAAGCGGTTGCATGGGCGTGTGTCCATTTGACAGATTTTTTGACAGTGTAACATTCTAATTTTTTAAAGATTTGATTTTGATGTTAAAATATATAATTTTTTTACATTATTTTTTATTGATAACAAAAACTAATTGTTTAGAAATGACAAACAATGAGAAGATAACGCGAAAGCCATTAAATTAATAACAATTTAGATAGAAAATTGGTTTTTATTCGAATCGAATTTTAAAAGAAATTCTTTAAATGACATAAAATTTTTAAAAATTTCTCCCCCAAAAAAAAAAAAATGTTAAAAATATGGTAAAAATAATAACAAAAAAAGAATTCGTGGAACAGAAAAATCGCGAAAATATACTTGGGAAACCAAAAATGCACGAAAAGAATTCTCTGACACTTTCTTAATGACACTTTTCACTAAACTAATGAAAATTTCTTAAACTTCATGAAAAAGTTTCATAATTTTTATGAAACTATTTTTAATAAAACTTTTTCATTAGGCGTATGAAATTTTTAATAAAATTTTATGAAAAACTCCACAGATCGACACAAAAAAAATCGTCTGAATTAAAATTTGAAAAAAGCGATAAAAAAATTAAAAAATTAAAATTAAAAAAAAAAAATGCTGTCTTGGAAAATCATTATTCTTCTAATGATACAGGCGGTGGCCTTTTTCCTATGCGATACTTAGTTTTTTAAAAAACACGACCTAACCAATAAAGTCGAAATTTAGAACCGGTATTGGTATATGGGGCGAGTTTTGGTCAATAATTTAAAATTTTTTTTCTTTTGCTCTTTAATTTTTTGAGATAAATTTTATTTGGATTTTATTAATGATTATTATATTTTTTAAATTTTTGTTTTTCCCCCTTAATTTTAGCGATTTTTTTTTAAATTTTAGTATTTATTTTTTTTGATTTTGACGATTTTTGCCCAATTTTTATTACTTTTAAAGTGTTTTTTACTATTAAAGTTTTAATAGTACTACTAAAAATTTGTTTGAATTAAAAATATTCAATTCAATTTTTAATAGATATGATTAAAATTTTAGTTGAAACTACAATGTCTTAATAGCACCGAATTTTATTAAACTTTTAATTGTATTTACAAATATTTTAATTGAAACTGAAATTAAGTTTTCAATTATATTTCTGTTAAAAAATCTCATTCAACTTTAATACAATTTCTCAAAAATCACTTTAAATATTTTCTCTCAAATTTTTTTACTATACAATTTACACTTTCTATTTATCTTTATGTCTACTCAATTTTGACCAGAATGGCTTAGAGTTTTTATATTGTATTTGAAAAAAAAAACCCTTTCAACGTCAATGCCAATTCCAATTTCCAAACTATACTTTAAACTTCAAACTTTACTGCAGCAATAGAAGGAAAACAAAAATACAACCAACAAACTTAAAATTTCTATGCATTTTATATGTGGGTCTGCATAAGTCAGAAACTGCCCATTTAGTTAGACTGTGTAAAGTAGAAAAGGAAGTAAAAGTATAGAAAAAAAGAAACAAATTTGTACCAAATAAAATAAATACAAATACAATTAAATAACAAAATGAATTCTCTTTAATGGCTCTCATACTGGATTCTAATAAAAATGGTAAACTTCTAAAAAGCCAATAATTAAAAATGCACAAAGAAAAGAAGAATACAATTTTTAATTAAATTTACAAAAAATTTATACAAACAATCAAATTTAATTTAAATTTAAATGAAAGAAAATTGTTAGTTATCGAAAAACTAAAATAACTTGATGATTTTCATGCTCCTTCAAGTGGGTAATGGTTTTTAGATTTTAAAGCGCCTTAAAGTAGGCAATGTTTTTTTTTAAGAAATCAAAAAGGTTATTGTAATTTTGTTTAATAATGAAAATAAAAGTAGACAATAAGTATTAAAATAGTATAGCTCCTTAAAGTCGGCACTACTTTTTTTAAGAAAGCTTAAAAAAGGGAGAATGATTTGTATAATGTGATTAGTATTCATAAGCAGGGCAGCGACTTTCATGCCAATGCATGTTTCTATTCAGTTGCCCAATATTCATTTTGATTTATTACATTTCCGAATCAAAGAATTTGCTGCAAAATGGCATCGATTTGTTGTTATGTATTTTTGCGTATTCTGTTATAAATGCAGTTTTTGGCATTTTTTGCTGCATATTTTGCATACGCTCAATTTAATTGCATATTTTGTAAAAATAAAATTAATAATAATAAAATTAAAATTAATTAAAAATAACAATCAAAACAAAGCATTTGTAACCCTTAACACATATATTAAAAAAGAGTCAATAAAGCTCCTCCCCGAAACTGCAAAAATCAATTTTTAAAAAACAGCAAACTTAAATTTTATATTTTTTTATTTTTAGTGCATATTTTTAGAATTTAACTGCATATTTTTTGATTTTTTAGTGCATATTTCTTTTTGAGTGCATATTTGAAGGACCGAACTTCGAGCAAATGTTCGATGTTCAGCCAAAGCCGTAACCGATGCCAAAATTTACTTTTTGATTTGAGTAAAACGTGAATTTTGGTTGATTTTGACTACGAAACTTGTTTAAACTAAAACAAAATATATATAAACATGAGTAAATCTAAAAAAAGCTAATTTTGAAAAAAAAAATTTAATAATATGAAATAAGGAGTTAAATTATTTTGATGACACCTTTTGAAAAAAACGGAAAGGCTAGAACTTGTTTATTTTTACTGAAATATATAATGAATTTAATACAAATTCGTGTGCTTGTACTTGAAATTAAAGAATTTTATCTGAAAATGTACTCAATTTATTCAAATACTCGGTGTTTGGTCATAATTTGGCCGAACGCCGAACTTGGCCACACTCCGAAGTTGAATACTCATTTGGACACTAATGATTTCGTTTACGGAAAACTTTAAGCCACTTCAAGAAGTTATCAGTAGTTTTTGTGACTACGCTAAAGTATATTTAAATCACGAACTAATAAACTCTGAAATATTTCCTTAAAGAAGACAATATTTTTAAAGAATTTTTTTTAAAGCGCCAAACAAATAAAAGTAGACAATAGATTTACAAATGCTAAAATGTAGGCTATGTTTTTTTTTCCTAATTTGTATTTTTCAACATGCTTTTTCTTCTAATTTTTGTTATTATTTTCTTAAATTCACTTTTTGCGTGAAATTTTAAATTTTTTGATTGAATTTATTCTATTTACAATTGGTAATATCCCTTTTTTTAGCCCACTTAAAAAAGTTGTATTTTTGTTCGATTACTAAGCTTTCTTTTATTGAAAAAATAAACCACTTCCAAAATAATCAATAATTTTTGTGACAGCAGTAAAGTCTGTTGAAATCATACTAAAATTAATCAACTACGTTACATCTCCTTAAAGTAGGCAATATTTTGAAAACAGTGATCCTCATTAATTTATGTAATTTTCTCCCTCACTTGAATAATAAAATTAACAGCAATATGCAAATATTTTTAAAGTAGACCATAATTTTTATGACTTCAGACCGTGGATGGAAAATTCTAACCCGTTTAGGATTTCGAAATATATACCCCTGTTCAGAGTTCAGATTTTTCTACAATAATTAATGTAAATTTAAAAAAAATTTAGAATTTTAAAAATTTTTTTTTCGAAAATTTTTTTTACATTGTGCTTTGATCGAATTTCAATCGTTATTTTCCCTGACTGAAATGAAAACAAAAAGTATTTAGAATTTTTTTTTATAAAACAACTGAAGAACTATTTGTTTTGGCCAATTTTTTATGTCCTCTTGATTTTTTGATATTTTTATGTAAAAACTTCTTACACTATTAACTAAGGAGTGAGATTGATAAAAAGCCGACACACATTTTCACGTACTTTTGTGTAACACATTGAACTTTTTTTCTTGCCAAGTTAACTTTAGGAACGTTGGCATATTATGTATGCAAAATATTGAAGCGATCGGCTTATTATTTCGCTTACAAATGGTATCTGAACAAACGGTGAGTAATGAATTTTTTTGACACATTTAGTGCCCTAATTGCTAGAAGCACACCATTTCCCAAAAAAGTGACAGTATTAGGAACTTGTTTAAAAGCCTTGCTCAATAATTTAAAAAGAATCTTAAAATTATTTGATTGTTCTAAGTTATGGACATTTAAACAAATTATTTTTTGTAAGATATTCAAGGTTTTTTTTCGTAAAAATTCTACTTTTTGCCCTCACTTTTTGTTTCAAGTCCATTTGTAAACAAACTAATAATCACAGACACAACTTCACTTTTAAACATACAAAAAAGTTATAAGTGATAATCTGTGTTGGGAATTATTCGACATATGCCTTTTCTTAATAAACATTCGAAATGATTTTTTTTTCAGAATTAAATTATTTCTTTAAAATGTAATATTCTTACACTCACAGTATTATAACGTTAAAAACTACATAAAATATATTTAAATTAATTGCAAACGCAAAAAAATTAATTGAAACCCATTAAAAAAGGACTACTGATTTCCATTATATTCAAACCATTTTGATATGTATTATTAAAAATTGTTTAAATACCCCATAAAGGTAGTAAAAACAACAGAAATTCTTTTAAAACAACCTTCAATATTTAACGGATAAAACTAAAAAAAAAAAAATACAATTTTTTTCGTTTGTTGTAGAAATTTAAAAGTTTTTTTTTTTTAAATTTCAACACAGAACACATACACAAGTCATGTGAATTTCTGGTAAATTTAATTGAAATAATTTAGCATTTAAACAAACTCTTTTTGTAAAAAATATTTTGGGAATTATTAGACTTTTTTTGAAAGAGAAAAAAAATTCAAAATTTAACTGCCAATATTTAACTACAACCGAAAATACGAATATTCCTATATTTTGTTTTTTAAACTACCGATAGAAAAAGTTTAAAACTTTATTTTTATGTACTTTAATTGATTCTTCATTTGAAAACAAACTTTACGTATGACTTCATAAATAAACTTGAATTGGTAAGAGAAAACATACTGTGAGTGTATATTTGCCTTACAATCATTTAAATTGCAATTTAAAGATTATTAGATTTATTTTAAATACTTTTACCCCAAAATATATGCCACATTTTTAATATTCTTTAAGCCTCCTTAAAGTATGCAAACAACTACTCACATATCTTTTTAGCATATCATCCCACTTATCTTTCATTCATATGCACGTTTTCCTAATAATTTTTCCAACATTATCTACACTTATCCAATCAAAACAAAATCAACAAAAAGAAGAATTTGTTTTGATCTTTGATTGCCTTTTTAACTAATTTTCATATAGAAAATAAAATAAGAAAACTCACAAATACAATAAAAAAATTACTTTAAACATATGCATACATTACCCACACTAACACACGCATTAATGTGTTACAAACACATACAAGCACAAAAAAAATAAATACCAAATAAGTTGACATGGTAAACATATCTAACATGTCAACTAAAGTCTACTGGTAAATATCTCCTACCCCAAATCTCTCGATAAAGGAACAAATTAATGTATATTTTTCTTAAAATTTTCCCATATATTGATATGCAAGTTTCGGCACGCTAAGTAATGGTACGAGTATGTTTGTATGAATTTACGCTTGAATTTACATATAGACTGATGATGTCAATGTTAAAAAACAGCCTCAAGGGAATAAGGAAAATTGTAATTTTTTTGGCGTTTGCCAAAAAATACATAAAAAATAAAATTACAAAAAAAAATTTTGCATACACATACAAATACACGCCTATGCGGTTTAACGCAAAAATATTTAACATACGTTACATGTAATTCGCGAAAATGTTCATCAAGTGATTGTTACTTACCACCGTCTCCGTTTTCCACCCACCCACACCATTCAGTCAATGTGGATTTTGGCAAGTGAATTGTGGCAACAAAGACAAAATATAAACGGTGTCAATGAAGAGAATTACAAACAATTTAACAATGGTTTTTTGGATTGAATTAAGAACATAGATGCAAATAATATCAAGGAAATAATTTTAAATAATAAGTTTTTATATTTTTTTTTTTTTTTTACAAAATTTACGTATTGTGCTTTAAAACGCTAATATGTAAAAGAGAATACTTAAATTTCAGTTTTGGATACACTACCCTTTATTATGAATCGATGCGTATAATTAATATTGTTCATATTATAATTAAATATTGCTCATTCGTGCATTCAAGTCGGGCTTTAGAGCTTTAACAGTATAAAATATTTTTGAAACTATTTGGGCAAATCGGAATTGATCTCCGACTGGGGTTTTTATTCTAAAAATCTAACATTTCGAATCAAAGTTTAAAAAAAAATTCAAATAGAATTTTTTTTCACTTACTCTTCTTACTTAGACCAACGAAAATTTTCAGCGTCCAAAAATTTCCGGTATCCACATAAAAGAAGATTTTTATTTAACATTATGAATGAGTTTGAATGATTAAAATTTTGGTTATTTCGCCTTAATAAGAGTGAATAAAATTTTTTTTCTTAAAATAAAATTCGATTTTAAAATAATTTTTACTATCTCTAAAAAATTTTAGATTTTACAAATTTCGTTTTTTAAGCCAACTGCCCCGCTACAGGAAAAAATATATCGTATCAATGTCAAACTTACTGTATTTGATCTCCTTATCTTTAATACGATGCGAATAAAAAATGGAAACAATTTTACTCTTTTTTTCAAAAAGTGGGCGAAGTAGGTGTGGTTAAATATTGTCAAAATGTAAGCTTATTTTTAGTATATTATTTTTAATAATTTAACTGAATATGAAAAATGCTGAAAATTTGTCTATATCAATATAGAGAAAATAAAATGTTTTTATTCAGAACAAGCTCAAAATTTTTAGTGTAAAGAAAAACTCACTCCACCTAAATTTTTTTTTAATTTTTTAAAGAAGATTTTTCTATCGATTCTGAAAGTTTCATCTTGTAACTCGTATTAGTTTTAAGAAAATATTCGCTAAATATTGTCCTTTATACTCGTATATATTTATATATTACATATTGCTCATACGCCATGTAAATTTTATATTATTTAAATTATAATATTCAACGAAAATGTTCTTCAAAACTAATGCGAATTATACGATAAAAGTTTTTCGACCGATAGAAAAAAACATCTAACGTTTTTTAAAAAATTAATGGAATTGAAGATTGTAAAAGAAATCCATGTAATACCTAGAAGTTTTATACAAATAAAAAAAAAATAATATATAGCATACTTTTAGGCTTTATAGTTAATTTTAAGAAAAATCTCTTTATGATTTAAAATTTTTCAAATTGTTTGCTCCCTTTTGCAAATTTCTTACATTTATTAAGAAATCCTTATAAATTTTTCATTTAAATCGTTTTAAATTTATATAAATCGTTTTATTTTTTAACAAACTAAGCTTTACATATGTTATTAATATGAATATTTTTTAAAAATATTTTTCATATTTTAATGTTCTTACAAATATTTTACTTTATATGTGAATGATTTGGTTTTTTTTTTTTTTTTTGTGTTCATACTTATTTCAAATCCTTAACATATTCATTTAAATATGTCACGTCCACACATTCAAATGGTAGTCATCTTGTGAAAGTTGTAGTAGAAAATATTATAAAAAAAAGACTCATAAGTAAACCTATATTTATTTTAAAATAAAACAAAACATGAAATACATATAAATAATGAAATGAAGTAATTTAAAAAAATTCATATTTTTATTTATGTTTAATAGGGAGGAACGATTTTGGGGTTTAAAAAAAAAAAATGTAAATCAATAAATAAAGTATTTTTGAAAGCTTTAGCGATATCGGAAAAATTTAGTTTCAGAGATTCATTTGAAATTATAAGATTTTTAAACAAACTGAAGTAAAAAATGATTTTATATAAAGCTAAATAATCATATAGTGGATTTGCTGATCATATAAGCCAATATGTTACCATATAGCTCAATATATTACCATATATGGCCTCGTATATGACCATATATATTTTTTATCCCGAAATTTAAGGCTTTATAGACATTTAAGCCATATAGACATAAAGGGTGTCCCAAGAAGAGCGCAATTTTTAAATTTTAAATAAAACACAGATATTTAAAAAAAAATGAGGTTATGTATGGGACAATATATCGTGCAGATGGCCGCCGCGGCTTTGCTGGCATGCACGCGATCTTTTAATGCAATTTTCAATGACCGTTTTGCATGAATGCTGCGGTATTTCATTAATGCAGCGTCCAATTTCCTCTTTTAAGGCTTGAGTTGTCGTCGGCTTATTCGCGTAAACCATCGACTTCAAAAAACCCCAAAGAAAAAAATCTAGTGGTGTTAAATCGCACGATCTAGGCGGCCAATTCTGATCTCCAAAACGCGAAATAACACGACCGGGAAATGACTGATGCAGCAATTGAATTGTTTCTCTGGCTGTATGACATGTGGCGCCGTCTTGTTGGAACCACATGCCCTCCACATTCATTTCTTCAATTCTAGGCAAGAAAAAACTGGTTATCATTTCACGATACCGAACACCATTGACTGTTTGCGCTTGACCTGCCTCATTTTCATAAAAAAAGGTCTAATGATTCCTCCAGCCCAAAAACCACACCACACAGTGACACGTTGAGGATGCATTGCTTCTCGTGAATCACTCGAGGATTTTCCTCACCCCAAATGCGACAATTCTGCCTATTGACGAAGCCATCAAGATGAAAATGGGCCTCGTCACTGAAGATGATTTTATCGGCAAAATCAGCATTTTCATGTTGTCTCTCCAATACCCAATTAACGAACTCCCTTCGCTGTCCATGGTCAGCTGGCTTCAGTTCCATACATAACCTCATTCTGTCTACTTTACGATATAATAAAGTTTCACGATTTTTTTTTAAATATCTGTGTTTTATTTAAAATTTAAAAATTGCGTTCTTCTTGGGACACCCTTTAGTTTCGAGTCCGAACATTTATACATATGATCAAATACTGAACTATATATGGAAACATGATCAGATTGATTGTTGCATGATTCTAAACATACAAGACAATTTCTATTCATATACAATCCCTTTTTTTTCAAATGAAGGGAATGAAGCCATTTTTTGGATTAACTTAGAAAAATTAATTCTCTTGATTAATAGGTAATCGTTCCACCCTAATATATAATCGTATGAGTGTATGTGTTTTAAAAAAATGTAAAATGTTATAACAATTATCAACGGTATATTATGCATGATGCATTTCTTTAGTTAACTGTTGATGACATCTTATATTTGTGGTGGTTACTCTGGATACAAAAATATAAAATGGGAGTAGCAAGTATGTAATAATAGTGGTAGTATGTATGAAAAAAAAATCAACGGAAACGGATTTTGTTATATACGTGTGATTTGTGCTAGAAATAAAATTTATAACCTCAAACCTGTAGTTTAACTGTATTTTAACATTTCCTTATTCAGTTCTGCCACCAACAGTTGTCATCATCATCATCGTCCTTGTTGTATGTTTGTAATATTTTGAAGGTGTTGAGTATTCTACTTGCTGGCTGGTTAATGGCATCCAATGATATATTACCAGCAAATAAAAAAAAAAATCACAAGTCAAAACACATTTTTTTTGTTCAAACGTGTCATAATAAGCGGAATTGTAGAATATTATTTATCATAATAAACTAAAAATTAAAAAAAAAAATCCTACTAAAAATCATTGCATTAAATAAGTCTGCGAATTATGTTAAAATATGTTAAGAATATGTTAAAATACGATGTATACTTTTAGGAGCCTAAGCTTTTCGTATGGTTTCGCTAGTAGCCACTTGCGTACTAAACAATTAATTTCTTAATGTATTTTGATCAGCAAAACTAAAAATGCACTTTTAATAAATCTGTGGTTTTGTGTATTTGATAAAATACCTGTTTGTACACTTAATAGAAGTATCTAGAGAATAAAAGTTCTGCAAAAGTCATACTTTTTGCATTAACTCAAAACTTTAAGGGCAAAAACCAGTAAAAATTAGTATGTGACTTATCAAGTTTTTACAATAAGCCCTTCTATTATAAAATATTGCCATTAAATCTTTGTATAAAAATATTTAAAATTCTTTAAAGTAAGTTTATTCCCTATAGGTGGAAAGGAACTTGGCCGAGATGACACGAAACACTGGTTCAAAGTTGGCAGGGACCAGTTTTGGATCAGACTTTTTATATAAAAGTTACAGCTTAATTTAGCTGGGCGTTGTTATATGAGGGATCCTTTGACACGTTTTTTCACCCTGTGACGTGTAAGGTGATGTTTCTAAATTAAAGTGGGTCTCGATCACAGAACGTTCTGATTACAAAGCAAGCACACTACCGTCGCCGCTAACGTTGCCGTTGCATATTGACCGGCTAACAGCCAACTTTTGTTTTTTGCGTGTCTGTTTAACAAGAAAAGGAAACAAACCCTAGCACTACTACAAATGTATAGTTGAAGTGCAGTAATATTCCCTCGGTTGACCAGTCACGGGATAGGTCCTTAAAGTTCAATTGCTCTTTTTGCAGTTCTAATTGGATAAATTTAACAAAACACCGAAAATTGCTTCATTACTTATGTAACTTAAAAGTACGAAACAAAGCTTAAATTGAAAATTAAATTCTTTTCCAATAAAAAAAGCAACTGAAATGAGGTGACTTATTAAAATTTAAAAAGTCAATGAAATATTTGAAACTACAAGAAAAATTCATTTAAAAATAGGAAATAAAATTTTAATTGATAAAAATAATATTTTATGACACAAATATCAGAAATACAAACAACAAAATGTACAAATATTTCCAAAACTTACGCCAAAAAAAGATAAAACATTCAACGCTCGTTAAGTAAAATTTACTGTTTTCATCAGTCACAGGACTAGTCCTATCAATATAATTGACACTGCTTACCCTTAGCAATATCAAATTGTACCAGTTCTGTGTCGCGGCATAGTCCCTTGTTGGGAATTGTCTGCTTATTCCCCGTAGAAGGTGAAGGTACCTTAACATTTTCATTCATTATTTATGAACCTATTCGTAAGTTAAAACGAGTTTCTAACATTGAGTGCCTAACTTTTTTTACACACAAATTTCCATAAGGGAAAGTTGTGCAGTCGATGTTAGATACTCGTTTAAAGTTATGAATACTGCAGCTACTTTTTCCCAAAATTGTTTTTAAACGAATCTTTTATACACAGAAAAAAAATACAATCGAGTATCAATTAAAATATTTGTTAATTAAATTAAAAGTTTAAAGCTTAGTAGCAATTACAATAATTTACAGCTATTTAATTGATTTAGTTTCGATTAAGATTTTAATCATATCTATTAAAAATTTATTTTAACATTAAAAAAATCGCTAAATTGAAAAAAAAAATCATATTTTAATTTAAAAAAGCGTTGAAATTAAAAATGAATCCAAAATTTGAAACCTAATCTTCAAAAGCGATAACATTGCAAAAAAAAAAATACTCAAAATTGAAAAAAAAAAATTAGAAAACCAAAAAAATCGCAAATATTTAAGAAACGCTAATATTAAAAACACCATAATTAAAAAAAAAAGCTTAAATGAATAACAAAAAAAACCTAAATACAATTTAAAACGTCCAAATCTCTAAAACATTTGTTGCATTTTTTTTAACATCGAAATTTTTTTTTTCAATTTTCGCATGTTTAAAATTTTGGCGATTTTTTATATTTTTAGAATTTTGTATTTAATTTTAACATTTTTTTTTTTATTTTGGTGATTTTTTAAATTTTGACGATTTTTATTTTATTTTTTTTTGATTTTTGTTTAAATTTTAACAATTTAGTTTACTTTTGACGAATTTTTAAATTTTGACTATTTTTTTTCAATGTAAGCGTTTTTTTTTTTAAATTTACTTTGGCGATTTTTTAAATTTTGACTATTTTTTCAATTTAAAATTATTTTTTAATTTTTAGGGATTTTTTCTTTAATTTTGGCGTTTGAGTTTGATTAAAATCTTATACACTAATTTTTTTCTGTATAGTTTTGAGTTCCTGCTGCCCTTTAAGGTTATTGATGTAAACCCAGATATAATTGTAACTTTTACAAATTTTAATAAGCGTATGTATGTATACATATATACATACATATATGTATGTGTGCATTTACTTGGGATAAAGCCTCTGGCATATGTATGACACTAAATCCCATATATGACACAGTTTTTGAAAGATATTTTTAAAACTTTTAAAATATATACAAATATCCTTTAGAACGACACCCAAAGGATTAGTTGTGTCTTTTTTTGTATAAAAAGTAAATAAACTTAAACATGAATCTTCAAAACCATGACTAACAATAAGACGAAAAAAAATAGAATTTAACACAAAAACACCCACAAATATAACCACAGAAAACAACTACACTTAAAACCTCAATACAGACGCACTCGTTTTACTTAAAAATATACAAACAACAATTTGGCGCGCAAAAAAAAAAAAAAGAATTGGAAAATTGTAAAATTTTTTTTATTTACAAAAACCATAAATCAATTGGACACGCCACAATGCAAATCTATTTTTAAATGCAAAATAATATGAGACAAAAATCAACAATACAACCCTTAAAAACCCAACAAAAAACAAAGATATTGATACCTTTTTTAACACAAAAACGCTGAAAATTTAAAAATAAAAAAAAAAAATATTAACAAAAAGCCACGCGGGAAAATTTGAAAAGTCATTCACTAAAAAAATAAACAGCATAAAAACGCCACAGGCTTCTCAAGCAATAAAAATGTAACATGCATATGTAACAAAAGCAATAAAAATTTTTTCCTTCAAAAATAAAAAAAATCATCAAAAAAAAACTGAACAATAGCTAAAAAATATCGTCATATAGGGAATAAATTTTATAAAAAAATATATATTTCATAGATAAAAATGTTTTTGTAGGTAAAGTTTTGTAACTATGAAAAGGCGTGTATGTGTGTGTGGCTGTAGAGAAATATAAACTTTTTCTTTTTTTTACTCCAAAATGATCAGTGGTCTTTGTGGTTAACCACTGTTAGCTTTTAAAAGTTATTACAATAAGATATAAACTGGTGAATAAAAGAAAATTGTGTATTCTTTATAACAAATCATATATTTTATATGTAAATCCTTATGATTTTTAAACAAATCCTTTTTTATTTGCTTAAGCTAAACAAATCAAGTAAAAAACATCTTTTTAACACTTTATTCTTTTTTTTTTATAAACCAAATGGAATCACTTACTTATCCCCCCCTTTGGCTAAGAAAAAAAAGAAAACACCCAAATATTTACCCTTCATATAAGACGACAAGAAAAAGAACATATTAAGGGAGTAGTTTATGAGGTTGCATACAAATCAGATTTTCTTTTAACACACATATGAAATGATATGGTCTTAAACATTCATATAAAACATCAAATTTTTTTGTAGTAGAAAAAAGGGATATTTGATATACATACAACAAAAACTGACAATATGAATTAAAAAACTAAAGCCCCTGTATATGTCAAATATGAATGACATAATGTGAAATGTGAAATGTTTGAATATTTATTTTAACATAGTTTGATTTTACAAAAACGCAAAAAATTCAAATCTAAATTTAGTGTTTAAGCTATTTTAATAAAAATATTTTTTAGGGCATCATATTATGATTGGAAATGTGTAATTATTATATGGTTCTAACGATAATAGTATGGACCTTCAAAATAAAATAAAAACATATTTTGAAAAGTATCATATTATGATTGAGAATTTATATTGATTACTGTATGTCGCTACTGATCATAATGTGATCCTTAAGTATCATAATTTCAGTTGCAGTAATTATAATTTGATCAGTTAAAGTGATATTTATTTATTATCAGGAAAACGACTTTCATATAAAAAAAAAATAGAAAATATGCGCTGAAAACCCAAAAACATGCCTTAAAAATAAAAACAAAATATTTATTTAAATTTTGTCTATTTTTAAAAATCATTTTTATTACTTGAAAGCGTCAGTTTGACAACATGATGTTTCTTCCTTTAGTTTGCGTTTTAAATTTGCAAAAATATGCAATTAAACGCAAAATGCGTAAAAATGTTCAATAATACAAATGCTAAAAATATACGCTTAAAAGCAAAATATGCAAAAATATGCAATTATAAAATATGCAAAAATGTGCTATAACAAATCGATGGCATTTTGTTCCAAATCCTTTTCAGTTATTTCGGTAAAGGTATTTTAAGGATAACGCTGTTTAAATTAACGTCACCGTACCTTATTTTAGCGATAACGGTATTTTAGTTATTTCGGTAACGGTCTTTTAAGGATATTGATATTTTAGTTATGTATAACGTTAACGGTATTGTACGGATAACGGCATTTCAATTATTTCGATAATGGTATTTTAAATATACACTGAGAGAATTATCTTCACTTCAGTAATGAAATTCTTCATAGCTTTAATGAAAATTGTCACTGGAATTCGTCCATTGAAACTTTTCATAGAATCTATATCATTAAAGTCAATGTTTATGCAATGTTTGTAGAATTAATGAAACTCTTCATAAAACTAATTAATCATTCCGACAAATAAACCTTTATAGAATTTATGAAACAGTTTCATAAAATATATTTCTTAGACATAATGAATTTCTTCATTGAATCTACGAAAAAAAAATGTATAAAATTTGTCATTAATAGCATGAACGATAATTCTTCCAGTGTAACGAAACTGCGTTGAAAGGGTTCTGATTCGATAACGGTATTTTGGCGGTATTGCCTGCCATCCCTGTTTTTTTTAAATTAATTTTAAAGATTTGACTAATTTAGAGATGTCTATTGCTTTTTATAATAATTAAATAAAATTAAATTAAAATTAATTAAATAAAAAAATTAAATTGAAAATATTATAATTCTTGTTTGTGTGTGGGAGCGACTCCATTCCAGGACATTTTATGAAAGTTGATGATTTGGTCAAAAATTGAATTTTTTTTATGTTTTCATCAAAATTTATCTTTACTTTTATTTAAAAAAATCGTTAACCGTTAGTGGTCTGGGAACCAAAAATACCCACGAAACATAATTTATATTATTACTACAGGAATGTAAAGATTTTAAATTGATAAAAAAAGGGTTAAAAAGGTGTAGTCAAAAATATCTCCAGTTTTTGTTTTTATTTTTTCACATTTATTTCAAAAAAACTATACAAAAATTGGTATCAAATTAACGGTATTTTAAAGTTCTATCTAACGATTTACCAAACAAATTTAAATAGGTGTATGTTTATTTGTTTATCCTGGGGCCATTTTGTACCTCACCGGGGTCATTTTGTACCACACCGCATTAGCCCTTAAGAGTAAGATTGGTACGATAAAGGACTGTAATATTAAATATAATACAAAAAATGTGTTCAATAGACCCTTCGTGCCCCCATTCATCTTGTCAAAATTACAGAATACTTTGTAACCGAACTTGAGTGTGTGTTTATTTGTTTTTCATGGGGCAATTTTGGACCTCACCTTATTAACCCTTAAAAGTCTGATTGGTACGGTAAAGAATTACATTTTTTTTTCGTAATTTTTAATATTAAATATGATACAAAAAATGTGGTCAGTAGACCCCATCGTTCCCCCATTTAGCTTGTCCAAATAACTGTATACTTTGTAACCAAACTTGAGGAGATACAAGGAGTAAGTGGAACAAGATAGACCCCTACTGCCCGCTACATATTTGTAGTCCCAATCCTCCTTTACAAATCACATTCTGGACGTATTTACTTTATATTTTACCTGCAAGAAAAACTGTAATTTGTTAACAGAAAATAAATTTGACTTCTTCAGATTAGGACGTTTTGGGGCGAAAAGGTATTAATTATAGCTTTTATTTTTCAAAATCTGTTGGTTGTTGAATTTTTAGTAAATGTTAGGACTTTTAATCACCAGAAATTATTAATGCTAAAATTTTCAGCTTTACTTCTTTGTAAGCCTAAATTTATGCTACACTTTATAACATTTTCTAAGAATTTGCGTAAAAATTCTCTTAAATTGATTTTTTCTAAAAACTTATTTAAAATTCCATATAAAAATTTTTAATTATATATTACTTTTTAATTTAATTGCTTCAATTTAAAACTTCCCGCAATGAAAGTAAATATTTGCTCTTAAAAGTATGCTTTGACAAAAAAAAAAAAAACACTTGACCCTTAGGTGACTAATAAGCGTTAGACAGTTAATTTTTTTCTTTCTTCTACTTATTTTTCTCTATTAACAACATTTAAATTAAAAATATTTTTGTTTACCCAACAGTATATATTTTTAAATATATTTGATAACAAAATATTTAAAGAATTTTCTAAAAAAATTTATAAACTCAATGACATCTGCTTGATTTTCTTACATTAGCATGTTTAACATACAACATTTTTTTTAGTTTTTCCCCCTCTACTCACCCTTAAAATGACCATAATCAATTTACCTTAAGGGTCTTAGGGAAGAAAAAAAATACAACATTTTTTATCAAAAATTTAAAAGGAAATGCAAACAAGCGAAAAAAAATTATGATATAAAATTTTTCATTTCCTTAAAAAAAATTAAAAACTTTCCTTAACAAAAATATAAAAAAAATTCTATATTTTTCTGTTTTTAAATCCCTATGGACAAGTTTATTTAGTTAAGGCATAGCAAAAGAATAATTTCAATGAACTCAAATGCCAATGTTGGCTACAATCATTGAGTATTTTACATATTTTAGGCGTAAAAATTAATCACTTATTTTGCTAATGTTGTTTATTTTTACTACAGGTGGAGGAAGATTTCATGGATAGAGATGAGAATGTTTTTTTTTTTAGCTTTCAATATAGCTAAAGTTGTTAAGTGGGCCTTGCTAATGTAACAATTCCTAAAATTGATGATTTTTTTTTGCTTGTTTTAGGAAGCAATGAAGATGAAATGCCTTCAAAAAGATTATACCACACCCCCCAAAAAATTTGATAATTTCTAAAAAAAAAAAAGAAATTGAAATGAGAAAAATAAATGTTTTCTAAAGAAATTGGGCGATCAGCCATAAGAAGTATTTTAGCCTGTCATTTGTGTGTGTTTTAAACTAATTCGTAGGAATTGCTGGAAAAAAGGTGGCAAAACAATATTTCCGTTTACAGGAAAACATCAAAAATTTGATATGTTTGTTTCCCCTACACTAAATACAAAAAATAGAGCCATTGGGGCTATT
Source organism: Delia radicum (assembly GCA_021234595.1). Classification (NCBI taxonomy): domain Eukaryota; kingdom Metazoa; phylum Arthropoda; class Insecta; order Diptera; family Anthomyiidae; genus Delia; species Delia radicum. The sequence goes on from CM037852.1 coordinate 3,648,538, forward strand.
AAAACTAATGGCAAAGAAAAAAATAATTTAATTTTTATAAATTTTAGGAAATGTTTCAATTTTTGATAAACAATAAGGAAAAGTAATAGAAAATAAAAAACTGCCTAAAAGTAGGCAATGGATTTAAAAAAAAACATTCATCCTTATATTAGGCAATGTAATTTTATGAGCAACATTTCATAAAGGCCTAAAAGTAGGAAATACTTTAATACAATATTTGATGCCACAACTAGGGATCGTTTTTTTTTAAGACTGAAGAGTAAGTTTTGTTTTTGTTATTTATTTTATTTTTAAATCTCTTTTCTACAATTTCTATAAACTAACTGCATAAACATAATTCCTTTTAAAAATTTGACGACAGTACTTAAACCGCTGTAGATTTTTGACCAAACTTCTTGGAGACTAAGGCCTAAAATATATTAGGTTAAAAATAAATTTAACACTGTTTGTGATATTTTGCTACAATACAATAATATACTATCTATATAGTGCGTTACGATTTTGTAAAAATATTAAATTTTCATTTTGTCTTAAATTATGACTAAACCAAAAATAATAATAAACCAAAAATAATAAATAAAAAAAAAAAAAATAAACAGGGTCACTGACGAAGGTTCAATACCAGAAACTGCGCAGTCTGATTCAGAAAAAATTGAACATTTGCAATGTAGTTATGATTTTTAGAAAATACACTCAGTCTTCTCTACCACGCCTTTCACAATAATAACCATTTAAGTATAGATTAAAAACTTAGTTTTAAAAATAAAAAAAAAAAACTGAAAACAAAAACATGAAAAAAATTATAAAAAAAAAACACAAATTTAAAATTTTGTCTTTGGCTTATTTGTATACAATTTATAGATATCCCAAAATAACTACAACTCTCTAAAGTAGCAAAATAAAATTGGATCGTATATGTATTAACCATTCATCAAAGGGTTAAAAAATTACTTTTTGATACGAGTTTTAAATATTTGAAAAATTGCTTCTTAAACTAAAGCACCGTTTTAATATGAGAGTAGTATTCCATCTGATCTAAAATTAGTAAATACTTTTGTAAAGAAAATAATGAATCCCAATAGTAGTAAACGTAAACAAAGTAGTAGTATGAAAACTAAACTAAACTAAACAAAGTAGTAGTATGAAAATTTGTATTCCTAAAATATGATTTATATCACAGTTTAAAGCTTTGTTTTGAAAATTTTAAAGTTCTTTTTCAAATTACTCCTCTTTAAAAATTACACTTTGTTAAATATTTGCACTTTTGAAACAAATACGCCTTAAACTAGGCAGCATTATTTTATGATAGAATATCAAAACCCAAAAGTTGGCAATACTTTTGAAAAAATAATGCATCCCAAAAATAGGTAACGTTTTTTAAGACAAACTTAAGATTATTGTTTCTCAAACATTATAGTGTTGTAAAAAATTTTAACTATTCTGTTAAAACTCTTAAAAAAATACTACATTTTTGTTTCTATAGGCCTTCAAAAAAAAAATACTTTTTGATAAATATTTAACAAAAAATACTTCCTAATATAAGACAACCTTATTTTATTATTATTTAATGAGAAAATATTATAGCCTAATATAAGGCAATATTCTTGAATAAAAATATATCCCATTAGTAGGCAACGATTTTTTAAAGATTAAGGAAAGTGTTTTTGTTTATAAAATAATATACCCTTTTCTGTGGAAATTTAAAAGTTATTTTTAGTGTCCGACCGAACGCACCTTTTAGGCCGAGGCCGTAGCCGAACTTCGAACAAATTTTCAATCTTCTTTGATTTACTGTTTAATTTGAATAAAACTTTAATTTCGGTTAATTTTTCTAACGAAATTTGTTTAAAGTAAAACAAAAAATATTTAAACATAAGTAAATCTTAAAAAAAACTAATTTAGAGTTTTTGTTAATCAAAAATATATAATAATGAGTACAATTATTTTAATGGGATTGCATGAATTTTGTTATTTTTACTTAAATATATAATGAATTTAAAACAAATTCTTGCGTTTGTACTCGAAATCTAAGAATTTAATCTGAAAATGTACTTAATTTCTTGAAATACACAAGTTTTGGCCGAACACCGAAATTCGTATCTCATCGCTTTTTGATTGAACTCCAAAGCCGAACCGAGTAGGTCGGACACAAGTTATTTAAAAAATTATTTCCCTTTAAAAATCACGTTTGTAATATTAAAAAATCCCTGCTCCTAACCCAAAATTAGACAATACTTTTTAAAAAAAATAATGAATACCAAAACTTGGCAACGTTTTTTAAAAGATTAAACAAAGTATTACGAAAATGTTTGTTGCTAGAATATAATTTATTTAACCATTTAAATATTTTCTTTTAAAAAACACATTTAAAATATGCAACAATTATTTTTTCTAATTTAGAGTTCTTTTTCAAATTATTACCCTTCAAAAATAGACCATTTGATAAATATTTGCAATATTTAAAAAATAAATGTCTCCTACTATGATATAATACTCCCTTATTTTATAAGGGAGTATTATAGCCTTTAATAAGGCAATACTTTTGCATAATAATACATCCCATAAGTAGGCAACGTTTTTTTTTTTGAAATATTGATCGAAGTATTGTAAGGATTTTTGCTCCTAACGCTGTAAAGTATGCTCCATGTTTTTTTAAATTTGAAAGTTATTTTTTAATTATTCCCCTTTAAAACAAATTATTTCCGCTAAAAAAATACCTGCTCCTAGCCCAAAATTAGGCAACACTTAAAAATAATAATCAATCCCACAATTAGGCTTCGGTTTTACAAAGACTCAATAAAGTGTTATGAAGATTTTTATCGCATAATAAAGCTTTTCTTTCAACTTCTTTAAAATATTCAAAATTTTTTTCTTTTGTATGAAGTTTAAAGTTCTTTTCCAAGTTATTCCCCTTTAAAAAAAAAAAGGCATTTTGATAAATATTTTCACCATAAATCATTTCCACAAAATAAAGTAGTAGATATTTTACCATCTTACTAATCAACTCACATACATACATGCGAGAAACTAAGTCTGTTAAAAGAATTTTTGTTGGCAGCTTATTATAATGCCATCTTACCCCTTCCACTTTTTACCTTTCATACGTGTAACTAACACACATGTGCTTTACGAATCCTAACACATACCTTTAACTATTATCATATGTAGCAAACAACAAATATACATCCTGATAACCAAATAACGCGCATTAGCGTTCAATATCATACTTAATATAGAAATGCCTTCCTTTTTGGCTTCTTTTTCTTTTCGTTAATATTTTTTGTTGCCACAATTTGTCATGCATATCTTCTTTTCCACTGCTGCTTTTAACAAATGTAAAAATTTCATATAAATCATTTTTGCAAAAATATTTTTCTTTTCACAACTGATACTTGAACATCTATGTTTTTATTTCGGAAAAATAAGGAACTTCAAGCAGACACACTTGAAATATTTTCACGTATTATAAAACTGGCAAATGTCAAACACATACACTGACATGGTTAAGTAACACATGGATGTTTGTTTATCTATAAAAAAAAAATTCAATACATTACTATACTGCCTATACAGATACACTCATACAGTTACTCCTTCCCCTGTTTCGACTGTTCATTTCGTTAAGAGTCTATAAATCATGCATTGCATTTCGTTAACCATCAAAACATTTATTTTCATTTATAAGTACAACGAATATGGATTTTATACAGCAAGAAAGTATGCAATACTTTTTTTTTTGTCTAAAATCATACAGAAATTATAGTTATTGTTATTGTGTGAATGGTAGATATGTAATACAGTTGGGAAGCTAAAAATAGCTGTATGATAAGTTCCTTACTCTGAAATTTTCATGTAAGGTAAGTACTTTATAACTTGCTTAAAATACTTATTTAATTAAAGACGATTAGTTCAATGAATTATAATCACGATAAAAGCCACATATTTTTCAGCTCGCTGTAAGCGAGTAATTTTCTTAAATGATCCGATGAAAAAGAACTTAAAATATGCAGGCAATATTTTAAATTCTATTAAAACTCATATTCTATTTTTTCAAAAATATACTATTTGATCAGACTTCAGTCAAGGGAAGTACTTCATCTCTTGCTTGCTGGGAAGTACAATATATTGTATGTAAATTTGCTCTTAATTACATTACATTTTACTTATATTTTCTTTACTTCAAAAGTAGTGTCCAAACCGAATATTATCCCAATGAAATACTTCATCTCTCGCATTATTACACTACATTACATTTTATTTCTATTTTCTTTACCTCCATGAAAGAGGATACACCGAATATCATTCGACGGAAGTAGTTCTACTCCCGCTTACTGGGAACAACAAAGTAAGCTAATAATTAACTATTTTTTATTTGTTGTTGTATACCCATAGGAATACAACAACACTACATTACATTTTATTTCTATTTTCTTTACTTCCATGAAAGAGGATACACCGAATATCATTCGACGGAAGTAATTCTACTCCCGCTTACTGGGAACACCAAAGTAAGCTATTTTTTATTTGTTGTTGTATTCCCATAGGAAAATTATGTCCTGTTCGCTTTTTTATCGGGATATCTTATCAAAGAAATTACAAATTTTCTTTGAAATAGCGCTTCTTTTTAACCTTATCTGTGTTATTTGTATATCCTTTTATCCCTTTAAGTATGTTATGTTTTTTTTATTTGCTATGATATGAACTCTTAAGAACTTTGTTGAATTTTTTTGCAATACTTACACTCATATATTTATTGAAGCATATATTTTATATTATTTACTCATGTGCGTTTGTTAAGATTTTCTTCAATATATGTATATTTGACAAATCCACTTATTTATGGTTACTTCAAGTGATTTATTATGTTATTTTACATACTAGAAGAAAAAAAAAATTTACTCCAACACATGCAATGCCTTTTTGGCATACAAATTTTTGATTAAACAAGTTTTTAAAAGTATAAAATTAATAATATAATGATATAAACTTTCTTAGCCTAAAAGTAGGCTTTAAAATAAGTTAAAAATTGATTCCTTAAAGTAGGCAATAGTTTTCTGATTAAAAGTCTTAGCTTTTAAAGTAAATGCATAAGACATTCTAAACAGCGATTGTGGGCTTCCTCTAATTTTAATAAAATTGTAATCCGAGCTAATTTTTAAATATTCTCCCCTGTTATTTTAACCCTTTGTTGACTAATAGTGCTTTTAGGCGGTCTTCATTTTAGGCTATATTATTTAAAATTTGCGATTTTATTATATTTCGTAAACTAACAATGCTAGAATCTCGAAATTTGGCACGGAGCTTCATCTAATGACCAGATTAAAATCAAAATCGAATATTTTAGTAGTAAAAATATGCTGAAAGGATTCAAAAATTAGATTTTCGGACCAATTAAAGACAAACATAAAGTCGGTAGTGAAAGGGTTAAAGGAGTATATTCTGGTAAACAAAGTTTTTGTGTACAAAGTAAGGTTTGGAAGCGAAAAGAATATTTCGAAAATGTAAAAACGAAATATTTTAGAATGAACTCAAAACTCTAAAAATTACCAAGTACACGGAACCTTAGTGAAAGACGAAGGTCGATACTTAAAAAGTGAGTCGAAAGTCTCTTCTTTGAAAATAAATTATCTTTTTAAATTATGGACTCTTTCGTTTACGTTTAGGATACGTTTAAATGACTTCATTTTAATTCGAAAACGGGTAAGCGGATTTTATTGAAATTTGCGAAATAAATAAGTATTATAATACGTAATTGACAACTTTTTTCTTTTTTTAATAAATTTAATCCTTTATTTAATTGATTTTGAAATAGCTTTCATTTGATACCCAATTACTTTATATCTTTTAAGAAAAAACATGAAAAATAAAGATGAGGTCATCTTTTACCCCACTTTTTAACACCTAAACGTAAAACTGGTCCGCTAACATATATCCAAATTTTACTCAAAGCGGAGTATTACAGACCTTTGTTGTTAGTTGAGCTATGAAATCTTGAATATTATTGCCCGGTTAAAAATCATCATCTATTTATGAACATGTATGAACTCATTCATGCTCATATATGAAGTGATTCGAGCTCATACGTGTCCATATACCACCATATAGGATTCAAATATGTTCGTAAGAGTTCATATGTGATCATATATATAAATATTACCTCAATTTTCGGTAATGTATACATATGACCATGTATGGAAATGTATAGACATGTATGATCATATATTAAAATATTACCTCAATTTTCGTTAATGCACACAGATGAACGATTCTTCATATGAACATATCTATTTCTAACAAGGCGGGCAGATTCCAATCATCAGCTGCAGCCGATGAGAAAGTCCTCTAATAAAACGAAATGATTATATCCGGCGGTAACTTCAGATGCTATTTTGTCCCAAACTCGTAGATAAGAACAGGTTTTTTTAAAAACAATTTGTAATTCTAATCTCCAATTCGATGGCATCCTAACAGGAACTTTTTGCAGGTCCAAACTGCGAAAAAATTAAAGAGAAATAGATTACTGAAAGGTTAGATACCAAACACCTATCCGATAACTGATTAAAGTGAACAGCACTATAAAAATTTCTGTGGTTTCAGCAGTGTCAATTATAGTGATAGAACTGGTTTATTGACCGGTAAAAAGAGGCCATACCACTTAATCAGTGCTGCCAGCAGCTTATCACTGCACTGTAACTATATTTTGTTGTTGTAGTGTTGGACCTTATTTCAAAATAACCATTTATGAATGTCAAATTTAGACCTGCTACCTTGTCTCAAATTAACCTTAGTTTAACCATTGTTATGAATGTCAAATTTATATGAAAATAGCTGTGGGTAAAGTTAAACTCTGGTTATTTTAAATGGAAATTTCTGTGGCTCAAGTTAAGCTCTGGTCATTTTTAGAAAAGTGTTTCTTTCATTTCCATTTTGCTTCTATTATTATTCTTGTAGTGTTTTTTATTTATTTTTTTTGTAAACACACATGCAAAGGGTATAACTTTTCTGTTAGCCAGACAATTTACACAAGCAATGTTGGCTCAGACTCAGATACGTACTCCATATCCTTACTAGATCCGAACTCATATTGTTAGCAAATAAAATGAATAACCTGTCATTACATTGGGCGGATTCGAAAGAGATTTAATCTAATCATTGGCCGGGATTGACTTCAACTTAAAGATGAGGCACTTCATGTATTCTTTATTAAATCTTAATTGAAACTGTCTCTACTCTTCTCTCTAACATAACCAATTTTGTTAAGTATATTAGATTACTTTTTATGATTTCAATATCTATAAAATTCAATTAACAATATGTATTCAATTTAATAATATCAAATGACCACTTTATCTACTCAATTATCAACATTTCAAATGTGAATTTAAAAATGTTGTGTAGAAAAAAAATTCAAATATATATTTTTTTTGAACTACAAACAACCTGTTACTTTAATTGACATTAAATTTAATGCTGATGAAAGCTAATGTCATTAAAACAACACTAGGATCAACAAAAAAAAAAAAAAATTCTATAATATTCCATACTATTAGCAATTCAGGTGAAACGAATATTCACTATAGAGAAAACAAGAAAAAAAATTAATACCTATCATATGGTATAGAGAGTATATGGTGGCATACTACAAATGATGACACAATAAGGCTGTTGTCATTTCTATTAATAATATTATGTAGAAGAGGCCACAAAAAAAGGAAAAAAATTATAGAATATGCAAAAAAAAAAACGAGAAAAACTGAACATTTACAGCAGGTTGTGTGGCAAAAACACATGAGCCGCAAAATATGCTACAGGAAAAAAACATACAACAATGAACACAAAAAATATCATTAAATTGCAGTGGCAAACCAAAGAATTTACATGCAAATAAGGTAAAAAATATACAGACTGATAGAAAATAATAGGGCGTCAGTTTTTTAGAACCATAAGTACTTTTTATACCTTTCCACCCACTGTGCAAAAGTAATAACAATTCACTGAAGAAACGATTAAATATGAACAATTGAAAGTATTAAACATTTTTGTGGTTAATTTGGAATACCCTCCATTCAACTCAAGAAAAAGAAATTGCAAAAAAAATTTGCGGAAAAAAATCGCGAAAAAAAAGGTTCCAATAAAAAATTGATAAAAACACTTCGAGAAAACAAAATTTCTATGAAAAAATTTTGTAAAAATTCTCGAGGAAAATTAATGTCACAAAAACAAAAGTTGAAAAAAAAATTTGGGGATTATTTTTTATTTTTTAATAAAAATAATAACAAACTTGCAGTGTTGGCATTCAATAACTTTTCATAATAACAGCAGTTGGCTACCACTGTACCATTAAGATCTAAATGAAAATTTAAAAAAATCGATTCCATTAAAGACATATTTTTTCTTATATAACCGGTTTTATTTTGCCATTTTACCTGTTTGATTTTGAAATATCTTGAACTAAAGTCAAAATAACGCTAAAATACCGAAACGACGATTTGTAACGTTAAACAAAATGTAATGGGTATAATTTTGAAATATACTCTGTTATATCAGAAGACACATTCCATTATTGGTGTCGTGGTTTCAATACTTTCATGTCGAAATTGATGTGGGCGAGTTGGCCAACTAGCCTTACAATGAAAGGCTAATGTTTGCCAACCATGCAAATTTGTAATCAAATTTTGTTAAAAAAAACATTTTGCGGAAAAAATTCTCGATAAAGAACTCTAATATTTTCACGAAAAAGAAATCGCCATAAAATTTAGGAAAAAAAAAGTTTGCGGAAAACAGAAAATAAATTTCGCAAAAATAATGCAGAAAATAAATTTTGCAAGAAAATATCCGAAAAATTGACGCGTAAACAAAATTTCAAGGAAAATATTTGTTTGAAAGACATTTTTAATCGTAGCTTTTAAACCCGTTGACCAATTTCGATAATTTTCAATAGCAAACCGACTTTAATATCAACAAACACTTTTATCAAAAACAAGCCACCTTACTTCTGTACTGGCGGAGTATTTCGAGTTTCAACAGACAGACGGTTTGACGGATATCGTTAAAATATATAATATATAATATAAAAAATATAATATATTCGTTCTTAAATATATTTTAATGATACGGAGTTTTTAGTTAAATTACAAAAGAAATGACAAGCTCTTGCACAGTGGGATGGAAAGTATTAAAACGAACACATCAAGATTTAAAACTTTTGTTTTGAATTTTTTGTTTAAATTCTCCTATTCAATTTCACACAAATTTTATTAAAAATGTCTTATAGTGAAAAAGACTCACCCTAATTTATAAATTATAATAAAGAGTCTCATATGCTGCATTGTCTTATATTTTCTTTACTAACGTTTTTTGCCGGCGTTATTGTAGATGTAGGTGTAAAATGATGTTAAGTTTAGTGAAAAATATATGTATGTTGATTCACATGAAAATCAATATCAAGAAAAAACAGCAAAAAACGAACGATACACTTGTTTTCTTAAGAAAAATACAGCTACCAAGAGAAAATGTTTTGTCTTACGGGCTTAAACCAGCCAAAAAGAAAAGGAAAAGATGATGCTTTGCATGTATGTGTATATGCAAAATGCGAGTGTGTAGTTGTTAGTTGGTATATGGTTGCATATTTAATGTTGCATATGTTAAGGCGCAAAATGAAATTTAAATCTGACACTGTTATATGAACATATGTTGGTGGAAAAATTAACGGTCTTTTTGACTACAAGCATGTATGGCGGCAGAAGGCATTGAAGTAGCAGTAAGAGAATTTTCTTTACTTTCCAATGTTCATATTTTCACTTAAAAAATAAAACTTTTGTAATTGCGGTAGATTCGTATAGACAACTACTACTACAATTCAGCCTTTATAACAACCATGTGTAAAATATTCTTGCATAGATTTTGATATTTTGTGGTGGAGGGGGTGGGTTCGTTTTTGGGTAAGAAACGTAATCGCTGCTACAAGAGATTTTGCTTGAGTGTTTGGTCACGAAAATTGAAAATTACTTTTTACCAAAAACAACGGCTGTAACAACATGTTTAGTTTAGTTTATATACGAGTTTATAGTTCTACAACATTTATACATTTTCTAAGGTTATTAAAATAATTTTTGAGGGCATAATTTAGCGTAAGATAGTTATTTAGTTTTAGACCAAACATTGTTGTACATATGTTTCAAAGAATATGGGTGCTAGAGGTGGCTGTAATTTTTAAAAACGGTGGATCCAAAAATGAAAAAAATTTAGCGGAAAAGTTAGATTGCTTATAAAAAATAATATCCCGTCAAAAATTGGTTCTTTTTGCCATAAAATGGTTTAGAATTACTATTTGAAAGAACAATTGGTCTCAAAGGACCTATCCAGTGACCAGTCAACCGAAGACTGTTCTTTATATATTATTATTTATGTTTTTATCTTTCTCTATTTTCTTTTTGTAATTTCTTTCAGTGTTTGTTTTATTTTATTGTTTTTTGTATTTAAACACACACGCCAAAAATATAGCTTTGCTGTTAGCCAGCCAATATGCGCAATGGGGTGGCCATAAAAAAGTGTTGTTTTTGGAGCTCCACAAAGCTGCTCAGTATTGCTCTGCTGCTTAGTAATATTCTGCCCATTTTAGCTATATCGGTAAATATTTAGAGATCGCTATAGTTTGACCATTTTTAAGTGTTAGGAGAAAATGTATATAATAGGTAGTTTTTTATAATTTTTTTTGTAAAGCTTTTTCACTATTTAAGTTTCGCTCTGCTCTAATATGTTCGGTTGCATGTGTTTTTAAAAGTGTAAAAATGTTGATACAAAAACATTTTACTATATTGAGTTTTAATTAGAAATTTTATACTTTGAAGAAAAATAAAACAAAATACTCGAGAAGAGATAAGATTTTATAGTACTTGAAGCTAAATAAAAAATAATTTTTTTAATTAAAATAAAATACAAGATTTCTTTAAAAAGAATTTTTGTTAGTTAAACTCAATTTATTTTATGTAAAAACTTTTATGTGAAAACTATAATTTATTCGCGTATTCAAAAGTTTTTTGTATTGATGTATTGGGCACTTCTTTCTAGTCTTTAGTTCAATTGAAAAATTATAAAATTGACAAAAATTATAAAATTGACAAAAATCGATTAAATTAAAAAATCGCTAATATTTGAAAAAATTTACACAATTTGAGCAACAACAATTACGATTTTTTTCAATCTTGACGATTTTATTAAACTTTTGCGATATTTTCGAATGTTGGAAATTTTTTTTATACTTATAATTTTGCCGATTTTTTCCAATTTTAGCGTTTTTTTTACTTTAAGCGATTTTTGAAATTTTGTCGATTTTTTACAATTTTAGCGAGTTTTGGTATGTTTTTCGGAAATTTATTTAATTCGTATGCTTTTTTAAAATTTTAGCATGTGAGTCATTCTCTATGAAAACACCGAAAAAAATGAAAAATTGTTGCTGGACCATTTTGGATTTTGTTAAAATTTTGTGGAAATGTTTCTAAGGGTTCCAAGAACCAAAATCCAAGAGGATTTAATTTTTGCACACGGCACTACCGGTTCACGCAAAATAAGAAAACTAAAAAGTCTTGTTTTTGTGCGCAGTGGTTTGAGCTGTTAAAATTTTTCTGCTAGAGATATCTATATGGTGAATGCATCGTTTTAAAGCTGAAGGATTATAGTTTCTATCAAAAATATAAAATTTGACTTAATTTATACACCCGAAAAATAACGTGGTATTGAAAATAAGCATATTTCATTGGTTTTTTGTGTTTTTCAATGAACTCCAGTGTCGGCGCTAATGAACATAAAAGCATAATAATTCTCAGATACAAATTAGACATGTCGGAGAAAAATACAAAATGAAAATTGGTTCAATCTGGCAACTCGTTATGAAAAAATCGTTACTTGAAATTTGGAAATTTTGAAAATTTGCATATTTCAGGCTACAATTTGGTCATGTTTGTTAGCAGATACAAACTTGAAAATTACAGAGTATTTACTCCCTACTTTTAACTTTATAACACTTCAAGACCCGTTTAGTTATTTTCACTCCTCTCGGATTTACAGGGTTTTAAAGAAAAGCCTTTTTGATTTTTTGTATGTATTTTTATACTTCCCTCAATTGTTATATACAGAGAAATTAAAAAAAAAAACAAGTATTATTATGAGGTAACAAAGAATAATTATGGACTAAAAAATATATTTAATAAATTCAGTAGATTTTTGATGTTAAAAATTTTACAGTGGTGGCAAAAAATAGGCAAATGGTATATTTTTATCATTTAAAGTAGAAAAGTTATAGTTTAAATGTGGGTAATTAAGAATCGTGGAATAAGTTTTATATTATTTTCATAAAGTATTTGTTCTTATAATATTCGGAGTTTCAAAGTTATCAGAAGCTGAAAACTTTCGTACGTTTAACTGACTGTGAGAAATCGGAGAGAAACTGTGATAGTTTCTTGTATTTTTAATTGTGCAAACATCAATAAATCTTTTGACAAAAAGTTTTCGATAGCATCAACATCAGGAATGGATACAAAAAAAAATTTATTCCAGGAATTTGGATGGAACAAAAATCAAACATTGCCGTAGGGGTTAGGATATTATGATCCGCAGTTCGCTGTAGACTTGCTTTCCTTACAGTCTGCTTAATTGTACCTCCTGCTCCGTCACAAAGACTTTTGCCATGAGAAGTGGCAAAAAAGTGCCACTTAGCTTCTAAGCCGAAATCGTCTTTGTGATGACAAATGCTGATAAAAATTTTTTTATTATTGTAAAATTTTTGTAAAATTTTTGTAAACATAAAAAATCTATTGAATTTATTAAATAAATTTTTTACTCCATAATTATTCTTTGTTTCTTCATAATACTACTTGTTTTATTTTAATTTCTCTGTATATAACAATTGAGGGTAGTATAAAAATACATACAAAAAATCAAAAAGGCTTTTTTTAAAACCCTGTAAATCCGAGAGGTGTGAAAATAACTAAACGGGTCTTAAAGTGTTATAAAGTTAAAAGTAGTGAGTAAATACTCTGTAATTTTTAAGTTTGTATCTGCTAACAAACATGACCAAATTGTAGCCTGAAATATGCAAATTTTCAAAATTTCCAAATTTCAAGTAACGATTTTTTCATAACGAGTTGCCAGATTGAGCCAATTTTAATTTTGTATTTTTCTCCGACATGTCTAATTTGTATCTGAGAATTATTGTGCTTTTATATTCATTAGCGCCGACACTGGAGTTCATTGAAAAACACAAAAAACCAATGAAATATGCTTATTTTCAATACCGCGTTATTTTTCGGGTGTATGAAATAAGTCAAATTTTATATTTTTGATAGAAACTATAATCCTTCAGCGTTAAAACAATGTGTTCATCATGTAGATATCTCTAGCAGAAAAATTTTAACAGCTCAAACCACTACGCACAAAAACAAGTTTTTTTAGTTTTTTTTTTGTGTGAACCGGTAGTGCCGTGTGCAAAAATTAAATCCTCTTGGAGTTTGGGTTTTCAGACCCTAAATATTATTTCCAGTTAGTTTGAGTAAAATCTAAGATATGCCAGCTTTGCCGATTTGGTGATTTCATACAGAATAACTCATGTAATTTTTGTGATTTTTTTTATTTGGTATGTTTTTTTATGCAGGCGATTTTTTCCAATTCTACTATTTTTCCCCATTTCTTGCGATTTTTCCCTATTTGAATTAAAGTTTCCACTTTAAACATTTTTTTTTTACATATAACGATTTTCCAATTTTGACATTTTTTTAAATTTAGACATTTTATTTTTTTATTTTTATGATTTTTTAAATTTTGTAATTTTTTAATATTATAATTTTTTTTTCCAATTTTTAGCTATTTTTTTGCAACTCTAATTAAAGTTTTAATAGTATGTACTAGATTAGACTAGAGGTTCAGGCTCCCTACGAAGCCAACTATCCTACCAAACGTCCGTAGCGTCACTATTCGACCACCAAAATAACGCACCCTCCTGTCGGCGAGCCTCGGACATTTGCAGAGCACATGCTCTGAGGTCTCGGGTTCCAATTCACAAAACGTGCACGTATCCGTAGAGGATCGTCCCATTTTGTACAATTGATACCTAAGGCCACAGTGTCCCGTGAGGTAACTCGTCACGGTCCTTAGTTCGCCCCTTGTCATAGACAAGAGTTTCCGCGACCTCTCCCCAGAGGGAGATATAAACAGCCTCGCCTGTCGCTGCCCAGGCGATCTGGCCCAATAGGCCCCAAACTCCGACTCCCTCCATCTTCTGAGCCTCTCTCTGACATACCCATTGGGTACGCCACAGAAGGGTTCAGGGACAATCAATAGCTACAATTTATTTTAATTCATGCTGCAATTTCCTTAATACAACCGAATTCAATTAAACTTGAAATAGTAATTACAAATATTTTATTTGAGACTACATTTTAGGTTTTTCTGTGTATTAGTTCTTCCCTGCCAACAGGCAGTCTAGGGTATTAAAAAAAAATCTTATTCGTTGTGGGTTGTCAAACTGGAAAAAATTACTTTTACAAATCAGTTTGGCAATTAACTAAACAATTAATATAATTAAAAGTCTGCTGCTGATAACTGGAGAGAGCGTGAAATTATTAGATCTAATTCGTTGTTGGTTGACAAACTGAAAATATTTACTTAAACAACTCAGAACTAAAAAGCACTGCACAACAAAAATAAAGGTCTACTGAAGATGATTCTAGGAGAGCGTGATATTATGAAAAATTACACCATTTAAAAAAAAATTTTTTTCTCAAATCTTTCCTTTAAAAAAAACTCCAAAAAGTTAAAAAAATCGAAAATAATCGCTAAACTTAAATAATTGCTATAATTGGAAGAAATATATAAAAAATACGTAAATGCAAAAATTAAAAAAAAAACCGCCAAAATTAAAAAAAAAAAAAAATCGTCGATATTAAAAAATTCCCGAAATTGGAAAGAAATATCAAAACTAAACTAAAAGCCAAATTTAAAAAAAAAAAATTGAAAAATAAAAAATCGCTAGTACTTATCGCGAAATTTAAAACAAAAACACTAAAATGCAAAAAAAAAAAATCGTTCGAAACGAAAAAAAAATCTCCAAAACTGAATATTTTGTGTGCTACAAACAAATTTTCAAAAAAAAAAGCATTTAATTAAACTTTTAATTGAAACTGAGTTTAAATTCAAACCAAAGTTTAATTTAAATTTTATTGACTACAATTTTTTCTGGGTAAAATATTATTTATTTATAAATATTTCATATCCATTTTATTCACCTTTTGCCCTCTATGTCCAATTAATATTTTTTACATTTTCCTATTCATTATGGCATCAAATAACAAATGTTTTCATAAACAAGCCACATGCCACAAATAAATCACTTAATTCAATCATCTTGAAAATTGATAACAAACCATTTACAAATGACAACTAATCATATCAGAAATACAACATAAAAAACAACAGGAATCATAAAAAAAAATTGAACAGAAAAATAAAAAGAAAATGCCCCCTTAACTAGGCAATGAAAAATTTTCTTTGTTTTTTAGTAAAACAGCATAGAAAAAAAATCAAAATTACAGCACGTGTCCTTCAAAAAACGAAGAAAAAATTACAACCTTTTGTCTAACAACCAATTGACCACTGATATTTTACAACAACAAAACAATCCCCCACTTCCTAACAAAAAGCTTTGAAATTGTTGGTTATAAAACGATGTATATCAATGACCTCAATTCCTAGACTCATTTGTGATGCTTGGCACGCTACTCACTTTACTCGTTTTGTTGTATAGAACGTACGTTAGCAATTGGTATGGCAACGACATGATATTTTTTCACAGGACGTTTCAGTTTTTTTTTTCGAATTTTTTCTTCAATAAATTCTGTGTTAAAAAAAACAGACAAACGTAAACAATTGATTTGTACGCATTTGCGTGTTTTTCTATACAACAAAACAATAAAGGACTAAAAAGGATGCCTCTATTCAAAGGCAGACAGAGATAGGTTAGACAAATGTTAACTCCCCACTGTATGGTATAATCAGTATAAAGTTAAGTGATTTCCTACGTGATATTTGGTTTGTTATATATATTTGTAGTTATCTTTTTATAAAAAAATTGAATAAATTGAATATTTATTATTAAGATTTTTTTTTTCGGTCCAACCACAATTGTTGCTTGGTTTCTGTTTTTTATCTGTTAAATAAATTTGATTTAATTTTAATAAAAGTTTCTAATAAATATTTCATTTACCAAATTCCTTTATCAATTACTTAAAATATCATTTTTCCTGTTAGAACGTACAAGTTTTAAAAATTTATTTTTAATACTTTTGTGCCGGAAATCAAACACCTGTGTTAACTTTACTCTTTCCTGGCTCTTTACACGTATAGATAGATGTTCTGTGCATAAGACAATTTGTGATAATTGTTTTCTTATAGATAAACCTTTAGGTTTTTTTTTTTGTTCTCTCTCATTCGAAAAGTTTGTGTAAGTGTTTTACAGTAAAAGTAAATATACATTTTTGGTAAAAAAAAAAAAACTTTTAGCTTTATTTGTAGAATACACTGAAAAAATTCAAATTTATATACCTTTCATACCACTGTGCAGGAATTCATCGAAAACAAATTTGGGACTTCATAAACGCTATATTTTGGATCAGCATAAACTAAAATCGAGTTTCAATAACAAAATTTGTTAATTCAATTAAAAGTTTAATTGAATTCGGTACTAAGTATTAAGGAAATTGTAGTATCAGTTAAAATAATTTGTAACTTTTTAATAGAATCAGTTTCAGTTACGATTGTAAACAAATCTATTAAAAATTCAATTAAATATTGTTTCTAATTTTAAACAAATTTTTAATAGATACTGTTAAAACTTTAATTAGATTGCAAAAAATCGCCAAAGATTGCGAAAAAATTAGCTTAAATTGAAAAAATCGATAAAATTGTAAAAAGTCGCAAAAATGAAAAAAAAAATCACCAACATTTCATATACATCCCCAAAATTAAAAACAAATTGCCAAAACTACCAAAATTAAACAGAAATTCCAAAATTTAATATAAATTACTAAACATTAAAAAAAATTTTCAAAATTTAAAAAAATCACCAAAATTAAAATAAATCGCTGTAATTGGAAAAAAATATAACCAAAAATTAATCATGGCTAAACTTAAAAAAAAAAACTTTCAAAATTAAAAAAAAAAATCTTTAAAATTTACAAATCGCTTATATTTAAAGAAATCGTAAGACTTTTAAAAAGACAACAAAATTTAGAAAATGCTAATATTGAAAATAATCGCAAAAATTAAAAATTAAATTAAATTTAAATCATCAATATTTGGAAAACTTTTTTAATGTTTGCCTTTATTTTTTTTTTTATTTACATTTTTAAATTTTGGTGGTAAATTTTGTCATTGTTTTCATTTTTCCATAAGTTTGATGATTTTTTTTCAATTTAAGCCATTTGTTTCCTTATTTTAGCGTTTTTTTTAATTGTGGCGATTTTTTTTTAATATTGGCGATTTTTTTTTTTTGATTTTTTGATATTTTTAATTTTAGCTATTTATTTAAATTTTAGCGTTTTTTTTCAATTTTAATGATTTATTTCAATTTTATTGATTATTTTGTTCTTCGTTTTTTTTAATGTTGCCAAATTTCTAAAATTTTAGCGGTTTTTTCAATTTAATAGATTTTTTTTAATTTTTGCGTTTTTTTTTAATTTTGACAGTTTTTCAATTTGTTGTCTTTATGAGTTATAAAAACTGGAAATTTAGTGTACGCCAAATTAATTTTCAATTAAACATTTAATAGATATTATATCACTTTTAATTTAAAGTGAGTTTAAAATCAAACAAAAGTTTAATTGGCATTTTATTGACAATTATTTTTTTTTTATATCTTTAGTTAGTCTCTTTACAGGAAGAAGAAGAAGAAAACATTTTTATTGAAAAATTTTACGGACACAAGGGATACACCAGACTGCCGCAGTTTCGTCCCCCTCCTGGGACTCGTCAGTGGTTATTTATGTGTCAATTGAACAAAGTATTTTATATTGTTAATTTTGCTCTATATGAAAAACTTTATTTTTGGTGTCGTACTGTGATTTGAACTCACGGTCTTAGCATCAAGCTATGCATCGTAATCTCACCTCTTAACCAGTTGAGCCACGACCGACACAGCGTTGACTGCGACTAAATTGGAGTTTGGTCACACTACGTACACACAAGTATTGTTTTGATCAGAAGAGACAGAATTAGCTAATACCAATGCACAATTCATTTCTCAACTAGAATGCTTTTTCTTCTTAATCCTATCTCTTTTTCACAAGTAATTATCACGTTTTTTATCTTGAAATTTTTTTACGATATTCATAATCATGATAATTCAAGAAAAAATAATTATATCCTTTGACCGTCATTTCTCTCATTAAAATATGTTCATTTTGTTCATTAAATATAGACTCTGAGGACTTCTAAAGGGAAAGTGTGGGCACATCCAGATTTACCGCCCATTACATTTTTATTTTTTTTTTTTGTTTTTTTTTTTATAAAGAGAAGCAACACTCAGGAAATTCTTCCTATTTATTAATGTGCTGCTTTCTTTGCAAAGGGCATAGTGGCGAGATGAAAGGTGGTGAAGGATAAAAAAGGGCTTCAAACATGGCAACACTGTATTTGTGCGAGATAAATCTTAGAACAGTTGTTATCGTCGCCTAATGTAGAGTTGGCGAATATATTTATTTTACTTCAGTGGGGTTAAGTGCTATGGGAACACCGAAGGTGGCCGCCTCGAAATGTCCACTGGCAATGACTCGTCCATTGAAACTTTTCATTAAATTAATGCAGTTTTTCATAAAATTTAATGAAACATTTTATTTTATTTAAACACTTGTCTCTTACATTTGTTTCTCTACAACATATCCGAAGTTCATTAATGCCTGTGTGTGTGTCGCTTGTATGTTTTCTTTCGCCAAATTTTTTTTTTTTCGCTAGTTTTTTCACAAAATTATTGTTGTGAAATTAAAAACAAAATATGTCGATAGAAAAACATCAAAATATTTTTTCTAAAATTTTTTTTCCTAATTTTTTTTTTCTCCAAAAATTTCCGCGAACTATAAAAAAAACAACGCTTAAAAAAAATATTGATAAAAAACAGCAAAATAAATCTTTCGTTAAGTTTTTTTCCGCGATTTTTTTTTTTTGGTACAACTGCCTTAAAAGTTGAAAAATACAAAATTTTCTGCCCCATTTTTTTTTTTTGAGTTTTTTTTTTTTTTTTGTGTATATATATGCCTCGAAAGCTGTAGAATGAAAATTTAAATTTTAACAACATTTTTTCTTAGTGTATATTATATTTTGATGTATATGAATATTTCATCGTGTGTGTTTGAAAATTGGTTACATTTGGCAAAGATTTTTTAAGTAAATAAAAGACAATTCTTTAAAATCTCTTAAGAGACTCAAAAGTAAGAAATCTATATGCTCATACAAGTGTGGTTAAAAACAGATAGTAAAACTAAATGTGTTTTTATATAAGTTTATAGACTTACAAAGAAAAAAAGCTACTACTTACTACTCAAACAAAATTTAAACATATATGTTAGGGGGATCGTTTATTCGACATTTTTGGGAAAGCCGGTATTTCGGTTTTTGCGAATAGTTGACATTTAAAAAAAAAAAACGCTTTCGGTTTTTGGAATTCTGTAAAATTTGGTCAACCGGTTTTAAAATTTTACTCAGTTATACTCAGAAATAGAAAATGTTTTTGAATTTAAATTGTTTTAGAAAGAGTTTCTAGATCTTTCATTTTGGATCAGCTTTTTGTATGTTCGAGACATTTTTTTGGTGGTTTTAAAACATAATAATCATTTTAATAAATTTTATTTATGAGCGCTTTGAATTTGTTATCTGAATAACAGCTTTTGAATGTTTTATTCACACATTTTATCACAATATATTTATTATTCAAAAAGACTTTAATGAATGTTATTTTTCAGAAAAACTATTTAGTAAACTAAAATGGTTTTAAAATGCCAACAAAAGGATAAAGTACTTTTTGTTTTAAAAACTAAAATCTTATTTTTTTATTGTATATTTTAAAATCAAATGAAAAAATACAGAATCGCAACACTGGAAAATTTTTAAAATGACACCGAATAAAACTAATTTTTTATCCTACACTCAAAAAAATAAGTTAGTAGAAAAGTAAGTAAAACGTCTTGTAAATCAGGTATACAATTTTTCAGCAAAATTTTTGCTAAAATTATGTTTTAAACTAAAATTTTAGTTATACTTATTCAGCATTTAAGTGTTTTGAACTAATGTTTTACTAATATTTTACTAATGTTTTACTAATTTATTTTGCTAAAAAAAATTGTGCTGATCAGCATATTATTAGTGTGGGCGACAACCAGATTGAAAGATATACGCAGAATGAATTAGATGTCGCGGCATGTCAAGATGTAGTACTGACGAGGAAAATTTTATCATAAAGTACAACTCTTGAAATCAACCATGGAAGATATTTGTATCTGTTTTTCATCCATAAAACAAAACTGCCTCTTAAAACAACATAAATTTTGTGTTGTCACCGTCTTGTGAAAGTTATTGTCTATTAATTCAATAAAAGACAAAGTAAAATATTTAAATTTAATAAAGATGAAATGTTCAAAACTAAGTGTTTATTGAGATTAATAATCCAGTGTGGTAAATTTGCAAACAAACATACAGTCAGGTAGACTAAAGCGAAAGATAAAAACACATATCATAGGTATATTTTTATGAATCCTTTTTCTTATTGCAAAAAGGGTTGTACATTTTGTTATTTTTTCGTTTCGTTTCTATAATTATCTGCGGCATTTGCGTTCCTTTAAAAGATAGCATCATATAGACAACCATTGATGTAAGTAGTTGAAAGCAAATTTCGTTTGTGTTATGAATATTTATTTCTATTTTTACTAGATATTCATGTCGTCAATGTGGGAGTATGAACATTTTTTTTTATTAAAATGAGTATATTATATTATTTTTAAAAGAATCACAAAAATATGTTTTATGATTATCAGCAAATAAATTAACTAAAGTCCAATTTTTCTACAAATTTTTGAAGTTTTTTTTTCAGTCTACTAATATTCAGCAAAAATTTTATTAATTTTTAGCAATGGTTTTTTAATTTCTAATCATCTAAGTGTTAGCAAAACTTTTGTTGAATCTATTGATTTTGTTGCTAAAAGTCAGCTCGCTGATTTTCAGCAAACGATTTTGCTCACATTAGCAATTTTTTTGCAAGCACCCTCCTGACTAAAATTTTCCTGACTCTTTTGTATGAGTCATTTTTAATTACCACTTTTATAAAAAACAATGATTTTTTATAAAAATTTTCAGAACATTCCGTTTTTAACAATGAATTTTGTAAATTTACAGTTTCTAAAATGCTAAAGCTAAACAAGAGTAGTTAAAAAACCCCCGGTATTCGACAACAAAAAACCGGTTTATTTGATATTTAAAAATTTTACTTTTTGGAAAAGCCGAATCCAACACCACACAAAAAAACCGGTTTTAAAAACCGGCTCGATCACCCTATCCTTCCATCTATTCATCACATCCTTCCATCTATTCATCATTTATATAAATGAACATACTACTTACTGTAATTAATTCAAATCCTGCTAATTGCATTTTATTTATTTTTACTTTTCAAAATACAAAGAAAAATAAATTTCTTAACGAATAAGGATATTGGGTATAAAAAAGTTGAACTTAATTTTTAATGGTGAATTAAACCCAGCAAACAACTTTTAATGTAAAATAAAAATAGAAATTGAAATTAAATTCGAGTATTTTTTATTAAAATGAATCACAAAATCAATCAATTATATAGACCCAACCTCGAAGCGGATCATGTGGAACATACTTGGGACTAGTTAATTGAATGGACCATTTAATTGACGATTTAATTGACATAATATAATGTCAATGATAATTATATTGTTTGGCATTACAATTGTTTAAAACAATTAAAATTAAATTTTATTTTAATTGCCATTGATCAAAGCCGATTATAATTGACTATTATTACGGCTCGGCATTTATAATCGTGTTTTGTGTACATAAAATATGCATTTTATGTACATAAAATATGCATTAAAAACTTAAAATATGCACTTAAGATTTAAAAATATGCATTTATAATTTATGTTAGCAACGTTTTTAATATTAATTATACAATTTAAGTAGTTTTTGTCTTAGAAAGTCGTTAAACATTTAAAAATTAGCGTTAATCATCGTAAGAAAATTTATAATTGTATTTTTCTGTTATTTTCGTATTCGTGATAAAAATAATTTGTATCAAAAAAATATTCATTCATTGCAATGAAAGTTTTCGTTAAACTAACTTTTGCAAATATTAACTTTTTTGGCTAAATTTGGGTACACGTAATATTTTAAACTGTTCACATATTACAATATGTTCACATATTATAATTAGGTACGAGTTAATCTCTTAGTATAATTATACTATGAGATTAACTCATACCTAATCCATTTTCGCTATGCTGTCACGTTCGCGTTTTTGGCACTTTTTTTTATTTTTTTCACAAAATACTAAATTTATATAAAAAACTTCGTTAAAACATGTAAATAGTTAAATACAATTTTGCGAACAATCTGGCCCAAAAAACTGGCTACGCCATTAAAATCAGCGTGGCCGAAATACTTAGGATCAATGGTCGGTACACTTGTTTTCGTTTTAAGCATTTTTATAGCGCTGTGTAATTATTGATGAAGTTACACATTTTGCTGGGTAGTATTGATTAGCTGGTTGCTTTAGTGTTTGTTATTTCCTGTATTTTTCAAAATGTCATTTTATTTTGCTACCGTAATCAAAAGTAAATTACACACGCGTGCCTTTAACGTAAATCATTTTAGCTGGGCTTATTTCATCTGCTGTGTTGTTGCAACCTTCTTCTAAAGCTTTTGTTGTTGACCAATGCGCAGGAGTTTGAAAATTTATTAACTTGCAGATAATTTTATACAATGCACTACCTAACCATACAAAACATATGTGTATGGATGGGTGCGATCCAGAATCATCTCCTCTACATTGCTACACTATTCTTTAAAAAAAGAAACTTATCATTTACTTCGTTATTTTTTTTTAGCAAATATTGTGTTGTAGTTTCTATTGTTTGGTGAACACCTACAATGTCGCCGGACCACGCAAAATAATGTATGAAGTTAAAAAGCATTATGATGATATTGAATTTCTTATTTTATACTACAAATTTAAGTTGTGTTATTGGCTTTAAAAGGTGTCGTAAAAAGAATCACTTTTTTATTGTTCCAAAGAAAAAAAAAAAAAAATCTTTCAATGGTTATTTTTAGGGGCAGAAGCAGCAACCGTTGCATTATACGATTAATCAGCACCTATTTATGCACAATTTTGGCAAGAAATTTATGACTTTTTAATGATTTGATATAAATGAACGAAAATTGTGGAGGTAGAGAATATTTAGTTCGTGGTAATATAAATTCCCAGTGTAGAAACGGTTCCAAAAGGAAGAAATAGTTTTTTTTTTTTTGGAAAACGTGAACCCTTGCAGAATTTCGGCCGAAATGCGCTATATGTGAAATAAAGTGTATTTTTATTAAAAAATTACAAAATTCAAAAATTTGAAAAGTTCAATTTGAAATTGTCAGGTTTGAGATCACAATTAAATTGTAACTATTACAAATGGAAAACTCTAATTGTTAATAAGTGGAAGTGAAGTGGGGATCAGCGCAACTTCGACCTAAGTGACTAGGTACTAGGGTGGGGCGATTTGAACATCTTAACGGGCGCTTCGCGTTTCTGATTCTTGGGATTGTACTGAGCAAAAAAGTCCACTAGACCATACGTCTACGGTGAAAATCGAGCTTCCAGATTTTGACTTGCAAACAGATTTTGACTTGCTTCTAACAATGTGTGGGATGGACATATCTCAGGAAGTAGGAGGAGCTTATCCAAGATTATGGTAGCAATCTCTTCTTTGGAAGATTCTCTAGCAGATTAATGCATCAATCATTTTGTGGGTGGGGTTTAAGGGGTTAATTTTTAATTTCAAAATAGGGCTTTTTTGCCGTATTTTGTGAAAGTATCAATCTGTGGGATGGACATATCTCAGGAAGTAGGAGGAGCTTATCCAAGATTATGGTATCAATCTCTTCTTTGGAAGATTCTCTAGCAGATTAATGCATCAATCATATTTGTGGGTGGGGTTTAAGGGGTTAATTTTTAATTTCAAAATAGGGCACTTTGCACTTTCACAAGGCCAAAACTGCCTGAAGGAGCGATCCAATGCTTTTGCGATGTACTAGAGAGTTCTTAAATATTGTCTTGGCTACAATTTTTGTCTTAATATTGGATCGAAAATCTCAATGGCTTGGCTGTTATAGGCCAAAATATCCAAAAAAAACGTGACAAAAGTCTGAGGAAAAACTGCAAGTCAAAATCTGGAAACTCGATTTTCACCGTAGACGTATGGTCTAGTGGACTTTTTTGCTCAGTACAATCCCAAGAATCAGAAACGCGAAGCGTCCACTTAGATTTTTTTTCCTTCCATACTAATCGTCCCACCCTACTAGGTACTCTTCAGCCTCATTCTAATCAACCCCCTAACCCATATTAAACAAATTTAATTTTTATTTCATTTATTCCTTTAGTATACTCAAAACTATTAAGATATGGAATTCAGACTGCATCTTTAGACCGGAATCAAAAGTGACCCACACATTTGAAAAAAAAAAACAAAAACGTGTTTTTTTATAAATTAATTTAAAAGATTTTTGAAAATGTCTAATTTGGGCAGGTCTATATAAAAAAATTTTACTTGATAACAGTAATTATTTTATTTAATATGTTCCACATTGGCTAAATAATTCCACTTTTTACCAAAAAAAAAAAAATAAACTAGCAAACGTACAGAATAATTTCTTTAAGATTTTTTTCAAATCGGGATGCGTGATAAATTGTACTAAATTAACGAACAGGCGCAATTATTTATCTTACCAATCTTACGTTAAGTGATAAAAAGGTGGGGTCCAAGCTGACCCCAGAAAAACAAATATACATATAGCCCTTTAAATTTTTTTTGGTACATCTTAGATACAATTTTAAAACACAAGAATGGGTATCAACCATTTTTGCATAGATTTTTTGGAATAAATGCGCAAAAAAAGAAAAAAATGTTAACTGGAGCTATTTTCGAACCCACCTTTATAACCATTTAAACTAAGATTGGTACGATAAAGAATTGTACTTGTTCTTTAGTTTAGTACCCTTTATCAAATACTCTAATTCAATCAAAATCTGAAAAATTCTCTAAATTTCCTAGTGGGTCTTTTTTGGTCAAAAGTGTAACAATTTACTCTTTAAATAATTATTTGTATCTAGTGGATTTTTTTTTTTTTTTTTATAATTTAAAAGCTTTACTTTCTTACAGTCATGGGTCTTTTTTTTTTTGTTCAGTATGGGTCTTTTTTGTCCCCCGGCCACTAACGGTTAAAGATTCATAAAATACATACAAGTAAAGATAATTATAGTCTACTCTAACTTTGATGAACACCTTCGAATTATGTTCAATTTTTGACATAATAATTAATTTTCATAAAATGTCCTGTAAATAAGTCGCTCCACACACAAACACGAATTATAATTTTTTTTAAATTATTAATTCTTTCTTTAATTCAAATTATTATGTTATCGATATCTCCATATTAGGAATTTTAAAAAATCTTTAAATTTAATTTTTAAAAAACTACGTTTTTGCATTTTTATCAAATTTGTGCGTCATTTTTGATTTCAGGCTAAAGTGGGTACATGATATCCGATGAAGTCAGAATTCATATCTGAATAATTTTGAGTATATTAAATTAATAAATGAAATAAAAATATAATTATTTCAAAATTTCCAATTGTGGGAATTTTAAATATTTTTTATAAATGTGCCATTTTCGGTCGTTTTCCAAAAAAATAATAAATATCGAATTCTTCCATTTGAAAATATTTGCAATAATACTTGTGGGTGCAGGCGCGGATCCAGAAAAAGGTTTTGCGGAGATAAATAAGAGTATTTTTAATTAACTTTATTTTAACCTTTTTCCCTTTTTTGTATTGAAACATTTTATTTTGGGTAGGAAATGTCCCATTTTGCCTCCCCCTGGATCCGGGCCTGTAGTGGTGTAATGACAAATCTATTTTAAGGTAAACCCTAATGAACATATATGATCACACATGGTTTTGAATATTATATGAGCGTAGCTAATAAATGTCCATATATGGTTCAATATATGACCATATATATTATTATATATGACCATATATGTTCTCATTTAAGACCATATATATTCGGCTTTGAAATTTAAGACAATATATATATATTAATATGTGTAAGTGGAAACATTAATGTTGGTCATGCCGAATTTTTTATATCCTCTATAATGTCAGTTGTTCGAAGTCAAAGAATTTTGATCCTCTCTCCCAACCTCATAAAAAAACTAATAAAATATTAAACATCTTCAATTACTACTTGTACACTACTCCTTTAATTAAAAAAAAAAAACCCACGAAATAATCCTTAAATTTTGTGGTCGCAGCTGTGTCAATTTCTAAGGTTATCCACCCACAGTTAAACAAGCAACCACACTTACACTGTCCTCAATAAGGACAAAAACTATTGATGCTAAAACAACTTTAACTGGATATTACCAATTTTAGTTTTCCACGAACCAACTTTACCATCAATGACAATTACAAAAACAAAAATAACAAAAACAAATATGCAAAATGAGAAAGAGTAGATGGATATTATGATGAGCTCCAAAAACTAACTACACACATACACTTGAACGGATGGAGATGAATGGACTGAAATTAAGGTTTTGGGACGAATGTCAGACTGGCTGAAGAACGAATTGACGGACGGATGGTGTGATAGACTAACTATAACTGGCTTATTGCTGACAATAATGATGAGGATATGAACAACAACAACAACCCATACAACATATGATGATGGTTAAATACATTAATATTGTGTATACGCCAGGATGTGCGTTCAAACTAACTATACCAAGTCAATATAATGAGTAAATTTTTGGCAACTGTGTGTGTGTGTTTAGGAATTGTCCTGTTTTATTAAGGTGGTAGATTGTGGTATGTCTACATGAATGGATTGAATAGTTTGAAATAGTATGGGTTGGTATGCAACTTAAATATATGGATGGATGGATGGATAAATTGTAGTCAATATTTAGTATAACACATGTAGTTTTTATGAAGATTCTCTATCTGTCTGTCTGTCTTTCGTCTACATATTGAAAATATGTTGTTTTGTTATTATTGTTTGTTGTTCTACATATTGTCACCTAAAATCAAAAAGGCCGTAACTACACTTTTAGTTTTTTACAGGAGAGACAAAAAACTTTATAAATCAAAAATTACTTGAAGTATTCAAATTTTAGAATTATGCTTAAGCAATAAAGATAGATTTGTTTCTGAGAAAAAATTCCATTTAAAAGTAGTGCTGTAGTTAAGGTAATGTACTTAAGGCCTTTTGTAATATATTTTTCTGAAGCCACCACCAAAATTTATGCAAAAACTAAAACAAACGTTTAAGATAAAAAATACTGCTTTTCAACAGTAAGTAACTCCAATACAAAAATTTATGCAAAAAATAAAACAAACGTTTAAGATAAAAAATACTGCTTTTCGACAGTAAGTACACTTATGGAACTTCTGCTTTAAAAATATGCAGTTCTTTAGGTTGTAATACAGTTTCATTATTTTTAATGTAAATGTCAGTCATTTGTAGAACAAATTAAATTATAAAAAAATTTTAAAAAAACAAACCACATCAAATGACTGTTTTATGATTTTACGTTCATTTTTTACAGTGTTATTTAAAAAATAAGGAAAATAAATGTTTATTTTTTGCTAACATGTGTTTATTTTTACTACAATTGTGGTTCATTGAACATTAAAAAACAAATTACAATGTTAGTTGAATATAATGAAATGTAAGTTGTCCTTTCTTTAAGTGAAATTTCATTTGTTTTTAACTACAGTTGCAGTGGGGTTTACCTACATAGTATTCTCCAACACAAAAATTTATGCAAAAAATAAAACAAACGTTTAACATAAAAAATACTGCTTTCCGACAGTAATTAAAAAAAGTTTTTAGTCCACTTATGTATTTTTATCTATTTATTTTGAAAAATTTTATAACAAAAAGAATTTTAACTAGTATTTAAAACTTTTCGAGAAAAATTTATAAAAATAAAATAAAATTCCTAGAAAATAAAATCATATAGAGCAATTTAACAATATAAAATACTTTGTTCAATTGACACATAAATTAACCACTGACGAGTCCTTGGAATGGACGAAACTGCGGCAGTCTGGTATATCCATTGTGTCCGTTAAATTTTTCAATTAAAATGTTTTCTTCAACTTCCTGTACAAATCTGACTACAAAAATATTGAGTAATTAATTACAATAAAATTTCTTACGATTGTCATTATAAAAATTGGTTAAACAAAGAAAAAAAACAAAAAAACAGTGTAAAAAAACTGCACTACAAGACTTTTTGGTTAATGTGAATGTATTGAAATTGCAGTTACTGCCTTTTGATTTTCGTTAATAAAATTGGTGTTTTTGGACGTAAACGTGTAACATTTTGTGGGGAAAGCTGTATTTTGGTTAACTGCATGGTAATCAATGAAAAAAAAAATATTTTGATTTTTTTTGTTAGTTACGGCCTTTTGGAGTTAAGGTGACGATATATTGAAGTTGTTGTTGCTTAACTAAAGTTTAGTTTATTTCACAATTAAAAACATTTGTGTCCAACGAAAATTAAAAAAAAAAAAACTAACGTTTAATTACAAAACAAATGTTAAGAGATCTATACATCTAAACCATGTTATAACAGCACAAATATACCGTCTCTTATTGAATTTATCCTTTTCAAGTGGAGTTTTGGGGATATCGTTTTTGTTGTTTGAATTCATTTTGTAATTCCTATTGTTTTTATTTTATATTTGCAATATTTGAGAAGAAATAAATTTTTGTTTAATGAAATCTTAAAACCACATGTATACAAATACGGTTACATTCACAAATACATTCAAGAGCCAAAGATGTTGTTGTGGTGTTTGAAGCAAACGATAATAATTGTCATAGAATTTTTGGAAGAAAAGTAGTAAGGGGGCATTCCATGTAAAAATTATTAAATATTTTACAAATATCAAATTATAAACATTAAAAGTGCTTTCATTGATTATGTATTTCCGGTTGTCTCAAAACAGTTTTGGAATAAATTCAAATTCAAAAACTAGAAAAGTAGTAAGGGGGCATTCCATGTAAAAATTATTAAATATTTTACAAATATCAAATTATAAATCTTCGCATGCCTCGTCGGAAAAGGATTTAACCAGAAAGTGCGAACATTAAAAGTGCTTTCATTGATTATATATTTCCGGTTGTCTCAAAACAGTTTTGGAATAAATTCAAATTCAAAATCTTCGATAATGCACTTTTTGTTAGAAACTGCTCTGAATTTGCAAAATTTTCTTCTAAACTTTTCGATATAAAAAATAGACTTAAGATTAATATTATTGCAGGGGAAAACTACTATTGACATGGCGTACTTTTAAATTTGCTTTGCAATTATATAGCTGTCAATAAACGAGAGTTGTCAATATTGAAAATATTGTATGTTTAGCATAAATGAATTTATTCAAAATTACAAACAAAATTGTGCATCCATTAAAAAAGGCCACGCTAATGGTGCTTTCTTGTTGGCGGTTTAAGTGGGCGGGTCGTTAAAGTCATAAAGGTTTTGTAGGATTACCTAAAAAAAGTGTGTTTGATCCCTATACAAGAAATTTAGTTTGAAAGCTTGTTTAAGTAGATTTTAAATGATATGTAATGGTTGTTATAACATTTGCAGGTTTATTTCAAATTTAGTCAAAATTTTTGAAAAAAAATAATTTTGTATCCATAAAGGATATACATTTTTTGTTGCCAAATAAATTCTTAGCTTTCGAAATTTCCAATGATGTATGACATGACGCCATTTCCCAATATGAAACCAATTTTTCCATAAAAAGCCATAAACCAAAATATAGCATACAAAAAAAAAAAACATTTTTTTTTACGAAATTGTTTTCAGACAAGCGAAATACATAGTCAAAAAAATCATTTTTGGTGTTTGCACTTTTAGGTTAGAGCTTCTTCTGACGAGGCGTGGCCTATCACTATTCGCAAAGCGGTACCAGGAATTTCATTAAAACTAAGGAGACAGTTTTTAGCGCAGAAAACATAGCTTACTACTATTATGGATTATTTATTAATTTATACATTAAAGTACAACCCAGTCCGAATTGTGACGCGATTTGTCTGTACGTGACAAATTAAACATGTTTATCTTGCGATAGTCGTGCAGCCAAACTTCACCAAAGGAAATTCCCTGGAAACAAATCAGAAGTGTGGTTGACTCGATTCGTTTGACACGTGGCGGCTTTTGTTTACTTTTCTTCTTCGGTGTTTAATAAATTAACCAGTGTGCGTTAGGAGTAAACTGGTAAAGTACAGACAAATTTAACAATTTTCGTATTACATCTAGTTCTTAATAAATTTATCAGATATAAAACAAATTACTTTACAACTGGTTGTAATATAAGTACATTAAAATAGTTAAATTTGTCTGTACGTGACCCTTAAATCAAGAAGTGTCTAAACTTAGGAGATGCAATCACCATCGGACATATCATGCTACACGACATAGAACAAAACACGCATGCGTCTGCATCCAAATCCCCAAATGTACACAGATGGGCAAAACAGAATTTCCATCTCAAATTCGTTTATCTTTTCTCTAAACTCCTGTTTTGTCCGATTTCATGTCGCATGATCTATTCGATATTGATTGTAT
Organism: Delia radicum; assembly: GCA_021234595.1. Lineage (NCBI taxonomy): Eukaryota > Metazoa > Arthropoda > Insecta > Diptera > Anthomyiidae > Delia > Delia radicum. Next base: position 3,679,513 of record CM037852.1, read on the forward strand.
ATCCTAAATGTAGATATTCATTGGTTGAATGCTCTTAAGGCATTTTAATGAAAATATGATTTGCCTTTAGAAGTGAATACAAAATATACGGATTTGTCGCTTAAAGTCTTACTTTTGATTTGATACCACGTAGTACAGAGAGAAAAAAAATTGATTTGTTGATTTCGTTTTCAAATTCATTGTTGTTTATGCTTAATTAAATTTTTTTTCTGTGTATATGTAAATTGTAAAATGTTATATCAAATGCTCTCTAAGGTGCTTTTACATTTAGCCTCGAAATCCAATTTAGGCTAGATTCAATCATATGATAGTGTATAAAATGATACACAAACTAGATTTCGAAATCTAGATTAAACTGGTTTTCAATGGTAATATAAACTGAGTTTTTAAGGACACATCAATGATATATCCTGTGTCAGTTTCTATAACTTAAAGATACCAGTAGACAAAGTTCATAAAATTTTCTTGTGCAATTTTTTTAATTCTTGAACTCCTGCTGTGAATTTTGTTACAAACAAAAACTTTAATTGTTATTCAAAAACTATCACCAAACACAAAAACTGATCAATGTTTTATTCAACCTTTGTCTTGTATTATTATCCCCAGCTCCACCTCGTAGTTTTTAAACTAACAAGGGGAGTCATCCCATGGGTTATCTCCGACCTTAATAAAATTTTGATATGTGATAAAGGAAAAAAAAAAAAATAAAGGATACTTATTTTTTTAAAAGGTTGGGCCAAAGTTCATACATTTTTGTATGGAAACATATCTGAAACTAATGAAGTTTTTTTTGAACACAGCTTTGATGTACTTGAGAAAATGAAAATTTTGATACCAATATTTGTCTATGTAGTGTTGCAATTTATTTAAAATATTGGTTAAAAAGCTCTTAGGAAAAAGTCACTTAAAAGCCGAAAAATTACGAATGTCGGAAAAAGTTCAGACACCAGTTTTAATATCATTTAAAACACATTTTTTAAATTGCAAAAATTCATGAACGTTATCGGCCATGTTTCGTATACCAGTTAACATGTTTCCAAAAGCTCTTTCATTTGGTACCCCCATTTGTTGAAAATTTCTCTGAAGAAATTCTAAATAAGTCGAAAAAAAGAAAAATGGGGTAATTTTTGACCGACATTTTGAATCCCTAAACATGAGATGGAGCCGCAAAAACAATACTTTTCCCTTATTTTTTTTTTTTTTTCTTTATCACATATCCAAATTTCATTAAGATCGGAGAGCATCCATTGGGAGACTGCCCTTATAAGTTTGTTATATTGTTTTGTCATAAATAACAATTTGACCCATGGTCATTGAAGTCTTGTGGTATTTGCTTCAAATCACTTGTCTTTTGACAATAAATTATTTTGCCAAATACACAAATGTCAAGAGTTTGTAAACTTTTTCAGCAATTCAGATGTTGAGTTTATATTTTTTCCTTCCTTCAACACAGCAGGATTTGTAACCCTTTAGGAAACTTATAGTTTATTTAGTAACAATGACAATGTTTATGATGTTGTCTTTTAAAATCACACAATAACATTTTGGAAATACAAAAAAAAAAAAAAAAAACTATTGTCTCGATAGTTTTCAATATAAATTTTTGCAAAAAAAAAAACTTCCGTTTTATTTTATGTTTTGGGGTCATTTATCACAACTACAAAAAATATCTCTTGAAAAAAGTTGTTTATTATTTGTGGTCTTTTCTTAATTTACAATTCATTATTGAAAACTGGAAATAAACAACCTTTTGTTTTTCTTTAAAAATGCTTAAGGGATCATTAAAAAGGACATCATTGAAATGACATTAGACATGTTTATTACAACAAAACCTTAACACTTTAATAATATAAAAGTTTTTTTCTTCTATTTTAAACTGACTTTAACCTTGTTGTTCTTTTTGTTTTTTTTTTTGTGCTTAAAGTCTTAAACAGACATGTGTATTAGAATGGCTCGTAAAAAACGATTTGGCGAAAAAATCGCAAAACATAAAACAGTGACCATTTTTAACCCCACACTTAAAATTGAGGTGTTCTTGGTGTTTTTTTTTTAACAGACATGTGTATTAAAATGGCTCGTAAAAAACGCTTTGGGGAATAAATCGCAAAAAAATAAAACAGTGGCCATTTTTGACCCCACACTTAAAATTGAGATGGGCATAATAAAGAATTGAGCTTGTTTTTAGTTTTGTATCCTATATCACATATCCACATTCAATCAAAATCTGAAAGATGTTATTCTGAAAGTTTCCTAGTGAGTCTTTTTTGGTCAAAAGTTGAAAAATTAATTTTATGTAGATCAGGTTACATAAAATAATAATTTTTATCAAGTTGGAATTTTTTTTTATCAATCTTTTAGTCATAATCTTCATTGCGGTTTATGGGTATTTTTAGTCTCTAGGCCACTAAGGGTTAAATATTTTTTAAATGAAAGTAAAGACAAATAAAATTTAAATTTATTTTCATCGGGATAAACATTAATTGCATTTATAGTAATTAAATGTGCTAAAATCCCAAAACTTAGTTAACAAATTGTGAAAAGCAATCTGATGTAGGCGTGTCCTTATCCGGATTTCATTCCTGCCTAAGGAAATCTTCAGGGGACTTTGTTATTAGAATTTCTAGAGATATTTGTTATGTTAAATCACAAACTCAATGAGAATTTCTTGTCCTCGTCTAGGAGCGAGATTCAAAATTTAAAATATCAAAGAAAAACCAAAACAACAACAAAAAATTGTCACAATTGGCTTTGTCATCTTCCAAATACTACTCTGTTTTTTTGACAGACCTAGCAATGTAGTGACGTTTATTCAAGTAAATCAACAATAGAAAATCATATAAAATTAAAGTGACTTTATGCAAACTTTGCTAAATATATTCACATTATCTTCAACTATTGACATAATAATGAATTTTCATAAAATGTCCTGGAAAGTAAACGCTCTACTCTACACACTAACACGTATTATCAGTTTTCCAATTTATTTTTGTTCTCTTAATTTATAACTATTATATGTATTATAAAAATAACAATCGACATCTCCAAATTAGAAATTTAAAAAAACATCTTAAAAATTTATTAAAAAAAGACGATTTTGCATTTTTATCAAATTTGTGGGTTATTTTTGATTCCAGGCTAAAGTGGGTTAATGCTATCCGTTGACATCAGAATTCCATATCTGAATGATTTTGAGTATATTAAATGAATAAAAGAAATAAAATATAAAATTTTTTAAAATTTTGGAAACTTTTTATAAAAATACACAAGGGTTAACGTTTTTCAAAAAAATCTAATTCTTTCATTGGGTACCATTTAAAACTATGAGTATAATGAACGTAAATCTCGACGATTCATTTTTTCAGAGACATCCTAATGTATACACTCACAATATTTTTTCCATGAAGACTACTGAATATACCACATTAAATTAATTGAAAATCTGTTGAAGAAAAGAACTACTTACTTTTCGTTTAAAACAATTGTATTTTTTGGTTTTTTTTTCAACTGTTAAAAAATTAATTGACAAAATCAATAAAAACAATAGATTGTTTTCTTTTATTTCCATACTCAATATAATATAACAACTTTTTGATTTAAATAGAAAATTTTAACTGAATATTTTAACTATTACCGAAAGTCCGTTGTTTTTGTTTATTGAATAACAGACAGAAAGTTAAAAAATATATTTCTTTGGCAATTTAACTGTATATTCCATTGAAACAACTTTACCGATTAAATTTTTTAACAACTGTTGAACTTTTATGGAAAAGTTCTTGTGAGTGTATGTGTAATATATTTTTCAAACATATTTGTAATCTAATACTAATTGTTTTTTTTTTTTTTTGGTTGTATTTGTTGTAGACTACTCCTCCTTGTTGAGGTTTAAAAGAAAATATATTTTTACATAAATTTTTAAACGTTTATCGTTTGTATTTTAATCTTTGTTTTATTGTTATTTTTACCGTCTTAAAACGTTTAAACTCAATAAGATTTTTTTTTCTTATTTTTTCTTAAAAGGAAAAATCTATCGACTTTGATGTTTTATTTAACAACAGATTATCAGACATTGTTAATAGACTTTGGCAAACAATTTTTGGTATTACTTTTATTAGCGTTGTTATACCCATTTTAAGACAACTTTCTTTGAAAAGATTAAAATGTTTACTTTAAATTTAAAAAAAAGATAAATTGATGATGAAAGTTAATAAAATAATAATACTAAGGAATAGATAATTTGAAAAATATGTCATCTTATGGAAAATATGTTAGAGTTATAAATGAGCCAATTTAAAAATATTTTAAAACATTTAAAATGACTCCAAAACGCAACATAAATTTTTAAGAAAATTACACACAGAGTAATGTGGGATTTAACGTTACCCAATTTCTTTAACGTGTGAGTTAAATAGATGATATTTACGATTAACACTAAATGGCACGAAGAATGTTGATGAAGACCGTAGTGGATCAGAAAATGCATTCCATTCATGCTAGTGTCTAATAACTTTTTCTGTGTTTTTTTCTAATAGTCAAAGTAAATTATCATATAAAAATTATAATTTTTCTGTTAATTTAGAGAAAAATTTGTCATGATCTAAAACCGAACAAATAAAATCTCACACATAAATTTATAGATCAACGATAAAATTCACTATTAAAATTACAAATTTTAAAAAATTTCTTACACTTATCAGACTCAGAGAAATGACCCGAAATGATTTATTTTTTTTTTAAGCGCGCCCCGGTAGGCTAGTTAGTAGCGTGCTGGCTTTTTAGTGCGGGCATCGTGGGTTCGATTCCCACCAGAGGCACTGGTCTGCTTTAGCTACAACGCGCCGAAAGCCATAGTAGCTATTTTATTAGAATTACTAAAACTATAAAAAAAAACTTTATATTATTTTAAAATTAATTTTTTAATAAAAAATTCTTATGCCGTGAACTGGGCTCGAACGGGCGACCTCCTGCTTTTCATGCAATTACTTTACCTCTAGCTTAAATTCAATTTGAATTTGTATATTCCAATATTAATATTGTATGTTTGTTTCAATTTTAAATATGTATGTATGCTTGTTTGTGCGCCCCGGTAGGCTAGTTGGTAGCCTGCTGGCTTATCAGTGCGGGGGTCGTGGGTTCGATTCCCATCAGAGGCACTGGTCTGTTTTCGCTACAACGCGCCGAAGGCCATAGTGCTCGGTTAGGGTAATAGTATATAATTTGTAATTATGTACATATATGATTATTAATTCATTAATAAATATGTATGTCTAAAAATAGATTTGTCGCTGAGCTCAATATTTTATTAGAGTTACCAAAGCTATAAAAAAATAATATATTTTTTTGAAATTATTTTTTTTTTTTTTTAAATTCTTATTCCATGAACTGGAGTCGGATCAAACACATTCTGTTTGTCAGGCAATTACTTTACCTTTAGCCCACAGCCAATTTGAATTTGTATTTTCAAATATCTACTTTGAATATTTTTTTCTTTTAAGTTTAAATGTGAATGTCTGAAAATAGATTTGTATGTACAACAGAAATTGGGTTGCTAATCCTAATATTTTATTAGAGCTACCAAAACTATAAAAAACTTAATATTATTTTAAACTAACATTGTAGATAGAGTGATTGTTTTTTGAGCAGGCGAAACTAATATTCGATTTTAACTGCAAATATTTTATTCAACGGAATAAAATCTCCGAAAAGTGGTTGGTTGTTGGTATTATAGGTAATGTAGGAGATAATATTTTATTCAATACTGATTAGGAAAACAAATATTATGAATGATGTGACTGTGTTTTGGTTAATTTTATATATTTTCTGTTTACAATATAGTTTAATTATTCTGATGAAGAATTGTAAGTACTTACAATGAAAATTATTGAATAATACAATACTTACAACATATGGGAAAACAGTGGACATTAGAGTGAGGTAAGTTTCTAAAAATAGAACTGTTGTGTTGTTGGAGTTGTACTTCTGAGATTATGTATGCAAGAACAAAAACACCGTGTATTGAATAAAACTAGTTTTAATCACAACAAAACTCGACCTGACGATATATCAGTGGGCTAAAGCGCTCTGTCTAACGTGTAGTGCGAGTGCATGTGGCATTAGAAATCAGTTTATCTATACCACGGTCAGTGATTGCACAGAAAATTTCATATATACGCAATCGAACAAATAAAAACATAACAAATATTACATTATTCAAATAAAAAAAACAGGGTCACTGACGAACGTTCAATACCAGAAACTGAGCAGTCTGATTCAGAAAATTGAACATTTACAATGTAGTTATGATTTTTAGAAAATGCACTCATTCTTCTCTACCACGCCTTTCACAAAATGTATAAATATTTCCAAAACTTACGCAAAAAAAAGATAAAACAGTCCGAGCTCGTTAAGTAAAATTTACTGTTTTCATCAGTCACAGGACTAGTCCTTTCAAATAATTGACACAGCTTACCCTTAGCAATATCAAATTGTACTAGTTCTGTGGCGCGGCAAAGTCCCTTGTTGGGAATTGACTGCTTATTCCCCGTAAAAGGTATCTTAACATTTTCATTCATTATTTATGAACCTATCTAACGAAAAAGATTAGAATTTACAGCTATATTCGTGAGTTAAAACGAGTGTCTAACATCGAGTGCCTAACTTTTTTTACACACAAATTTCCATAAGGGAAAGTTGTGCACTCGATGTTACACTCTACCACGCTTTTCACATATTAAATTTTGTTGGTTACAATGGAATTCCAACCAATTTATTCTCGGTGTGTATTTAAAACTAACAAGGAAGCACCGCTGATTTATGTGCTCCGATTGCCATCAAATTTGACTAGGTGATAGAGCTGAGAAAATTGAATAAGAATGGGCAAGTTTTTTTTAACCTTTAAACGTGAAATTGGCCCTTAACAATTTCACGTTTAAGGTCTTAAATTTGGGTTAAAAAATAACACAATTTTCACTCTTTTTTTAAAAAAAAAAACAACAATATACAAATTTGGTATAAAATAAAATAAAAATTGGTACTAACCTTGCCCTTGGAGTACTAAAAATATCAAAAACTTTTAATACAAAAAAGTTTCGAGCAACTTTTATATCAATTTTTACCAATTTTTTGTCTCCTTGATCTTATATTCGAATTTCAGCGAAATTTGTAAGAATCGCTCAACAAACAATTTTCAAATATGTAGAAAATTTTACGTTTCTATATTTTCAACAATCTGAAATTTTTCATACAAAATATATATGTGCTCCACCATCCCCCCTCCCCCCAGTCCCCCGCACTGGGCCAAAGAAACAAAATCCTGGGTATGCCACTGTTTGTGTCCCTTATTTTTTTTTCTTCTCTATGACATATCTGAGTTTTATTAATATCGGAGAGACGTCAACGGGATTCTAGTCAGATTTTATACACTCATAATAATGCATGCATTGTCCACACTACAAAAACTTTCGTAAACTTAACAAATTTTCGTATTACTTACGAACGTTTTGGTAATCTTCCCAGCTAGAAAAATACGAACGGCAAAGCATTGGCCCAGTGCTTTCAACGGTGGTATGAGCGTTGGCAAAGCGTTGGATATCTGAAGATTTGAGTGCTTTGCCAACCCCAAAATAATAACACCGGGTAGGGCTTGGCCGTTTCTTTTTTAAAACGTTGGCAAAGCACTGGCAATGAGTGCTTTGCCAACCCCAAAGTGATAACATCGGGTAGGGCTTGGCCGTTTCTTTTTTAAAACGTTGGCAAAGCACTGGCAATAAGCGCTTTGCCAGTACCAAAACATAAATCAACCAATAAAGTCCTACCTTTTAATTCACTTCAGTAAAGAGTTGTATTATTTCTTATTGAATGATTTTGGTAATTTGAACAGAAATAACAATAGGCTTGCTTCAGCTAAGTTAATTACAAAACAATTGAATATTTTTTTTATCAAATTATTTTTGTGATAAGTTAGCACGATTTTTTACTACAATTTTACTAAAGAAAGAAATTTTAAACTAAATTTCTTAAGTAAAATTTTAGTACAAAAACTATACTTTGTGCTGACTATAATAGGAGACCTTAAAATTCTTAACTTTAAATCATAAATTGCAATTTAGTTTTGAATTTTTCCACTCTTGTTGTGAACAAGGGATGTGCCACTGTTTTTATGAAGTTAACGGTTGTAAATATTGTAAATAAGTACTGGCAATGCACTTTTTGCCAATGTTGGGAAAGCGTTCTTAGTCAGTACTGTGCCAGTGCTTTTTTATTTTTACGGTTGTAGATTTTGTAAATCAAGTACTGGCAAAGCACTTTTTACGAACGTTGGCAGAGCGTTCTAAGCTAGAGCTGTGCCAGTGCCTCTATTATTTTTACTGTTGTAAATTTTGTTAATTAAGCACTGGCAAAGCACTTTTTACTAACGTTGGCAGAGCGTTCTAAATCAGTGCTTTGCCAGCACTTTATTTGTTGGATCATTGGCAAATAGTGCTCTGCCAGTGCTTGATTTTTCAGACCATTGGCAATTTCTGGCTGCGTTGTTATTTTTTCGATTATTATCAATGTCAATGTTTGATTTATACGAAAAAGTTTCTAAATAACAAAAACTTTATTAACGTAATAAAAAGGTAAACGAAAATTTGTTACTTTAACAAAAGTTTTTGTTGTATTGATAATAATTTCTTATTTTTTTGTCGTATGGATGGTCGTATTATGAGTGTATAAACTGCCAGATTAGCTACAATTTTAATTGGATTCTTTATTTCTGTTATATTTTTATTTCCCTTCGTTTAAGCAAAATTTTAATATTTAATCATTTTCTGAATAGTATCTAATTTCAATATTATTTATTTCAGTTTTTTTTCTTTCTTTCAATTTTTTTTTATAGACGTCCATCTGTTGTTAAGGATTGCAAATGTTGGTTTTAATTGTAAATTAACTACTAACGCCTTATGCATAAATTTAAATGAACAAAAAAAAAAAAAATAGTAAAACCCTTTTGCAAATCTTAACATTTTCCATCATTTACTTGGTATTTTTTCACATTTTTAAGACAAAGTTATAAATTTTGATACACTAGAGATTTGATTTTTAGTATTTTTCTATAGAAAAAAAAACGGTAAAACTCAAGTTTCATTTATGTCGTACAAACAAAATCTATAAAAAAAAAAGTTCCTTCTTTTCAAAAGCCACTTGAGGCTTACATTGTTCATTTGCGCCTTCATTATCTCAAGAAAATACAAAAAAAAAAAAAGGATTAAATAAATAAATCACTTGTTTGGAAAAAATATAACCTACACAGAGAGAATTCCTTGGACAAGTTTTAAGGACATTTTTTCACTAACGAAAGAAATTTTCCTCACAATATGTATGAAAACTTTTGAAATAGTATGAAAAAGCTTCATAATTTTAATGAAACTCTTTTTAATGAAACTTTTTTATTGGTAGCATGAAATTTTTGTTAAATAATATGAAATTGTTTCATTAATATTTATGAAAAACTGCATTAATTCAATAAAATATTTCAATGGACAATACATAGTGACAATTCCAGATCCAGTGACAATTAATAGATCTAATGTAAAAATTCATTGATATCATGCACATGATTCTCTGAGTGTTCAATATTTTTTCTATTTCAAAGACATTTTCCTTATGCTTTGAAATCGTTCGATGCGTTTTTTAATTTTTTTTTTCTAGATTTCTTTTCATTAATTTAAGATGGTTGTTTTAAACTCATACCAGTTAATGAGCTAAAAATGGTTTAGCAAAATGTGTTCTTTTTTCAGGACTATTTCTTTTTTTTTAAGGTTTTGAAATTAATGAAGATTTTTATATATTTTTCCGTATGAAAATGAATGAAAAGGGTTGATTGGTAGCAACACTTGTGTTTTGTTTAGAGAGTTGGCGAAAAAAAAATCATTTGATTTTTAATTACGTTGATTTTATTTTTTTTTTTTTAAAGAAAAACGGAAATCATGGTTCTTTTTTTCCAGCTTTCATTTATAGCCTTAAGTTGTAACAGTCTCTAAGGACTTTTAGCCAGCTACTTGAGCCACTTTTCAATGATTTTTGAGTTTGAAAAAAATAATAATATTGGGTTTTTCAACTTAATTAAACTTTTTTTTTTTAGATTTATTGTGATAAAATGTCGCTTTTTTCTTTAAGCCAAAACTTAAACATGTTGAAAACACCAACTGTCATCATATTGGCCATAACTAATTGATAGTTAAAGTGCTACAAAATTTGTTTTAATTATGAAAAGAAATGATAATAAGAATAAAGGGACAGAAATGTTAAATTTGAAGTAAATATACGTTTAATTCATATATTTAGTTAGAATATGGTTCTAACTCAAGTCCAAAATCTAATATGATGAAGTCATATAGGGAACTATGTAAATGGAACTTTGTGAAATAATTTTTTGTCAAATAATTTTAGATTAGTCGTTTGTAATATCTTTCAAAAATCAGTTCGTTTTTAAATAAAAAATATAAAAAAATAATATTTCGTATTTGTCGTAATTCTATACACTGAATCGAACACAATTCTCATAAAGTTAATCTTGTCGGTTGTACGTAATGTCTTGGTTTGAGTTGTCCGCAAAAGAAAACGATGACTGGCTTAATCATCGTTTTCTTTTGCAGAGAACTGAAGATTAGGGTGATGCCTATGAAACAGTTGTATTGTCTATCATAAAAATGGTCAAACTTTTTTAAAAGCAACAAATAAAATCTAATATGACAATTTCATAATAGATTTTGAACTTGAGGTAGAACAATATTCTAATTCAATATTGGAAAACATAGAAAGTCCGCAAAACTATTTTTGTATTTGTAATACAAAACTTAAAAAAGTTTGTGTAAATTTAATTTTTATTGTTTTATATAAAAAAAATTTAACAAAGCTGTTAGGAAAAATTACTTAATTTAGAACCTGGAAATTTTTTTTTTAAAGTTTGATCATATTAATTAAACATTTAATTAAAACAATGTTAAAACTTTAATTAAAAGTTTAATAAAAATTCGTCAAAGATTTCATTAACTTTGAAATATTTTTATGAAAACTTTAATTCAAATTTTTTAGGTTTTGAATTAAATTTTTTTATTGCTATGATTAAAATTTCAATTGAAATGTTTGCAGGAGTTTAATTAAGTTTTGTATAATTTTCTTTAGAAAAAACACTTACATGTTTTTATGTGTTTAATTTTATAATGCAGACATTTTTATTTAACAGCGTATTTTAACGTTTTCAAAATTCATAATTAAAAAGCTTATACGTTAATTATGCAAATATTATTATCAAGTAGAATATTTAAACCTTGTTAAAGTTTGGGGCCACTTTTGACCCCGAGTTCAAATAAGCGTTAATTCTGATTTTTTGAAAACAATTCGAAAAAAAACAAGTGGAAGCAGGTCGCTAAGGAGAAAAGGTAGCTTGTCTGTGAATTAGGAAATACATAAAAAAACTTTTAATATTTTTAGCCAAACGGTAAGGGCTTCCCATTTTTGGCCCTCTCAAGGAATTTTGGCAAATCCCACCTAGGAGGGTGTCTAAGCGGGAGGGGGAACACTAAAGTTCAAGTTTCTAGCATTAGCGATTTGGCCAGACCGTTAAAGGGTATTCTTTTGAACCCCATTTTTACTACGTTCCTGGCGAAAATTTCAAAAGTATCTTATCAGTGAGTTAAGCCTTAGTTTCGGGAACATATATGTAAAACTTAGAACTTCTAACCAAAGGGTTTTGGACAGGGGGAAATTTTGACTACTTTTCCTCTTTACGTGCCCCCCGGTTTGAATTTAAAAAAATTCCGTCTTAGTGGTAGGAGGAACCTACATAACGAATTTATAGTTGCTTTATTCACCGGTTGGTTAGGACACAAAGAAGTAGGGTTTTCCGCTGTTAGACCTCATTTTAACCACATGCTGGCCTTAATTATAAAAGAAACCTTATCAGTGAATTAGCGTATTCTCGAACGAACACTTTCAATTACATTTCAGATTTCTAGACACAGGGCAGGCCGTTAAGAGGGAGATTTTTCCCCTCTTTGGTCCTACTCGTACGAACTTTCAAAAATTCCGCCTACGCATTTTGCAATTCAAATTTAGACAATATCAATTGGAATTTTAAAAATCAATTGAAATTCAGAAATTGCATTTAAAATTCAGACAACAGTAATTGAATAGTATAATTTTCATTTGAAATTTAGAAGATATCAATTTAAATTCATATTTTCCATTTGAAACTCAAAAAATATCAATTAAAATTTAGAAAATATCACTTGCAATTCAGAAAATATTTGAAATTCATAAAATACTAATTCAAATTCTGAAACAAATCAATTGGAATTCAGAAAAAATCAACTGAAATTCAGAAAATATCATTTTAAATTCAGAAAAGATTAATTGAAATTTAAATGAAATGTTTTCTAAATTTCAATTGATGTAACTATTCTGAAGTTAGAGTTATGTATTCTGAATTTCAATTGATACTTTCTAAATATCAATTGTTATTTGCTGTATTACAATTGATGAGTTTCTGAACATCATTTTATATTTTCTGAATTTCAACTGTTATTTTCTAAAATTCAAATGGATATTCTGAATTTCAATTGATATTTTCTTAATTTGGAAAATTTGATTTTCAGTTGATATTCTCTGAATTTCAAATAGAAATTCTGAATTTCAATTAATATTTTCTGAATAACAATTTCAAAATTTGTAGTCGGGTAAATACGCTTCAGCTTTCTAACTAAAGTGGATTGGGCTGGCCGCCAATTGGGAGAGTTTCCCCATGTTTTTCCCTGTTGGAAAAAATTTCCAAAAAGAAGTCAACTCCTCTTGGTATAAATTTTCCTGTCGAACCCACCACCATAAAACATAGGGATCTTCATTTTACACTAAAAGTAAAAAATTTGTAAAAATTTTTGATAAAACTACTAAAAATTACATAAAATTTAGGCTGCAGAAAAAATTTACTAAAATTAGCAATTTATTTTGCTAAATGTTAGTGAGAAAGGAATAGCATAAATAAATCTGTTTAATTTACAAATATTTAGTAATATTTGAACTAAAATTTAGTTAATTGAAAGTAACAAAATAATCTGCTAAAAACAGCAAAAACATTTACTAAATATTAGTAGATAAAAAAATCATTAAAAAATTTGAAAGTTTTTTAGATTTTTTTTACTGCGTATAAATTTTAGACCTTCTGAAATAAAATTTCTGTTGATTTTAGCAAGATTTAACCAAATTTTAGTAAAAGTTTTTGCTCAATTTAGAAGAGTAAATGGTTATTATCAATTCACTAAAATTCAACTAAAATTTTGTTAAGTAAACAATTTTATTTTTACTGTTCTTATCTTGTTAATACTTAACAAAGAAAAATCTGCTAATTGTAGCCGTTTTTTCTGCAACGTAATTTTAACTAATTTTTAATAGCTTTTTCTGCTATTTTTACATGTTTATTTCCATGAGTGTAGTTCTAATACTCACCTACTTACCTCTGGTTAGTGGACGCATCTGGCAGCACCTTTAATATTATATTTTTATAAGTAGCAAAAATTTTGTTAAAATTGTAGTGCTAAAAAAAATATTAATTTAAGTTGTGTAATTAACGAAATTTATAAAATTAGTTTGATAAACTAATCAAATAAGTCGTACATTTCATTGTGAATATAAAAGTTTATCAATGCAAGTGGTTTTTATTAAAATACTTAACAAAAAAGATGAAGCAGCCTCTCGGGGCCAATTGTTGTGTTTCTTTTATTTCTTTTGCCAATAAAACTGTGTAATATATAAAAGAATCTGGTTTTTTGTAAATAATTTTATAAAATATTTATAAATATATAATTAAATTAAAAAATAATTACTCCGGCAAAGTTAATTCATGTAAATTAAACTATTGAGCCTCCGTTGGCCAAAGTATTGTGTTGTTGTTTTTTGTTACTCGTGTATTAGAGCGACAAGCACAAAGAAGACAAGTAAAAGAAATAAAAAAACAAACAAAACATTACACCACTCTAGTATGGTGAGTTGTTGTTATTGTTTTAAAGTGGTTACCAAAATTGTTCGTGTTATTTTTGTTGTAATTATTATTCAATGACTATTAAACAGAAGTAACGGAGGAGGATCGTGGTTAAAATGAAAATGCATACACTGTAAGAAATTTTAAGGTAATTAATATTTCAATTATTTTAACAATCAAAATACTATATAACCCTTTATACCACCTTTATACCACCTTTATAACACCTTTATACCACCTTTATACCACCTTTATACTACCTTTGTAACTTATTTGGTATTAATTTTTTTAATCAAAATTACTTACAATGGAGGTAGCCCGACCCGTACCCGCAGAACTTAATGAGCTTTGGATACAGTATTGCCAAGTTAGGGTGTTTCCCCTCAGATTTACGGAGTTTTTAAGTCATTTTAGGTGAATTTTAGGGTGCCAAAATTTTTTAAGAATATATTTGGGAGATAAAAAATGATTACAGAGGTATTTTTGCCTTTATAAAAATAAAATTGTCGGTTCGATGATTGGTTTTACAAATTTTTGACAGTTTTTTTTTTGCTTACATTTTAAAATTTTTGAGCTTGTTGATGAAATTTAGGTAAATTTACTGCGTTTTTTTTTTTTAATCTAGATTTTGAGTACTCTTACGAAGTTGCTTTATTTTAACATATTTTTTAGTATAATTTACAATTAAAACTTTAAAAGTTAGCAGATATTAGGAAAAACTATTTTTATGGGGATTTTTTGGTAGTAGAGCATATTTGATATTCGTAATCGTACGGACTTTATGCGACTTTTACCGAAGATTTTTTTTCCCCTATATTTGAAATAATTTATAAATGTGGCTAGTGCGCCCCGGTAGGCTAGTTGGTAGCGTGCTGGCTTATCAGTGCGGGGGTCGTGGGTTCGATTCCCACCAGAGGCACTGGTCTGTTTTCGCTACAACGCGCCGAAGGCCATAGTAGCTAGTGCTCGGTTAGGGTAATAGTATCTAATTTGTAATTATATGATTATTAATTAATAAAATAAAAAAAAAAAAAAAAATAAATGTGGACACTCTGGGTTTCCAATAAAGGCAATACTGGTATCAAAATTTTAGTTTTCTTGAGAACTTTAAGCAAATCTAATTTTCATAAATTTCCGACATGTTTTCATACAAAAACTTATAAATTTACAATCCCACTTTTTAACCCTTAAACGGGTCGGGATACCTCCCTTGTACATGGAATATTCCAAATCCAAATACACCAGCGTGTATACCAACTCTTTGGGCATTTTTTTTTGTTGAAATTAATCATTTTTTTGTGGCAACTAATATAAAAAATTTATATTGCAAAGTTCAAAACAATTCAAAAGGTCTACATTATGGAACATGTGGAAGTGGACCTAAATTAAAAACTCTTTAAAAGTATATAAAATTGTTAGAAAATAAAATACAATCGACAAAAATTTGTAGTTAAATGAAAATTTATTTTAATTTTGTTAATTAACAGACAAAACTATTGTCAAAAAATTTCAACTAAACTTTGATTTCAAAGTCACCTTCAATTAAAAAATTAATAATATTTATTAAATGTTTAATTGACAATGAATTTGGTGCACACAAAATATTCAGTTGTTACACACAGAGAAAAATTTATGCATTTGCCAACTGAAATTCGGCTACTACGACTAAAATTCGGTTACTACGACGAAAATCGGTTGGCCCCACTGTATATTGAATTTTACAACAAAATTCGGTTATTATAACTGAATTTTTGTTGCAAGAACCAAAATATTAAGAAATTAAATTTGAATATGGTTGTACTAACCGAATTTATTGGTTGTTGACACCAAAATACACTTTTCAATTCAGTTGGCACTTAATTTCTCTGTGTGTATGAAAATAAAGAAAAAATATGCTAAAATCTAAAAAAAATTTTAAAAAATCACACAAATTGAAAAAACAATCGCCAAATTTAAAAAAAAAAAAAAAAAAAAACAACGATTCAAATAATAAAAAACACTCCAAAATTTAGCAACAACGTCAATATTTAAAAAAATAGATCAAATTAAAATCAATTCCTAAAATTAAAAAAAAAAAAATTGCTAAATTTTAAAAAAATCTCCAAATTAAAAAGAAATTGTTAAACTGAAGTAAATTGATAAAATTAAAAAAAAGAAAACAATTACTTAGAATTTAAACCGGTGCTTTTAAATTTTGGTGATTTTTTAAAATTTTGACGATTTGTTCAACTATTATCGATTTTTAATTTTTGGTGTTTTTTTTCAATTTTAGCAACTTTTTTAAATTTTGATTTTTTTCCATCTTTAACTTTTAAATTTTGATGATTTTTTTTTAATTATTGGCAATTTTTTTCAATTTTGGCGGTTGCCTAAAATTTTGGAGATCTTTTAAACTTTTGGCGATTTTTTCCAATATTATCGACTTTAAATTTTTAGCGGTTTTTTTAAATTTATCGATAAATATTCGTTTTTTGCCGATTTTTTTTAATTTTAACATTTTTTGCAATTAAAAACAATATACAATTAAAGTTTTAATAGATTGAGTAAAATCTTAATTGAAACTAAATAAGTGAAATAGTTACAAATTATTTTAGTTTATACTACAAATTCCTTAGTAGGACCGAATTCAATTAAACATTTAATTGAATTAACAAATATTTTAATGGAAACCCGATTTTAGTTTTTTCTGTGTGGTATTAATTTTACTAAAAATTGAACACGCTTAATTACAACAATTAAAATATTCATTGATGCAATTTAAAACTTGTAATTTTATTTTAATCAGATCTTTTATTCGATATTTAAGGTTAATAATTTTTTTGTGTATTCTTCATTAGATTTACACAGAAAAGAAATAAAATCGAGTTTTAATTTAAATATTTGTGAAATCAAACTAACACTGAATTAAACTTGCACAAATTAAAGAATTTGTTTAGCAATAAAGTTTTTTTGTGAAAATTTATTTACAATTTTTTAACTTCAAATTTAAACCGTATCAATGAAAAATTTTACTAAAAATTTCAATAAAGCTACAAATTAAAATTTTAATGTGAATTAAAAATTCATAAATATTTTTATTTTTTTAATGCAAAAATTCTGTCCGGTTTGTATACGATTAATCAAAACAATTCAATTATTAATTGATTCAATTAAATATTTGTTTAAAAACAAATTTTATGGAAATCAAATCTTTTATTAGATATTTAGGGTTCCTTTTTTCTCTGTGTATAAACTTATTAGTAAATATCTTTGATTAATTAGTTATTGATGTAGCCAATTTGTATGGCAAACCTGTTATAAGCCATATTTTTCTATTAAAACCTGCATCATAATTTTTATTAGCTTGTCATAAATTTCAATCAAATTGAAATCAAATATTATGTCTGATATTATGAACAAATTCTAGCTAACACACCAAAATCAAAGTACAATACTTTTATATTTTCTATATCTACTAAAAAGAACATTTCAACATCTTAAGAAATTTGTTGAAAATCAAAATTGATGATTATTGCTTTTTGACAGCTCTAATCATACGACCAGAAAAATAAATACAATTCGCAAGTTACTAGACCAAATAATAAAGATTTTTTTATTTTCGTATATTGTTCGATGTTATAAAAATTAAATAATATACCCAGTGTAGAAAGGAATTACCATTAAAGTGGTTATATAAGTACATATTTGGTAATGGCAAGTACTGACAATTGTCATTACAAATCTCATTACTTTATATATTTAGATGTCGCTCAAAATAATAGCATATCATTACTAAACAACTTGCAAAAACAATTTAAAAATATGTGGTTAAATATGAGTATAAATTAAAAAAAATATTTTTTTATTACAAAATTTGTTAATACAGTACTTTTCGTTTACAGTCACATCGCTTATAGTCCATTTAGCGATATAGTCCATTTTTACACTTTTACTGTCATCTAAAATCAAATTGCATACAAAATATTTAGGATATAGTCCATTCACGATATAATTACATTTGGCTTATATGCCACTAAGCTCTGGCTACTAAAAGTAAATTTATATGCAAATAATTTAAGTTATAGTCACAATACAGAAAATTTCTAATATAATTGTGAAATCTTGAATTTTTTTCGGTTTAAAATTATTTAAAAATTTAAGAGGCTAAAACGCAAATTGGAACAAGGAAACTGAGCTGAATCGTGTCAAACATCGTTTTTATATTCCAAATTTTCCACCTGTTATAATAATAAATAAATTGCATATAGTCACATTTTATGATGACTATATCACAATTTATTTATAGGCAACAAAATGGCATGTAAAAAAACTAGCGATATAGTCACATTAGCGATATAGTCCACAACTTGTGTGCAACTAAGAGATGTGACTATAAGCGAAAAGTTCTGTAAAATGTGTCCGCATGGTATTCGAACTCGTGCCTTGTCAGTCAAACGCGCTACCATCTGAGCTATCTCGACATGTTATACTTGATAGATACATAAATGACATGCTTGCACAATATGACATTACTTTCCAGCTTACAAAAATCAAAAATAAGTAGTTATATATGTACTAACAAGAAGTGAAGAAATAATAAGTCTAAAAATAGAATTTCAAAAAAATTAGCTTCAAGCGTTTTTCTAACTTTTGCAAAATGGACTTCTTTAAAATTTTCTTTAAAATTGCTTTAAAATTTGTTTTTCTAACACTTTGATAACGTTATCAAATACCACCCTAAAACGATAAATCATGGTTATCATTTGGTTCGTTTTCACAATGCTCTAAATTTGTAAACAATAATGCTAAACTCAGGGAACTTCTGCTTTAAAAATATGCAGTTGGTTGGGTTGTAATGCAGTTTCTTTATATTTAAACTAAATGCCAGTCATTTGTAGAACAAATTACATTTTTTACTAACCCTGTAGTGTATTTAAAAAAACCAACCACATCAAATGACTGTTGTATAATTTTACATTAATGTTTTACATTCGTTTTTTGTTTTTTAAAAAAATAAAAAAATAAATGTTAGTTTATTTTTTACTAACATATATGGTTAATTTTTACTACAATTGTGGTTCATATTTTGAACATTAAAAAACAAATGCCAATGTTAGCTGAATTTACTGAAATGTAAGTTGTCCTTTCTTTAAGTGAAATTTTATTTGTTTTTAACTACATTTGCAGTGGTCTTTACCTAGATAGTATTCTAAGTGTATACGAACGTTTTTTTTACAGTTAAAAAACCTTTTGAAAACGGGATAAAATACCATCCTCTCACCGTTAAATATGATTAACATTTAGGTCCTTTTCAAAACGCTTTAAACCTACAAATCGGAATATTTTGAAAACACTGCACCACCTTTCTAAGTGCTTTTAAAATGCTTTCACGATCGTAATTTTCTACCTGGGTAGTTATTAGTAAGTCCTTATTATTTGTGTTAAAGTAATGCAAAGGGTAAGCTGGTGTTCTTACTGCTAGTGAGAAAAATAATGACATGTCATTACCGTTTCTGCACTGGGTATGCTTAAATATACGTTTTCCCCATTGAATCATATGATATATCAAATAATAAATGTAGAACAATAAAAATTGTAAGACCAACATAACACAAACAATCATAAAACTGCCAACAGCTGCAACTGTTAAATGTCCTGTTAGCCAAAAAAAAAACAAAAGTATCGAGGCAGGCAGGCAAAAGGAAGCTTACACAGACTTTGAGCAAAGAAGAAATGTTTATTTTTATATATACTATTTCTTTAACAATGTTGTATGTTAGTATCAATAAAATAGTAAAAGAAAATATATTTATGGCCATGTTATAGTAAGTGCAAAATAATAGTAAAGTATTTTTTTACACACATACACGAAAACATAAGGGAGACAGTTATTTTAATGATTTATAAAATGATCATTGAAAATTAATACCCAATTTTAACACTATATTCCTTCGAAAGTATGTTGAAATTAGAATTTCTAGAAAAATACATCAGATGAGACGTAAAATTTTTCCTATAACTATTTTTTATATTCTTTAGCTGTTTGGTATTAAAAATTACTTCGATCGGTTGATGGATTTAAAGGTTATATTAGAAAATGTGTTAAGATATATGCCTAAAAAGCATATTCTTAAATAAGTACCACCCATCTATAAATAAGTCTCTAAAAAAAAAGTTAAATAGAAATTGTCGCTTAAATTGTAAGTGTATTTATTGTGGGGCTTCATACAGACAACAAAATGCACGTTTTATAGTTCTGTGCTATGAGTTTTTAGCCCCCACAATTACCGGAAATTCATATAAGCCACTAAAAGTCTACTATATTCTCATATTCATAATAGTATAAGTGGGAGTGGGTGTATTGGTGTTACACAAGTGCGTGTGTTGACTATTTCTGTGTATGTGTTCTTATAAAGGGAGATCATTTATATGGGATTGTATTTTCCTTTTTTCTTGGCCAAAGCAATAATGCACTCGACACTTTTATTTCTTTTTCATTAGCAGTCCAGTAAAAACGAGTAATGATTATTTATCTAAAATACAATTTACCAGGAATAGACCACACATACTACCAAAAAAAAAAAAATACACTAAAAAAATATATATTAAAAATTTTGTTAAATAACAAAGTCACAGTTATTAATTCAATCAAAAAAATATCAATATTACAAATTGTTTTATTAATTAATCATTAACATAATCCATTGACTATAATTTTTTTTAAATTTGTTTTTATCGGAATAAACATTAATTGAACAGTTCATGCGAATAAAGACGAATAGACCATTTGTAGAATTTTACAGGGGACAATAAAAACGCAGGAAACGGTTAAAAAATTATATTTTTTTGTCAACTTTTTGGTATTAGCTTAAAGATTTAAGTCACATCTACCTACAAACACATCTATATACAAAATTTTAGTAAGGTAGTCGAAAGAGAACTTGCCAAAAATTGAACTTCAATTTTAGCTTAAATGGAAAAAGGGCGAATGTCCAAGAAAATGTATTGAAATTTGAATAAAAATGTGTTATTTTGCAGCAGATTTTGACTACATTTTCATAAGACTTGCAAAACTTGACGAACTATGGTTGGTATTTGTTTGTAAAACTTTAAGGACAATTAAGTACAATTTCAAATTTTAGCTAATATCAATTTTAAACTCGCAGCTAAATAATTTTTATATAATATTTTGTTAAGGATGGATATTCGCCCTTTTTGCTTTCCACACTTTAAAGTCTTATAACTCAAGAACGGTAAAATTTTTTGCCAATATAATAAGTGTGGTTTGTTCCTCGTAATGTTCTTTTAACACATTGTTACCGAAAGTAAAATTTTTGTATGTTTTTGTGTTGTATTTAATCAAAATTGTGCGTTAGTTCACTCCCAATTTAAACAAAAATATAAAAATATACGAATTATTGCACTTTCAAAGTCATTTTTTTTAGCCTTAAAAGTCAAAATTTCCCCAAAGTTTCTGCATAGAATTGTAGGGCTCTGCTAATAAAATGCATTTATGCAAAAAAATGTGTTTGCGAAAAAGTGGTCTATTCGTCCTTATTCGCATAAACTGTTCCATTACATTTTTAGTAATAAAATGTGCTAAAATCCAAAAACTTTTCTAACAAATTAAGAAAATTGTTAGCGGACAATATCTTTAGAATTTTAAGAGATATTTGTTAGGATATATTTTTTGTTTTCGTCTGTTTTAACGAAATTTTTAATAAAAGAAATTTTATAAATAATTTTTTTTATGTGTAAATATACTCATTGTGTTATATTTCAATAGCCACACATAACATCGTTCTAACAAAGTTTGTATTACGGCCTAAGTATGCGAATTATATTAAAAAATATAAATTTAAAAAAATCTTTCCTATCAAAATGGTAAGAAATTTTATATGTTTCTGTAGAACTATTATAGTAAAACAGGCTTTTTTTGATAAAACAGGAAATATTAGATATGATAATAGTGGCATAAACTATATGATACAATTGTCACAACTTATCATAAGTGAAAGGGCTTTAGTAAAATATGATAGAAATATAAGAAAACCATAAATACAGAAATACAAAAAAAAAAATTATAACTAGAGTTTGTACGCTCATAATAATCCGTGCATAAACCTATTAAATTATTGTCAATAACTTTCGTAAAATAAACAAATTTTCGTGTATTTTACTAATATTTTTATAATTATTTGTGGAAGAAATTTCAGTTTTGACCACAATTGTAGTTTATTTAAAAAAACAAACCACATCAAATTACGGTAATATGATTTTACATTAATTTTATACGGTAGCTTTTTTTTTTTTATTTAAAAACTAAAACAAATAAATGTTTGTTTATTTTTTAATACGGGAAAAATAAAAGAAACAAATTGTGAAGGGTATCTTTAGTTCCCTACCAGTGAATGCAGATTTTGATATTATTACCAAAAGTAATGTAATGGCAAGCTTGTTATAAGAAACGCATGTGAAAAATATTGATTCAATCAATTTGGTCAAACATTGGTTTTTAAAATGCATATTTTGATCTATTTGGCAAAATGTGTCTTAAAAGTTGTGCTTGAAAGAACATCGAAATAAAAACAAATATACGAAACAATTCTATTTTTGCCTTTAAAACTTTAAAAAGCTGATTACTACTCACCGTTTAAGTGGTATTATTTAATTTTATTTCTGTCGGGACACCCTAATGCATATACTACATAAGCTTAGAGGGTATATAATTTGCCCTATAAGTAGATCTTTCTGTGATCAAGGCTGCTGCCGCCAAGTAGATTTTTAAAATTTTTTTGTTTTTGTTAAAATTTAATGAAAGATCTTTTTTTAGACACATCACCTAACACGTCTCAAGGTGTCCAAAATGTGTCAATTGATCCACTTCTATGACATCAACTAACATGTCTCAAAATAAAAGCTTTCAAAATCTGTTAAGCAAGTACTGAATTATATTACACAGAACAAAATTAAAAACAAGTTTTAGTTACGAATATACGAATATGATAATACGAACCGATTCCTTGACATAGAAATATGGCTGTGATTTCATAAATATAACAAAACTTTTCATTAAACAAAAATTAATTAAACTTTTCATAAACTCGGTGTTAACGTTTCTTAAACAGAACAAAATAAAAACGAGTTTTAATTACGAAATTGATAATATCAATTACAATTTTAATTGGTTTTACACTTATCATGCAAATAATAATGTTAATTACTAAAATTTGTACACGATTAATTAAAACAATTAAAAAAAAGTTGATTTAATTAAATATTTGCTTAAAAACTTATTTTATTTTAATAAAATCTTTAATTCGATATTTTAGGTTACTTAAATTTTCTGTGCAGTATCACCTGAATTGAGGCAATCACTTTAATTCAACCTTTCAGTTCTAAAAAATGTTGTATTTCACTGACTTAATAAGATCAAAATTTTCCATATTATCTTCTTCATTGTTTTAATATTCTCTCAATTTGATTATCGTTCTCATCACTATCATGTTCCACTTGATTAACTTAACAAAATTCCAATCAATTTAAATTTGCAACGTGCAATAATGTTTAAATGTCAAATTGAATTTAACAGTTTGTTGTGTGATGATGATGACACGATCATTCCTAAAACTTTTAGTTAAAAAATTGGTTGCAAGCAAATACGATTGAAAGTCATCAATTCGTTTTGCACACAACAATTTCATGTTTATTGTCTGTATATCTACAAGAATTTCAATTGATTTTTTCGGTTTGACTTGTATACGACTATTCAGACTTTATTCCAGCAGCAAAAATTTCAAAAAAAAGACGGTGCTTTTGATGACAACTTCATACTTATTTCGAACATTAAACAACCCGATCAAAAAAAAAAGTTACATCTCAAATACAAAATCAGATCTCATTCGATATAGATCGATATTTATTCGTATCCAAGTTTATCTCAAAATTTGGATTAGATCCCTCAAATATATTACCGGATTAAGTAAGATCAAAATTGATCTTAAAATTGGGGAATACATCCTAATTTAAGATCCTAATGGATCCCAAAATATCCAGTGGTATGAATTTAGATCTACTTGGATCAAATTATATCCAAAGAGATAAGTAATTTTTGGTGGATAGAATGAGATTTTTTGAAATTAAATTGAATTTACATAACATATATTATTTTTATATAATCATATCTCAAACTAAATTGTTAACCTTAATGTCATATTTAATTATATCTTGAATTGCATTATTCATATGACACCATATATAAGCATATATAGCACACAAAAATATTTTCTATAAGACACCATATACATATTATTATATCTTAAATTATATAGTTTATATGCTACTATATATGATTACATATTGTGTTATATATAAGAATGTATTATTAAATATGACAATAGATCCATATCTTATTATGTGTAGCACATATGCTTAACATCTTATTTTATAAAGGTTGATATTTAACAATATATCGTTATATATGTTACCATATATAATCACATATTATAATATAATTCAAGAAGAAAAAACATAAGACAATATATATTTTTTTACTCGGGAAGACAAAGAGTAATATAAAACACAACAGTTGTTAAGACGTTTATTCAAAAACAGAAGAGTGCGCCCGCTGGAAACAGCTGTGAAAACATGAAAGCCAAATAAGCGGCAAATAATCAAACATCACGGCAAGACAATTCTTTTTTTGATGACTCACTTCAGTTGGAGCTGCAAAAAAAGCAAGAGGTGTTAAAGAAATTGCAAATATTAATTGATTTTGTTAAATAATTGCCATATAAAGTGTGACATTTAAGTGATTATTCATTTAGTTTCTTTTTTTCCACTTGCAGGAAACTCATTTTATTTACTTAAAAAAATTCTGCATAATTATTATAATGTTTATTTAAATTTACGTGTCTGCCAGTATAAGAAATTGTTGATTTTAATCCTTAATTCGTTATGGTAACTATTTTAAATTCAAACCATATTAAATAGTAACATCCCGAGAAAGATCAGTGGCATAAAAACAAGATAGGAAGTTATAGTCGGTCAGAACGGACATTATGATACCCTTTACACACGACAAAAACTAGATTGAACTTGATTAAGTATACAAAATTATCACATCGCTCATTTACTTCAAGAACGTCACAACTCAAAAATCATGATTTTTGAGTTAATGACGCAGAATTATTCATTCAGCCCGATTATGAGTATTCCTCGGATTTTTTCCTCTGCGGATTTTATTTTCTCGAGAAAAAATTCCTCTTATTCTAAATAGGCGGGAAAAGCATAATAAGGGAGAGAGAATTGAATAATATTAATTGAATAATTGACTAATTCATACAAATGCTATCACAATTCTCCCTATTATTGACATTCATAATACCTAATTTTTTCCGGGGGAAGAGTTTCCCATTTTCGAAATTCATTTAGAATAAGGGAAAAGGGAAAAGTGAAAACATCCCCGGGCAGATTTTATTAAGAATAGGGGAACAAGGATTAGGGAAAAAATTCTCACGGAATTGTTATTGGGAATTGTGCTGATTATATCACATATCATACTGTGTAAAGAATTCGTATTGATATCTTGTATACTCAGCTCTTGAGTGAAATTATTTCGTTATTTTTTTCTTCAAGGTGAGAGTAAATTGAAATCTTTAAACTCGTTTTCTACAAAATCAAAATTTTTGAGTTATAACGTTATTGAAGTAAATGAGCGATATAATGATCCTTATGATCATAAATGATTCTGACTGATGCTATTATGGCCTCTGAGGACTGCATTGTCATAACTTAGGATTATTATTAGTGCCCGACCTAGTATTCGGCTTTGAAGTTTGGGCAAAAATGATGTTCGGCCAAGATCGGAGTTCGGACAAATTTTTGGCCTAACACTAATGATTTGAAGATATCTAGTACATTTTCAGATTTAATTAAATTTTTCATAAAAATTAAAAGGTTTTAGCACTCCCATTGTTTCAAAAGATTTCATTCAAATAACACATTATTTCATATTTAAAAAAAAATCTAAATTGGCTTTTTTTGAGATTTACTCGTGTTTAAATATTTTTGATTTACTTTAAAAAAATTTCGTTGTCAAAATGAACCAAAATTCAAGTTGTATTCAAATTAAAAAGTTCGGCTACGGCTTCGGCCGAACATAGAAAACTTGGTAGCTCGGTCTAACACTAATTATCATACGATTACAGCATGATCTCTGAGGACGATTTCATCATCATATATATATGACCAGAACGGGATTGACTGCGTAGTCACAATAAAAAAAATCTTCCCCTGTTGCGTCGAAATTAAAAAACACATGTAGAGTGGACGTATATATACGTCTTAAGCAACAGATTAGATTTTTGATAAAACGTATATATACGCCTTACGCAGCAGAGAGGTTAATATGCTTACTCTAACATAGCGTACTTCAAAAATCAAATTCCCTTCTTCAAACATCAAAGTGTTGAAAACTTTATATGATCAGTGGAAGGCATGCATGCAAAAGTGTGTACACGAGAGTGTATGTGATAAAAGATCAATTTAGCTTGCAATGCGTCACTGATTTAAATCCGATATTGTAAAATTGAGCACAGTTGATCCAATGCTAAAACATGACCATGGTATTTGCAATTATTGAACATCAAAGGTAAAATGGAAAACATAATCAGAAGGTAGTAAGCAGCAGCTAAACATGATGACCAAAAGAAAACAAACAATAAAAAGGAAGTGACAAAGGCGTAGTAAAACGAGAGGATTAAAGTAAAGCTAAACTTTTTAGAAATGTCAAGAACTTTAACAAGTTTTCTACTTAATTTCATACGCCCCTGTGGTATTGATTTTAACTTTAATATTAGGGCAATTCACAGTTAGTCCTATATATTTATGATGTGTACTTTATATGTCCTTACATGTTCTCGTATTTTTGTAACAACAATTTTAAGATATTCTATATTTAGACTATTTTTATTTTTTCTCTACCAAACTGTGAATGCCCCTACATTTTTCTTTACAACAATTTTGCAGTCACAATTTTATTCTTCTGTAGTTATTATTGTACCTGTCTCTGCCCGTACCCTTTCCTGTAATGTACAAATGATCAGTTGTAAAGAAAATTTATTAAATTGTAATCAACATGTACGAGACTCGAGAGTACGCGTTAAAAATGTAAAGGACAAGTTCGTTAAATGATGTTAAACCAACACAATATAACACCTATGGGCAACAGTAGTCATGAAAACTAAATCGATTTTAATCAAAATTTATGATAATTTTAAATGAAATTAAATAAAGTTCTATCAAGCAGCGTATGTAAGAATACGTATACAACTAATTGGCATGCAATAACATGTTTATGGTTTGACATGAGTAAGATATGCTTGAAGGAAAGAAAAAAATAAAAGAATATTTGAAATTTTTTATAAAATGCGATGGTGATATTACTAAAAAAAGGCATACATAGTTGCAGGGAAAAATTAGCTGCAAGTGAACATCTTGAATATGAAATCGTTCATAAAAATTATATATTATTTTTCTTTTTTTATTTTATTATTTAATAATCATATAATTACAAGTTATATACTATTATCCTAACCGAACAGTAGCTACTATGACTTTCGGCGCGTTGTAGCGAAAACAGACCAGTACCTCTGTTTGGAATCGAACCCACGACCCCCGCACTGATAAGACAGCATGCTACCAACTAGCCTACCGGGGAGCACTAAATATTAATTGTTTTTTCCTTGATAAATTATATAGACATAGAAAGAAGGCGAAGGTGTCACCTCTCAATAATTATATTTACAATTAAAAAAAATGTTCTAAGCGATTTAAAATTTTTAAAGATTTTTTTTTTTCTCTAACCTCATTACGATTACCTCAAAATTGGCTATCTATAACTCTTTTTGGTCCCTCATTATTAACGGCAAAAATTAAAACCATTTGACCAGTGGGTTTCTATCCACCGCAGTCTCTCGCAATCTGCCCCCTTTTTATTTGTTCGTAAACTCGCACCGAGCAAACGAAACATGTTGCAGAAACTTTTTTTTAATTTTTACCATATTTTTAAATAATTTGAATTTAAACGATAAAATAAGCAAGATAAATTTAAAACGCAGTAAATTTTAATAGAAAATAACAAAATATAAGCAAAATAAAACTGAGTGTTTTAAGCAACAATTTTTTATCAACATGTTGCACTTATTTTTTTTATAGTGTAAAAAAATGTTTTCATTAGCTTGCTCGAGTTCGGTATTTTGTTGCTGAGATGCGTGGGAAGTGTAGTCACTTTATTTGTATATACTCTTTGAGTTGACGACTATATAGTTTTGGTCTAAGGGATTTTGAGTTTATGTTAATCAGTCTACTGAGTCAAAGTTAAAAAAAATATTCTTGTGTTGCGTCGAAAAAAAAAACAGCAAAGTGGGAAGCACAAAATATTATGAAAAATTATGATTTTTTTTTTTTAATTTAACACATTTTTATTGAATTTTAATATATTAATTTTGAAACAAATTCTTTTCTTAAGTTTATAATTATGTAAAGAAAGATACCCGCCAAAAATTTGTTCACTTCTAATTTGGCGTTTTGATCGATGAATTTAACATTGGCTTGTCATAAGAGGAAATCATTCCAAATATGATTCTTTGGAAGTTTTTCTGCCTACACATCTTCTTGGAACTTTTTTTTTTTTAAAGAGAAGCAACACTCAGGAAATTCTTCCTATTAATTAATGTGTTGCTTTCTTTGGAAAGGGAATAGTGCAGAGATGAAAAGTGGTGAAAGATGAAGGGATTCAAACATGGCAACACTGTAGTTGCGCGAGTAGATAAGTCTTAGAACAGTTGTTGCTCGCTACCTGATGTAGAGTTGGCGAATTTATTGAAGATTTTTGTTTCATAGCCCTGGGGGTTAAGTGCTATGGGAACACCGAAGGTGAGCGCAGCGATACATATTAGTGATAGAAAACTCATATATATTATTTTTCTAAATTGATGTTGTCGTCACCGGGAATCGAACCCGGCACCATCTGTGTAACAGTCCAACGCGCTAACCATTACATAAACTATTCCCTGGAAGTTGTTTTGCAGCAATAAAAGAATGATTCCTTCCTATGCCAAGCCAATGTTAAATTCTTCGATGAAAATGTTGGATTAAAATCACTCCTTGGTAGAACAGTTTTTACTAGGTAACTAATTAAATATTTTCTGATGGCAATTACCAACTACAGTATTCGATAATTTCTTAAATTTTCATATTAAAAATTAACAGCTTTTAGAAAAATAGTTAACGAAATGCATTATGTTGTGTGGTATCCCTCGAAACAATTCACAACGCAGAGAGGACTTCCCATTTTGAGCACCAAAACCGAGTCTCATTTCGAATATTTGTTTTGGAGCATATACCAGATTTTCGTGCTGCAGAAACAAAAAAATATATTTGGCACCTATAAGTACGGTTTGCAATTAGTACGTCTTACGCGACAGAATAAGGTTTTGATAAAAATGCTAAAAAGTCTTTAGCCCTTCTTCTCAAACAATAAATTTGTTTTGTAAATATAGAAATAGATAAACAAATTAGATTCATGAATTTTTTTTTTAGTATTTTTGGCAGCCTTAAACGGTTTGGAATGGACGTATATATATGTCTTACGCAACAGAATATTAGTTTGATGAAAATGCTTATAAATCATAAATGCATTAATTTAATTTCATGATATGCCACCAACTACTTGTCCCTCATTTCGCCGGTCAAAAATTTTTCTTTTTGTCTCTTTACTATATAATGGCAGCCATTAGTATTTATGGTCGCCATTTAGAACTTTTAAATCTTATTCCAGATTTAATACCAGAAACTGCCGAATTCCCAGCTTTAGGATACTTTTTAGACCTTGGTCCTTATTATTCTAGTGTTGGCCAAAATTCAGACATGATGTCCGACAGTGCACTCTTCTAAAGTGGTTTATCTGAAAAAGTATAAACTAGTTCTCATAGTTCATATAGAGACAATGAATCGGGCAATAGAACTAATTTATTGATACTATAAAAGACTTAATTACAAAAAAGAAAAACAATTGATTAGTAAAATTAGTTTATCTAGACATCATCTTCAATCATATTTTTTTAATATTTGCTAATATATCACACCCTTTTTTAAACAAATTTTGGTTCTTCTTTTACAACATGATGTAGGAGTTTATTATTTATATGTA
Organism: Delia radicum; assembly: GCA_021234595.1. Classification (NCBI taxonomy): domain Eukaryota; kingdom Metazoa; phylum Arthropoda; class Insecta; order Diptera; family Anthomyiidae; genus Delia; species Delia radicum. Next base: position 3,709,719 of record CM037852.1, read on the forward strand.
GAGTATTGAAAATATGATTCCCTTTTCACGCCTTTTTGGCAACGCATGATCACCTTTGTAGTTAATAAATTATTTTGCATTTATGTTAATGAGACAATTTTTGCTCAACCAAACACATAAATTTTAAAATGTCACCCATGTTGGGCACCACCAAATGAAGCAATTTTTTCTTGTGTTTGTTGCTGCAACATCCAACAACTACAACATCATCGAAAAAAAGAAGGGAAAGTAATTCATATATTGCGTAGGTGCTCGATACTTCTGGCATGACATGATGCCAGACATACGCAAATTAATGCCAACACATGTTAAGGTAATGAAGATATAATTAAAATTCAATTTTTTATTAAATGATCAAAATCAAGAATTATGAAAATTGTAGAAAAATAAATCAGAAAGATTTTATAAATTATGATTTATGTATAATGGGTATTGGTTGGAAGATGGAAAAATAATTGGCAATTGAAATTTTAAAATAAATTTACAAGATTTACAAAAATTTTCTTATTTTTAGAAAATGAAAGAAAAGTTATACTGAAATTCAATTTTATGCTTAATTGGTATAACCAGTGGATTTATATCAAAGAGTATATACAAATAGAGAGATTACACTTCCTATGCCTCTCTGCAACAAAATACCGAACTCGGGCAAGCAAATGAAAACTTTTTTTACACTTGAAAATAATTGCAACATGTTGATAAAAAATTGTTGCTTAAAACACTCACTTTTATTTTGCTTATATTGTGTTATTTTCTATTAAAATTTAATGCATTTTAATTTTATCTTGCTTATTTTATCGTTACAATTTTAAATAAATAAACATTTTACTAAATTATTATTCAAAAACATGTTAAAAATTAATTTTAATTCTCCGCAACATGTTTTTATTTGCTTGGTGCGAGTTTACGAACAAATAAAGGGATGGCAGATTGAGAGAGGCAGAGGTGGATAGAAACCCACATGAAAACATGTTGCAGAAATTTAAAAGTTTAAATTAATAAAAATTAATTTAAACTTTTCAATTGTTTTTGAATAATAAAAGTGATTGTTTTAAGCAATATTTTTTATCAACATGTTGCAATTATTTTTTTGTATAAAAAAAATGTTTTCATTTGCTTGTGCGAGTACGGTATTTTGTTGCTGAGAGGCATGGGAAGTGTAGTCTCTCTATTTGTATATACTCTTTGGTATAACAAATTAAAAAAAATGGAAGTAGATTTTACAAATTTTGAAAAGTTTTTGGCTTTTTTTTGAATTTTTAAAAATATAAAAATTTTAATTGATTTGAGAACAAAATTTCGAGAACATAAAAAAATAATGTTAAAGTAAATTTCCTTGTTTTTTTTATACAAAAACTTTACAAATTTTGTTTTTCATTTTCAAAATTTACAAATTTTTATATATTTTATCCCTTGTTTTTAAAAACTTTTTTTATATTTTGAGATTATATTTTTTTTTTGCATATTCAAATACAATATTTATTTGATAACTTTTGGAAAAGGTAAACAGGGATAAACATTAATGCTTATATTTCCATAACTATGTTGATAAGCTTTGTAGTATAACTTAACCTCCCCTTCCACATTACCTATTTTTAGAAATTTTTTGGTATATTCAAAGTAATTTTTTATATTTTTATCAGTTTTTTTCTTAAAATTTTTTTTGTACTTTTTACGCTTTTTTTTTTTTGTTAATTTATGAAAATTTGCCTTAGGTTAAGTAACAAAAATTGCCTTGAAATGGTGGTGGCGACGGTGATAATAATGGTATTGTGTAATTTTTAAGTGGTGGTTTTATGCCTCATCCTTTTGAAGATTTTTTTGACGATTTTAATACAAAAACCATTAGATTTTTTATGGTATTGATTTAGAGGATTTCCATTTTATTTTTGCTGTTGTATAACAAACATTTCAAGGTAATTATGAATTTTTTCCATTATAATTTTTTATAGAAATATTTTGGCTTAAGGGCTTTTTTTTAGGTCAAATTTCATTAACATGTTTATTTAATTTTTACACAATAACGCTTACAAATGTTAAAATTTGTTCAAGACAATACTATATGGAATAGAAATACAAATTTTTAAGTAGCAGGATTAAACAGAATTTATAATATTAACTATAATTCCGTTTAAGATGTTTTTGTTTTGCAAATATTATGTAAAATTTTCTATCTTTAAAAATTTTACTATGATTTCTAAATGTGTTTATTCGTATAAATAATTGCCTTTCAATCACCTTTTCAACAAGTTGTTTCAATTATTTTAAAGCAAATATGACTCCCTCCTTAAAAGAGAAAAACCCTCCATCCACCTTTTGAAAATTCTATTGAATTTTAACAACCTATAAAATAGAAAATATGAAATTTGTACGTGCCTATGTACACTTTTGATGTTTGTTTAAGTTCGGGTTTGGTTTTAAGTGCCTAAAATTATGTTACAAATAATAAATGTTCAAAAATTTTCAAATGTGTTTATTTTCAAGTACATTCACACTTACACATACCCATACAAAGATAAAATGCACTTATTTTTGAGTATTATCGAAAAACTTTAGCAATATTCAAAACTACGTGAACTCTTTATATGGATTGTATGAGTACTTATGTATCTGTTGAGGTATATATATATTTTATATTTTATTATGTTTGTATTTGTGTTTATTAATATGTGTAGTGGGGTTATAACTTTTGATTATTTTTTGCCTTTAGCAAATTTTACCTATCTTTGCCTTATACAAATAAAAATATTAGCTAACATATTTTTATTTTTTGACGGTTTTCAAAAAAGTTTCCGCATAAACATTTTAGAAGTTCGACACAATTTGTTTATTTAATTAAACTAAAAATTAATATTTCGCTAATTGCTTATTGATCTTGAAGGACACAAAGGTTTTCAACTTTGACGTGTTTCAGATTTTTCTAAAAAAAATATTTAAGTGTTGTTTCGTGTTGTTTCGATATGGGCATCCAAATTTGCAAAACTGCGAGCACATTAAATTAAGGGGGGACATTACATTCGCCGCAGAGAAAACAGACCTTTTTTAAAAATTCATAACTCAGTCAAAAACAAACATTTTTCCAAAATTTATTATTGTAGAGAATTGAACAAATTACAAGAAATAAAATTCAAAAAAATATATTTTTCACTCCAACATGGTTTTATAGAGCTCCAAACTGGCGGCAGAGAAAAAACGGGGCCTCGTGGTTGCAGCGCTGGGAGTCGCAAAAATTGTCCGATCTGGAAAAAAAATTACTTTTATAAATCTTAACAAAATTGATTATCGTATGACACGAGCTTTTTTAATTTTTTTCAATTTTTGGTGATGTTCCAAATTTAAAAGTGTGTTTTTTCGAAAAAAAAATATTGACTAAAAATTCATAAAAAATCGAAAAAAAAATTTAAAAAAAGCTCGTGTCATACGATAGCGAATCAAGTTTAAAAAAATACAAAAAAAAAATTTAGTCAAAAAATGAACCCGCTAGTGCCGCAACCAGTACGAAAAACATGGTTTCGAGATAAACGCGTTCAAAGTTTGTCAACAAAGAAAAAAAGGTTACCTTCAATCTGCAATGCCTGCTTCGTACTGTATGCCTTCGTTATCTTGTGTTGTGCTGTTTCTTACAGTTTTTTGCAATCGTTTAGCAATTCGGGCTTCTTTCGAAGCTTCTTATGCCTTCACTCTTCAAGTAGGTACGAAATAACAACCACCAAAAGTCAGGTAGCAAGTAAAACAAGTATATACCAGCTGCCGTACTTAGGTAGCGCGAAAATTAAAAATGAGCTCTCACTAATCCGGCTGTAACTTTTGAACCCGTAGGAATTTTTCCATGAAATTTTTTTTCTTAGACTCTTAAGAATATTTACTGAAATACAAAATTATAAAAAAGTCGATTTCAAAAACGGCCAATGTCATGTCCCCCCTTAAGTTATTAAAAATGAGTTGTGCAGTTGTGAGTTCACTAAGGCCAGCGCGGATCAACGGGGAGGAAAGATAGAACATTTCCTTCCCCAAAATTTAAATTTTATTTATTTATTTATTTCTCTTAAGTTTGTAAAACATTGTTTCTTACAGACTATGACTAAATTGATATAATTTACCTAATAACTTACAATATATATAATTTTTAAAATTTGGTTTTGTTGTATTAAATTTCATTTCATTATTATAATTAAAAGTTTATAAACAAAAATTTTCTATACAAAAGTGTCAAAGAAATTAAAAAATTTTATAAAAACTGCTCTAATTTTCCTCCCCAAAACCTCTTTCTGTATCCTGACTAATGCAACTTCAATGGCAAAAACTAGAAAAAAAATCCATTTTAAAAAATGTTCTTTATGCGCGGAGGTTTTTTTTTCAAAATTATCCGAAGAGGCGTGTTTGCTCATCACGTACAAAATTTGCAAAAAAAAAAAGAGCAAAAACAAGTTATAACCCTAATGTATAGGAGTGTAAATATTTACCTTTTTATTTCAAGTATCATGTTTAAACATTAAATTGAAACTGTTATTGGTATTGTTTTAAAACTATTAAACTTTTCCAATTCATATAATAGCGTTATAGTTAATATGATAAAAAAAATAACTGAAATTATAATATAGAACGACCATTAAATACCCTACACCTTATGACGATTAGGTTTATATTCAGACAAGTGATGAATATAAACCTTCTTTTTCTATATCTCTACTATTTGCCTGAACGGCTAAATCAACTTTAGACGGCACATTGGAGAAAATTGGACTTTGAGCAAAATTGTCGCAGTTTTAAACGAATTTAAACAAAAAATAAAATTTAGCTTACATATGATTTAGGGCGAATAACTTTTCTAGAAATAAATTTCAGTTTAACTTTAACCACAGATATTTTAATATAAATTTGACATTTATAACTATGGTTAAGCCCTACACGTCGGTTATTGTGAGATAAGTTAATAGGGCTTATTTGTTTTCGAGTAGATTTTTATTCAAATTAAATTTTTAAGTATTGAACATTTTTTAATTAACCAGCGTAACTAAGACATTCTTCATACACATTCCGCCGAAACAATTTATATATAAGTAATTTCAAAAATGTTCGACTCTATGAGGCAAAATATTTTCAAAAAATAGTTTTGTTTGATATGAATAAACTTTTGTGTATGTTTTAGCCGATGTTTATGTTTGCTAAATCCATCCGCGTTAATTATTTATTTTTAACGGCTCAAAAATTGTGGCGTTTTTAAGTTAAAAACTAATTAAAAATATTGAAATTACAATTTTTGAATATATTTAATTAAATTTACATCAATTTATAGATCTCATTGTATTGATAACATTTCAAAATATATGTTAGACCACCAAAAAATATTAAAATTTATTCAAAAATTTGTTTGTCATATATTAGAACTTTAACAGAAAACAGCGGATATTTTGAAAAATACGCTTTGTTCCGATTATATGATACTTAATTCGGTTTATTTGCAGGAAATCATAGTAAATACTTTTTAATACTACACTCACAATATTTTTTCCGTAAAAACTACTGAATATACACGTTAAATTAACTGAAAATCAGTTAAAAAAGGACTACTTACTTTTCGTTTAAAACAATTGTATTTTTTAGATTATTTTCAACTGTTATAAAATTAATTGACAAAATCGGTAAAAAAACAATAGATTGTTTCCGTTTATTTCAATACTCAATATAATATAAAAAGTTTTTTGTTTTAAATAGAAAATTTTAACTGAATATTTTAACTATCACCGAAAGTCCATTTTTTTTTTTTGTTTATTTTGCTTATTGAATAACGACAGAAAGTTAGAAAATATCTTTTTTTTGTAATTTAACTGTATATTCCATTGAAACAACTTTACCGATTAACTTTTTAAATAACTGTTGAGCTAATCGTATTACGGAAAAGTTCTTGTCAGTGTAAAAATTAAAAATTTTATATAAGAATGCTTTTTGAGGTTATGAATATGTTATTTATATTTAAATTTAAGGTCATTAAAATTTGTTAATGCCTTTTCGATTTTCGTGTAAAGCTAATTAAAATCTTTAATTTGAATTCCGTTTTGGCGGAATTGATACAGCGCTGTAGTTATCACAAACCGAAATGTGTGGAACTAAATGTCGCTCTACCCGCAACGAATAAAAAAAAATTGTTTTTTTACACTTTATCAATTTAGTTCGTCGCTAAGATTCACTCTATATACCTGACTATGTTCTCAAGCCTCGTTTTTATAAAAAAAATAAATATATTAATTTCTCAAATTTTTTAAAAAGTTCATACAATTTTTGCGTTCGAGAAATTTTGGTTTCACTTGTAAACCATCATACAACTTTTCACCAAGCAGCTATATGGAAATTACTTTTTTATTAAATGTATCTCCCAAGTTTAGTGACTCCATTTTGTATTAGTTTGGATGTGAAAGTTAAAATCTTTGAACAAAAAAATAAAATGAATGAAAAAACTTTTGTACGTTTCAAGTAATTTTTTTATTTTTGTCAACTTTTTAATGACCATCAATTGATTTTTTTTTAATGTAGTCTACCTATACATGTCCATTGTTTCTTTCAATTCAAGAATCCTTGAGAAATAACACACATCTAAAGTCAGATTTACCAGGTGTCAAAAATTTTTGAAGTAGCTCATAATTATATTCATATAAGATCCCTTTTTTACTTGGATATGGTCATAAAAGAATTATAAACTAAATCAAGAACAAATATTTGTAAAATTTCTATGGCTTAGTAGAGTTTGATAATTATATGTATACCCGATTTAAAAAAAATTTATATGGAGCTTTATGTAGTCATATTTTCTATGTGACGCTATATGTAATGTTATTAAATTTCATCCGAAATATGGGCCCATATAATTGTATATATTTGTATAGGATTCGATTTAATCTGATGCAATTAGATAAATGTCCAGCACAATTTTATCCGAATTATAGTCCGACAGAATTATATTAGAATGTATCAGTTTTGTATCTAATTGTATAAGTTTGTATCTAAACTGATACAAATAGATATAATTATACAAAAACCTGATATGTTTGTTTCCGGATTTTGACCTGTTCTAATTTTATATGATTGTATGTAAACTGATAGATCTAAATATAATTAGATTCGAGTTTTAGTCTAGTAAAATTGCACTAAATATTACATTTTTGTATATGATTGTATGAAAATATACACAATTTCATACAACTGTATGTTTATCCTATCATATCCGTAAAGGCCACACAAAAATATTAGCAAACATATTATTTTTTTAAGATTTTCAAAAAAGTTCCTGCATTCTAGAATACTTAGATATAGTTTGATTTGTGTTATATATAATTATACATGGATTCGTATATAATAAGATCAAGCATATATAATTGCATATATGTTATATACAACTATACATAGATCGATATGTAATAAAAAATTTAGAGTGATAAAAATTACATATAAGCAAACATAAATATTTATATACAATAATGCATGATTATATGTAAATGTTTTTACTCGGGTAGCTCTTTTTTTTGTTGAGTGTATAATTTAACTAAATTTATTGCCTATCAAAACTTTATATTAACTTTATCATTAATAAACTTAAATGTGTGAAAGAAAATAAAGTCGTCTTCAATACTTTTCTTCAGAATTTATAAAACATGACATCATACATATTTTCACTTCATATTTTCTCCAACACACATGATGTTGTTTAAAAATGAGTTTAACACCAATGTTATAAAATCAAAATACCCTTCCTTCTCAAACAAGCAATACAGCTTCCCAACCCCTTTTTACACAAAGAAAAAAAAATTTAAATCAAGTAGAAACAACATTAAATTAAATAGAAATAACTTTCACTTCAATCTTAGTTTGTTCTTTTTTAAATATGTTTCTACTTATTTTAAAGTGCTAGAACAATATCAAAAATATAGACATATAAGGTTTGTTCGACGTCGTTACCACGAGTTCCCGCTGAAGTCCAATTAACTCGAAACAACAACTTACACACAAATTTTACAATAGAAACAGTGTATGGTAAAATTGGGTGCCCGCGTTTACATTCGTCGAACAGACCTATTAATTTAAATACTTACAAGTAATTTTAATTAGAATCATACAAGGGACGAAGTAATTTTAAGTTCAGCCATGAACTTTTAAATGTTTTCCAAAAAATTTCAATAATTTAAAGATTTTGCTACCACATAATTAGATCCATTAACTGCAGTTCTTGCTGTACTTTCAATCATTTTTCGTTTTTTGCTAGCGAAATAATTATAAGTTCAGTTTTTCGGCAAACGATTTTAAATATTTTTTTTTTTTACTTTTTTCTCACTGGCGTATTTTACAACTCCATTGCATTTATTTTAAGTACAATTTTGCTGCGCAGCGTTCTTTTCTAAACAAATAATGCACTTTATTCAAAAAAAATCGTAAATCGACATTTTTAATACAAAAAACAATACAATTTTTATAAACTAAGCGCTAAAGTGTTTTAATTGTAGATCCGTTCCAGTATCATTGACCCATTTTAATTTATGCAGCAAGAAAGAATGGGATTTGGAGCATATTCTAGCTTACTCTTTAGACTTTAAAGCTTACTCTAACTCTACGACAACTGTATCGTCATAACATTTTTTTTAAATTTAGAACTAGTTGGGTGGGAGTCCAAGAGTCGTCTAAATGTGTGTACCAAATTTTACTTTGCTAAGATGAATTTTATTTTAGGAAGAAAATCTATGCAATTTGATTTATCCAAATTGAAGATTTATCAATAAATCTGCCCGATTAAAAATTGCAGATTTATCAATTAATCTGCCCGATTAAAAAAAAAAATTTACTTCGCTAACATGAATTTTCTTTTAGAAAGAAAAACTATGCAATTTGATTTATCCAAGGTTAAAGTCCACAAGCTCAATAAATCTGCTCGATTAAAAAAAATATACTCATTTCATTAAAAAAAGTCATCTCTTTTTCACTTTTCACTTTTCGCAATCAGCAATGTTAATTTTGGTCAAGATAAGACCTTTCAAAATGGTCCTCTCCAAAGCATTCTCATCTGAGCCAAGTAAAATCTAAAGCATACATCTGAAAAGGCGCTTTGAGATGAATCTAGACCAAAACTAAAAAAAAAATAATTACCCAGACGAAACATTTCAGAATTTTCTGAACTTTCCAAGATTTAGTTGTTTTTTGTATTAAAAACGTCGATCTACGATTTTTTTTTTTGAAGAAATTTCATATTTTTATTTAGAAAAGAATGCTGCACATCAAAATTTTACTTAAAATTAATGGAATGAAGTTGTAAAATATGCAAGTGTGGGAAAAGTAAAAAATAAAATAAAATATTTATCCGAAAAACTGAGTTTACCATCACTGAACTTGTAGTATTTACATATTTCGCTGACAAACAATAAATAATTTTTAAAAATTATTAAAAATGCAGCAAAAGCTGCAACAAATGGATTGCAATGAGTTTGGAATTTACTGCACTGATAGAATTTTCCTTCATAGTATTAATGAAACGATTTCATTATAATCGATTCATTGGTTTAATGAAAAATTTCATTAACTGAATGAAAATTCATTAATATTGTTATTTTTTCATTAACATTTTTTATGATTTTTTCATAATTTCATAAAAAAAATTCATTAAATCAATGAAAAATTTTTAAATTTTTTTCAATAAAAATTTTGACTTGTAATAAGAAAAAAAATTTTTTTTTTGTACTATCATTTTGAAATAAAAGAAACTGAAAAATTTCTTTTAAACAGAAATAACCATGGTTATGTGGAAGCAAAAGCGTTAAATATTTCAAATATTTTGGAAAAAATTCACAATTTCATAGGTGAACTTATAATTATTTCTGTCCACTGTATTTACTATAATGAAATGCATAAGTCATTAAAAAAAATAAGCTGATAATTCAAATATGATATAATAATTGATTTAACTATGATATTTTTCTCTGTGTATAAAACAATAAAAGAAAATATTGAATATTTTAAAATAGGAAATATTGTTTAAACGCGTGTCGAATTTGAATCCTTTTTTTTTTGTTCTGGGTATTGCTTCAATACAACTATCATCAATATTTATAGTAAGGAAATGTTCATATATCTTTCCCAAAAGGAAGCCACCACCATATTTTATATTTCCGTTATGTTTAAAAATTCTATCACATATTTTTTTTCTTCTTCTAAGAGATTCAACGTTTTAGAATTTGTGGCATGAGACATTTGCATATGGCGTCATGGTTATAATTTCGTTTAAAAGATTTTACTGTGTATAGAATTTGGAGTAATATTGATGGCGTCGTTGTTCGTTTGTTTATTTGAAATCCTCGACAATTTTCAAATGTCAAATTTTATGATATTTTAAGATTTTTTTTTTTACAAAATTTATGGCCTTTGTAAGGGTTTTTGTGTATATTAAACTCCATAACTAAACGAGGCATGGAAGCGTGATCTTTAAGCCAAGAGAGGCTATAAAATGTAAGATAGAAAACAAAAATACGTTTTATTGGTAATTTATATTTATTAATATCAAATTCCTTTTCATGTAATATTTTTTGGCATAGTTACAGTTATTTTTATAAAATTAACAGCTGGATTGTGGTAAAAATTGCTATTATTGTTTAGACATTAAATGAAATACTAATAAATTAACAGATAGAATTATGAAGGAGGGACACTGCGGATCTGGTCCGCTAATAAGAAGCAATATATTATCTCCATTGAACCATAAAATATCAGTCTGGCACTGGCTGGACTTAAAAATTAAGATTTAGATTTAAGATTTGAATACTTATTGTTAGTTCATAAAATTGATATGAAGCTTTATGTAGCCATATTCAATTTATATGTGACGCTATATGTGAGCTTATTAAATTTCATCCGAAATATGGGCCCATATAATTGTATCTATTTGTAGGGGTTGTTATCTAATCTGATGCAATTAGATAAATGCCCAGTACAATTTTATTCGAATTATAGCCCGATATAGTTGTATTAGATTGTATCAGTTTTGTATCAAATTGTATCAGTTTTTTTCTATACTGATACAAATAGATGTAATTATAGATGTAATTATATATTGTATACACTCACAATATTTTGTCCGTAAAGACTACTGAATATAACCATTAAATCAACTGAAAATCAGTTAAAAACAGGACTACTTACTTTTCGTTTAAAACAATTGTATTTTTGAGTTTATTTTCAACTGTTGAAAAATTAACTGACAAAATCCATAAAAATAGTAGATTGTTTTCGTTTATTTCAATACTCAATATAACATAACAACTTTTTGTTTTGAATAGAAAATTTTAACTGAATATTTTAACTATTACGGAAAGTCCGTTTTTTTGTTTATTTTGTTTGATGAATAACAGACAGAACGTTAAAAAATATATTTCTTTGTTAATTTAACTGTATATTCCATTAAAACAACTTTACCGATTAAACTTTTAAACAACTGTTGATTTTTTATGGAAAAGTTCTTGTGAGTGTATGATTGTATGTAAACTGATACATCTAAATATAATTAGATCCGAGTTTTAGTCTGCCCGATTAAAAAGACTCATGAAACGTAATTTAAATAATGACCACAAGAAAAGACTATAAAGGTTTTAAATGGACCAAAAAAAAATATCCACCTGATAAAAACTATTATTTTGTGTGACTTGAGCCGTATATGGCTAATGTTTTTACTTTTCTCCAAACAAATACCCCTTATTTTTAACCCTTAAAAATAATATTGTGGTTAATATAGGTTTTTAAGTAATTAAGCTATATTATATTGATGATATTATATTTATTTATATTAAATTTTTGATTTAATCATAGTCTATAAGGAATTTTTGTTTTCATAGACTGAATAAATGAAATAAAGAATTGCATTTGATCGCTAGTTACGTACCCTCTACCATGTATCTGAAAATTGTATTCTGTAAATTTCTTACTGGGTATTTTTTTTTCAACTTATTGTGTTACTGGTTATTAGATACATAATTGTCCATATAATTTTTTTATTTTAATTTTAATATTGTATTTTTTTATAAATTATGAAAAGTTTTTCGACCTTTGAGATGAATGTCTTTATTGAGCTCTAGGTCGCGTTTGTATTTATAAAATATCCTTTATTATTTTATATATCTCCAATATTTCGTCATTCTTTGAATGACAGCTTCAGGGAGTCTAAAATTGTCCAATAATAATACAATATTAATACATATATATGTTTTCTTTATATGTATTAATATTATATTATTATTGGACAATTTAAGACTCCCTGAAGATGTCATTCAAAGAATGACGAAATATTGGAGATATATAAAATAATAAAGGATATAATACAAACGTGACCTAGAGCTCAATTATTTAATAAAGTCATTGTATTTTTTTATTATTATAAAATTAAAAAATTCGTTTTAAGAATTTTAAATTTTCCGAACTACAGTTATTTTTAAAATTTAACTTTAACCACTTATTCCTTCACTATGGCTAACCAAACAGGTAATCCATTATTCTCATTTTTCATAAACGAGAGGGTAATGACCACCCGTGAATTATGGGAAATCACGAACAAATATAATTAAGCGAGTACATAGCCTGGTAACTAGTAAATACCTTTCTGCGCTACTTACACGCTTAATTACTTGGTAATGTCTGTTAATGTCTATGTCTGCTGGGTAACACAATTTTATTTTTATTAATTAATAATCATATAATTACAAATTATATAATATTACCCTAACCGAGCACTAGCTACTATGGCTTGCAGCGCGTTGTAGCGAAAACAGATCAGTGCCTCTGGTGGGAATCGAACCCACGACCCCTCTCACTGATGAAGCCAGCACGCTAACAACTAGCCTACCGGACGCACAAGTGACACAAATTTTATTGAATAAGGTTTTATATTTCAACCAAGTTTTTAGTAGATATTATTAAAAGTCTCCAAAAATTTAAAGAAAATTAACAAAATATTACAAATATCTTATATTGGAAAAAGTTGTCAAAATTAAAAAAAAAAAATCAAATGACAAAAATGGCAACGAAATGATCAAAAAAAATTAAAAATTTCGTTCAAAATAAATAAAAAACGTTCGAAATTTTAAAATATCGCAAAAAAAAAATTAAAAACGTTTGAATTTTAAAAAATCGCCAAAAAAAAAAAATAATGGAAACAAAGTTGTCTACATTAAATAATTTGTTTCTAATTTTGGAGATTATTTAAATGCTTGTGTTTTTTATTTTTGGCGACTTTTTTCAATTCAAATAATTTTTTCTATTTTGGCTTTTTGTTTTTATATTAGGAATTTTTTCAATTTTGTAAATTTTTTAATTTGTTGTATTATTCCTATGGGGAATGGGACCGGTCCTGCGTGTGCCACAGGATCGGTCCCTTCGTGCCAGAGACCGGTCCTCTGCTAAACCCTACCCTATGTAAACAACTGGCAACTTTAACATTGGCTTGTCATAGGAGGGGGTCATTTGTCCTGCTTTAAACCACATAGTGGCATGCCACTGGACTAACCAAAGATGGGCATACCACAAGACTGTCGCAAAAGGCCCATGTCGTATGTCATAGGAGGGGTCATTTGTCCTGCTTTAAACCACATAGTGGCATGCCACTGGACTAACCAAAGATGGGCATACCACAAGACTGTCGCAAAAGGCCCATGTCGTATATAATAAACGAAAACTAAACAGCTTCCAATGCGTAAAACTCTGGCCAACTGGCTTTTTCTTGTTAATAAGCATTCTGGTTAAGTGGTAAGTCCTCCCTTCACTAGTCACAGGATTGGTAATTTTAGGACAATTGACACTGCTTACCCCACTTCAGTATTAAATTATACCAGTCCTGTGATAAGTAATTCTTTAACCAGTCACTTTTAGGTCAATTGACTCCTCATTCCCCATAGGGATGGGTTATAAAAACTTGATCTTAATTGAAAATTATTTTTTCAGTGAATGTTCATTGCTATGAGATTTGATATTTATTATTATTTTAATTATTTTTATTATTAATATTATTATTATTAAATCATTATTATTACTTACTTAATAATTTTATTATGTTCTTTTTTTCCAGTGTAATATATTGTTACGGTATGGAAACTGTAAATGAGATTTAACATTTTTGAAATATTTGGTAAGTTCTGAATTGATTCCCTATTGAAATAAAAACTATATTTTTTATTTATTTTTTTAATATTTTTTTGTTAAGAATATTTCGAAAACAAATTAAATTAATACATTTTTTTTAACTTAAACAATATTTTAAAACAACTGACAAAGTTAGTTAAGCCGCAGTTTAGCCAATAGCTGGCTTTTTATTCATAAAGAATATAATGAGCGTCGAGAGGCATCAAAAAATCGGATTTTTACTTTAATATGTGTAGTATGTAGTAGGAGGGCAACTTGGATATGTTGAATATGATTCTATTTCAGGATCTGCTTCAGGATTACCAGCTACCTGGCCCATCAATACAGCCAAAATAATGCACGTCAAATATATTATAAACTTCATATTGTTTAAGATTAGAACTGATATTCAATTTCATGGGTTTTATATACAAATTTTTGGTGTATTAATATGTTTACCTTAAGTTGGCATAACATGTTGTTATGTTTATTTAAAGCATGTTTATTTATTTATTTAATTATTTGTTTCTTTCGACTTTGTCTACAAAAACACTTCGCCTATACTGTTTTCTAATAAAATATGACAATTTTATTGAAACAAGTGATTTTGGTTTCGCAGAACGAGACAAGTTACAGTTTTTGTTTGTTTTATATAATCGGCATTAGTTGTTGAAATAAATATATATTGGTAATTGTTACTTAAGTAACCCTTTCACTGCCAATGGCTGACATATGTTCCTTTTGTTGGTAATTTAAGAAGTTTTACCAAAACTTGTTGTGATCGACCTTAGACTGCCAGTCTCAGAGCCTTACAAGCTCAACATAAAGTCAAAATTTTAAAATTTTCCTTTTTAATGAAATGAAAATGAAAAATATTCAAGTTCGAGGCCATATTCTATAATTTCTTATTAGGATATTGTTCTAAAAAATAATCAATAGAGTTTTTGTTTTAAATTTTATTAATTGACCACTTTCATTAATGTGTTGATAGATATATTTCGGGAATTTTCTAGGTTCCCATCGTCAGAACACGTTTTGAAAGAAGTGACAATCCCATGCAAAACATCAAACATTCATATAACCTAGTTTTCCCACTAAATGAGAACTAATATATGTGCACGAAGTTAAAGATTATCATCATTGATCAAAAATAAATTGAAAACTTGTTCGTTCATTGCACAATTAAAGGTCGAAAAAATATAATTTTTATTTTTAATAAAAATTATATCAAACTTATGGTGTTTTCTTTTCTGATAAAAAAAATTTCGCATTTTTAAAATGTTCATTTTTTAATTTCGCTATATCCCCGAAAAAATGCGTTTTTTTATGCCCAGAATAGAACACAAATATGCCACATTATTTTTTTTCATTTTCCATTTTAACAATTTTTTTAACAAATGTTATAAAAGGACAAACAATATTTTTTTTTTGCTTTTTTAAAACAAAACAAAAACGTAAAATATCAGCTGTTTTTTAGGGCAATATCACACCCTGTGATTTTTTTCAGGGCAAAAAAGGCAACATTTTTGCTCTTTGAAGATGTAACAATATTAGAAAAGAACACGGTACCCTTTCACAAAGCTACCTTTTTTTGGAAAAGACCATAATATCCCTTGTTAAGGGCAAAAATGTTACATTTTTTGTCAAAAAGAAAACACCATTATTTTAATTTTTATTTAATAATTTTTTAACGTTTTTATTTGCAATTTCTTATTTTAAAAATTTACTTTTAAGTTTATGATAAAATGGTTGCTAATTTTTTTGGGTTACACATAATTTAAAACAAGACGCTAGAATAAAATTTTATTAATCCTAACCCACTCAGTGCCGATAGTCCATTAAACTTTTAGCTTTCTCCACAAGGGGAGTAGTAAAGCGCCAAAAACAGCATAAAACTTATTTTTAGCCATAGTTATGCGTATTTTTATGATTTGCAAACACAAAATTTAAAATGTGGTGTTGTTCAACAAATATGTTAAACAAATAAATACGGAATTATTTAATCGAAAACAGCTTACTTTGCCAAATTAAACATAGACATATTATTTCATCAATATTTGTATAAAACTAATAAAAATGGCACAGTTCTAATTTTAACCCTCTAGTGCTTGAGTGTGCCAAATAGCGGTCTTTAGATCCTTAGGAGATTTTTGGCTAAAATAAAACAATAAAATAATTTTGAAAAGCTCTACCTACACAGATAAAATTATTGTCCATACAATTTCAATTAAACTTTTATTTGATTTCAAACTTTCTTTCAATTAAAATTTTAATAATATCTGAAATGATATTTTTCAGTGTATATATTTAAAATTATATAAACAATTTTAATTAATTAGTTTGAAACACACCTTGTTTGTTTTACGAAAAAAAAAATTGTCCATGTTTTCAATCCTGCTTTTACGCTACATTCAATAAACTTTACATATGTATGTGTGTAAATAATTTTTCTATTTTAATTTTATTAAACAACAAAGTACACACACTACCACTCACTCTCCCTTGGACTAATTAACATAATTTATCAAATGTCAACACTAGTGTATTTAGGTTTTTTTTCACTTTTCACTTTTTTTCTTTCTTCAACTTAAATGTTAATGATGCATTTAAATGATTACCGACCCAATGACTGACTTAGGCATGACTGGCTAATAATTGAATAGATGTACGATATACAGACAAATTTACACAGTATGTCGGTTTAAAGAATGGTTTTGTTAGAGTAAGAAGCGACTTCTGTGTTTAGAAGTCATTAGTATAAACAAAATTGTGATGAAATGTCATATTTTGACAAGCTAATGAGATTAACAGATGACTTGAAAATGAAAATAAACAATAATCAAAAGTAGTGGACATTTGTGGTAACATTTTTGTTATGTCCCGCTGAAACATTACACGATTTATCAGGTTCGAGTCACAGTTTCGAAAGAAAAGGATCACTGTGAGAAAAAAATGTCAAAGCCTTTAAAACCTGTCAGAGAAACTACCCAGCCAGAAATATACGAACATCAAAGCGTTGTACCAGTGGCAGAGTTTAAAGATTTTAGTGCTTTGTCCACCTAAAACATGATAACACCGGTCAGGGCTTGGCCGTTCCTTTTTTGCAGCGCTGTCAAAGCACTGGGTAAGCGACATTTCGAACGTTGGCTAAACGCTGGCAAATCCAAATAGTATGTCGTCTAAAAATTGATTTTCCAAAATAAATTTTAAAAAAGTTAATTCCACATTTTTTTGGTCCTTCCGGGTCTCAAACCCAGGCCGCAAGATTGACAGCCGAGAGCTCTACCCACTGAGCTAACGAGACACATAATACTTGATAGCTGAAAACGTACAATAAGTGATAAGAGCTGGCTAACCGTTGGTTGTGCTAGTTTGACAGTACTGGTTTGTTGGAATTATCAAAAAAAAAAGGTGTTCTAAAAAAATTTTTTTCACAACCATAAAAAAACACAATTTTACAAATTGTTTTAACAACACGTCGTAAATTTATCAAAATCAATGCTTAAAAGCACTTTTTACTAAAGTTAGCAAAGCGTTCTTAATCAGAACTTTGCCAGTGCTTTAATGTTTTTACGGCTGTAAATTTTATAAATCAAGTACTGGCAAAGCACATTTACCAACTTTGGGATAGCGTTGTAAATAAGGGCTTTGCCAGTGCTTTAATTTGAATTTCTGTTAATGGTACCAAAAATAAAGTACTTTACCAGTGCTTTATTTTTCTGGCCATCGGCAATTTCTGCCTGGGTATTTATGACAGAAATATTGACATTTTTCATCATATTTAAAATTGCTTGTGTTAGCCTAAATCCATATTGTCTCCAATATAATCTCCTTCCAAATTTATTTTCAAATAAAATTTATTGTATTGCTTTATCTTCCATATTTATAACTGAATATAGTACAACATTTTTTTCGCTTCATAATTTTCTCAATACTTCCTTCCTTTTCATATGCCTTTCAAAATGACTTTTAGTATGTAAAAAAATGCTTCAAAAATTATAGTAAATATGCATAAATATGCCGAATATATATAAAAAAACAACGATATATAGTAAAAGGGTGTTAAACCCCCTAATAGCAGACAACAGTTTATTTTGTATTTTATTTTAACAATAAATTGATGGCATATTTTCATATATCCGTTACGCTATTAAATATTTATTGCCATATTTTTTTATATACAAGTGTTTATAGTTTTGATATTTCACAAAATACATGAAATGAATAAATTTAAAGAAATTATAATATTTTTTAAAGAAATCGAAATTGACAGCAATTTTTTTTATTAAACAAAATAATTTGAAAGATTATGTCAATACTATTTTAACCCCAAAAAATATGCTTTGTTATTAAGACAGACATAAAAATTACTTGAGTTGTTAAATGCCTTAAAATATCTTAAAAAATATTTTCTTAAATGAACATTATCTGCGTGATATAAATTAATTTTTTCATGAAATCGATGAAATTACTCTCGAATTTGTCAATTTTCATTAATTTAGTTTAAGTTTTCATGAAATTTTATGAAAAATATTATTTTATTTGTTAAATTTTTCATAAAAATTATGAAGCTTTTCATTAATTGTATTAATATTTTAATTTATGCTGTAAAGAAAAGTTTCAGTGATTCTCTGCAAAATTTCATAATTTTTCTTCCAACAAAATTTTCTCTGTGTATTTTCCTTGATAACTGTAAGTATCTGCTTATTCTGCTTTTACTTAGTATTATTTCGTTAGATTTCTCTTCCTTAATATTAATAATATTCTCTCATAAATATATATTAGCTACGGTTAATAATCTTCCTGAAAAGTAGTCCTTAGAAAAACATGTGCATTTTCTTTAGCCTTAAATTTCCATTTTGTTTTAATGACCTTACGGTGTTAATGTTTATGTAATGTCTAAGTATATTACTTATAGATTTTTATCTATGTTTTAATGACGCCAATCGAACTTCAAAGCTTTTCCGTTTTGCACAAGTTTTTCTTTGGCCTCCCAGAAATATGCTGCAATTATGTTTTTATATTTGGGTTTTTTTCTCATAATTTTGTCTTAAAATCAAAGCATATTTTTTGGGGCTATATAGTATAATTTGTAGATTCTTTTAATGGTTTATTTTATTATTTTTTTTCTTAAGATAATTTATAGTTTATATTTGGTCATTAGTAAAAACGATAACAGAAAAAGTTTTTCTTATATATATATTTTTTTTGTTGTTATTTTTGTTTAGCAATAATTATTATATTTATGTTTTTAACTTGGGCTAATGCAGAGTATAATTTTAGGTGTTGGTTTTTATGTAGGATTCAATGGTGTTTGTAATTATTAAGAAATTCGATAATCTTTTGGCAATAAATTTGTCTGATAGCATTTTAATTTTAATGGATTTTTTTGTGCTGCATACTTATAGGTTGTGTTTTTTATAAATAAGTCATTGCCTGCAGTCAAATGGAGAAGTTAGAAGATAAATTAGTAAAACTTTTTATATCCATATAGTTTTTGTTTTAATTTTTTATGGTTTTTAGTACCAAATCATTTTTATTAAACATTTTTCCTATTCTCAATTTGCATATTTCTAAATTTCATACAAATTTTAATAATTTTTTAAAACCGATTATTAGCAAAAATTTTTCAAATATAAATTTTTTTATAATTGAGAGGGTATTTGAGATTGTATTTAAGTTGAAAATTTATATAATCAAAAATATAAAGGAAAAGGCAGCAGATATAAAATATAAATAGAGCACAGAAAAAATTATTGTCCATAAAATTTCAATTAAACTTGTGTTTGATTTCAAACTCGGTTTCTTCCAATTTTTTTTTTTTAACTCGTAATGACAATTAATTGACAAAATACCAAAAAAAAAATACATTAAAAAAATTTCCAAAATTTAAAAAAAATCTACAAAAATCGCTAGAATTAAAAAAAAAAAAAACTATCCAAATTGAAAAAAATTCTGAAAATATTGCAAAAAGCTTAAAAATCGTTAAAATTAAAAAAAAAAAACTTGCAAAGAATTAAAAAATTTGAAAAAAGTACAATAAATAAAAAAAAATGCCACAATTTAAAAAAATTGCTAAAATTGGAAAAATAAAATAGCCAGAATTAAACAAGATTATCAAGATTAAAAAAAGCACCAAAATGAAAAAAAAATCGTCAACATTGAAAAAAATCGCCAAAACTAAAAAATAAAGATGGCAAAAATTAAAATGATTTTCGAGATGTGGACATTTTATATTTTATTGAGCAGTTTTTTTTTGCAATTTCTTTTAACTTTTGCGATTTTTTAAAATATTAACATTTTTTTTTTTTTAATTTTGACGATTTTTTTTTTTAATTTTAGCGTGTTTTAATTTCTATTTTTCAATTTTATCTTTTTCCCAATTTTGGAGATTTTGTTCTCGAATTTTGGCGGGTGATTGCTATGATATGATTAGCTTTTTTTTGAATCTACAGCAACTAAATAGTTACAAATTATTTTAATTGATACTCAAACTTCCTTAATAGGATTTATCTTTTAATTAAATGAACAACTAGTTTAATTAAAAATTGATTTTATGTATTTAATACTAAAAGTTACTACAAAAACTTGAAAAAACTTGCCGTACGAAAAAAATCCTTAAAATAGGCAAATTTTTTTATAATTTCTCAAAACCCATAAAGTATGCCAACGAAATTTTGCTTAAACAGCCTTAAAAAAGGCAAAATTTTTTACACCCTTCAAATATACTTCACAAAACAAATATTTAATGTATGTATATTTGTTCCCCACTTTTTCTGCAAAAACAATCATGATTTTAGTTTCGTTTTTTTTTTTTGTCATGATTTATTAACGAATCGATATTTAAATTTCATAGCAAATTTACATGCTTCTATACTTAATGTGAGTTGTGGATTTTAGATAAAGATCTTTAGACATGTGACCAACAATTCTATAGTTTATTTTGTATTAATAGCCACACAATACCACTAAACCTATAACAATATTAGCAAAACAAGCGAGAAAAAATATTAAAACTATAATAGCCCTTTTTTGTAATTCCTATAAACCAAACAAAACAAAACCTTTTAATAATACCATTCAGGCTAAAACTAAAACCATCTATATAAATTCTATAATGACTTGGCATTTTATAGATTTCTATTTTAATAACCCTTTTTTACTAACCAATTTAGTATAACGTTGCAAACCAATTTTTATGAAATTGTATATAAAAAGCGAATACAAAAAAAAAAGTATGACATTTTTTTCTGCTTCATATAAATTTGAATTTGATTCGAAAAAAAAAATACATTTGCGTGTTTTTTATATTACAATTGACCATTTTATTGGAGCCATAAACAAGTATTAACAATATGCGAACTAAAAACAAAAATTAATGCCTACTTTTAGGGTTTAAAGGCGGTAAGAGAAAACCAATTGTTTTGAATATTATTTATTATAGAAAACACCCACTTTAATTTAAATGTTTGATTTTTCATGTTTTTTACATATACTTGTTCAACAATTTCAACACGAATAGTTGATTAGTATTATCGATAAGCTTTGGTTTATCAAAACTAAAAACCAAACTGAGCTGAAACACAAAATTATAGCATGTCAAGTTAAAGCATATTTTAAGGGGCTGGTTTGTTTGATTTTATTTTAGTGTTTTTGTGGAGAGAGAAGGTTATAAAAGTGAATAACATTAAAAAATATGTATTTCTATCGATTCGATTGTGGTTTTAATATTTTTTTTCTTTCTATTTCGTATATTATATTTGTGATTGTTTTTTGTTAATTTATACTGGTGCTGTAACAATAAAAAACAATTGTTGCCCAGTCATGAATGCGAAAAATTATGAGCGATCGACACGCAAATTGTAAATTGTTACAGGCTTGTTGTATTATACACCATAAATACACAACAAATCACCAGGTTTTGCCAAGTAGTACTAATGAAGGGGTAGAGGAAAGGGGGTTTTGTGTGTAAAGTAAAAAGTATTTCAAAACTTTCAATTTTATATTGGTATGAGTTGTTTTAAACTCTCCATCCCATTGAGCAGGAAGGTATATATTAGTCAGTCATTTGGTTTGTTACTCATAAAAAAAATCAGGGACCCCAAAAACTATATATGGGAAAATCTACGAAACCATACGATTTCAGATTTTAAAAATGAAAAATTTCAAAATAGTGGCACACGATTTTTTTTCTGTATTAGCTTATTTAAAACACATTAAAAAGCAATAATGCCTTCGTGTGAATCAATTTTTTTAAGTGCTGAAAAAGTTATAAACAAAAAGCCGCAAAAATCTCCGCTTATAAAATTTTTAAAGTTTTTGAATTTTTCGGGGTTGCGACCATATGTTTTCGAGTAACGTTACGGTGCTAAGTCCGAATTTGGTGTCCAACACATCTAGTTTTTGCGTAAATTGAGGTCAAAGTAAAGAAAAATTCAACTTAAAATTGAATCGCACATGCGCGGTTTAAAGAATTACGGGGTCAAATCTTATTTTAATGATAGACACTAGCATAACTATTATTATATGTTAATATTAAATCGATCGGATAACATTTTTTGTCTCAATTTGTTCTTCAAAATATATAAAAAGTAAATGTAAAATGCAGCACATAATTGAGTGGCACATCCGCGGTTTCAAGAATTATGGGGTCAAATATGTATAACGGTAGAAATCATCATTACTATTATTATGTGAAAGCGCTAATGGATCGGATAAAAGGCTAACTTCAAATTGAAGGCACACCCACCGCTTCAGGAATTATGGGGTCCCATATATCTTGAATTGTAGATCGGATTTTATTTTTTGGTTTACATCCCTTTTAGCTCTACAGTACGCAAAAATTCAATTTAAAATTTATTGACACATCCGCAGTTTAGAGTTGTATATGTTGAACTCTGGCTTATATTATAGAGATTACTATTACTATTGTTTTCTGTAGATGCTAAAAGGATCGTATTATCCCTTTCTACATCACTTTTAGCTCCAAAAATCTATGAAAAGCTACAACATTTAAACTTAAATGGCTCTGAATACCAAAATAACAATACGACACATTTATCACTTACACATATTAATAGTAGTACTGAGGACTGCAACTAATTATTTCCCAAACTGTAGATGTGTCCTTCAAAAAATATAAAATTTTAAGATCTTCAAGCATAGACATGATGATATTTGTATTGTCATATTTTCTTCATTTCTGAAGGCACACAAATCGATTTGATCTCATTTTATTACTTTATTTGTAATTTTTAAGCCAATATAAAAAATTTGTTTGACGCTGAAAGCGCAAAAATAAAAATCTCTGAAATTTCTATTTATTTAAAAAAAAAAAAAACAGAGTTACAGATTTTGAAGAGTTTGAAGAGTTACCATTTATTTCCAATTGAAGGCACATATTTTTTTCAACAGTTTGGATATTTTGCAACATCAAGATTATCATTCAGCAAATGCTTTCGGCTATTTCCTTTTATGCTGAAAAAGTTAAACCTAAAAGAGTTGAAACGCTTTTAAAATTATTTAATTAGGTTAGTTTTTAATTGTGTAGAGCACATTAACAGTATAAATATTAAAATTTGGGATGTTCGTCTGGTCAAATTCGTGGCCTCAAAAATACTGATAGCATTACAAATATTATATATTGTTCTTAAAATGGTTTAAATCCTGAGTTACATGGAATTTTTCAGTTCCGTAGATTTTGCTATATGTTCTTAATCAATAACCGATTCGATTTAGCTGTGTCCGTCTGTTGAAATCCATTTTAGACCCTAAATAGGTTATCCAGGATGCTGATTTGTTCATAGTCCTATGCATTTTGGTATTGAAAAATCGGTTCCCGGTTTCAGAATTTATGCTGAAAAATGTAAAGTCACCTCCAAATGTTGCACACAAAATTAACACACAAATTGTTCGTCATTTCACAGTTGTTTACATTACAAAGAAATTGTATCACAAAATATCACAAAATATAGTTTCCGCGAAAATTTTTTTCACGAAAGGTTTTTGTGATATGATGTATTAAAAATTCGTAATTTTCAACTTTAATGCTTGTTGTTGTTTCTATTTGAATCATGTATTGTTTTCTTAGAGATAGACATACAATTATAAGTTTAAATATGTAGAAATATGCAACAAATTTTTTAAATGTTTGTTTTTGTAACAGAAATTTTTAAATAATATAACATTATTACAATAAAGTAAATGAAATTATTTTAAATTTAAACCTAAAAGTAGGCAATGATTTTTGTAAGCAAGCTCTTATTATAACAAAAAATGTATATAGAAGAAAAATTTAAGAATCCATTTAAAAAATTTAATTTTGTTACTAGTTTATTTATTTATTTTCATTGATATTTATTCATATAAATATTGCATACTTTTGAGCGCTCACAAGTTATGACTTCACAGACTGTGAAGCGTCGGTTCGGTCGGAAATATCGGTTCTATCGGCATCTATACTAACTAGAACAGGTTATTTTTTCCCAGGTTCCTTAAAACATGGTCTCAATACTCTGAGTCAAAATGTTCCGCCACCTGTTCTTTGTATTTATTTTCTGAGCTTGTAGGTGTTAGAGTCATAAATAAATCATAATTATGTTTTATTTATAAACCTGTGAAATTAAAACTTATCATAAAGTATGAAATTCCAAAATTTTTTTTTCGCTTCATTTCGTCTATAAATTGAGACAATAAGTAATACATATATTTATTGTACAATGCCCTAATTGGTCTCCGAATTAAGATATTGTCCTTTCATCGTATTTTGTTGATGATATTGTTGAATGAAAAATAATACAAATTTTTTAAATTATTGATTTTATGAAATCAGCTTTTAATGAAACTTCTTCATTGAGTGTGTGTAAGTTTTAATAAATCAAATTTTTTTCATACAATTTAATGAAAACTTTCAAAATACAAAGTCAAGTTCAACTTAATTTATGTTATGCAAAAATGCATTAATAGCATGCAAATAATTTTCTCAGTGTAGTTTCTTTTGTTAATCTAAGACTTCCAATGAAGTTTTCTATATTTTTAAGTTTCGTTTCAATTAAAAAAAAATATATTTTTATTCTAAGAAATTTTGGGTTTGCCTTCTTTTCGTTCCCAAACCGTATCCTGTACATACAAAATGTGTGGACTAAAAATATAGTAAATTATGTTTTCTATCGAAATGATTAAAATTCTTGAATTAAAAATTGAAACTTTTAAAAATATAGCCAAATAAATCCCCATGCATTAAAGGGTTAAAACGAACAAATTTTTGTTGCCTTTTTTAAGGATCATCATTACTGCAGCAAATGTTGCATAATTTTAGATTTTGATAAAAAAAATATAAAAAAATATATTTAAAGAATTAAATTTAATGAAAATGTATCATTGTTGTAGCCTACTTTAAGGCTCATAATTATTTTACAAAATAGCTCCTACTTTAATACATACAGTTAAACCAAATTATATTTTAAGGATCTTTACAAATAAAATTTTTTTATAGCCTTTACTATTTTAAAAATTAAAACCAAAAAGTAGAAAATTAATTTTTTCATACCAGCTTAAATTATATTAAATTTTAAAAGATTGATTAAATCATAACCTTACAGCCTTAAAAAGAGGCAACAAAAATTTTAATCTGAATGAGTTTTTGAAATTTTTAAAAATTTTGCCAAATTTATAGTGTTGTTTTATAAAAATATTGCATACTTTTAGATTTGTATATTAAGTTTAAAGAAAAACATATTTTCATATTGAAAAATTAAAATTGTTTGTCTTTTATAAAGCTCTCATTTTTCCAAAAAAAAAATATAATGAATGTAGTATATTTTAGGGATGTACAATAGGGTGATAACTTTTTTTGGACAACATTCTCCACAGGGGTTTTCTAATGGCAAATATTGTATTAACGATAAAAAAAAACTATTTCAGTTCAATTTGGTAAAAAACCCTTACGCACCCAGCGATTTCTAAAATGCCTTTAATATATTTTTTTAAATTTTTTTTAATAACAATTTTTTTAAAATATGGTTTATACATATGTAAGTAAGCAAATTTGGAAGAAAACTATTCCATTGACTCGAAAACGGACTTTACTATTGAAATCAGCATGCCTTAATTATATAGATGTGATGGTCAGACGTTGAGGCATCAAAAAAAGTTTTTTTTTAACTTTGTTTGATTCAAAACTTTAACGCGTGTGGTGCGTAACCTTTTTTAACGATAGCGAAAAACTAAAAACGCAGTTCTTAATATTTGTCCATGCTCTACACGATTTTGTCTGGGGAGATTTGATATTTGCAAAAAATGCAAAAAGTTATTACCCTAATGTACAAGTTATGTTGTCGTCTTTTAGACTAATATTTACTTGAATACGCCTACTTTTGTATTTTTATATAAAAAAGTTATATTTTGTGATCTTTAAACATTTGTTGACTACACCCAGAAAACAGACTCGGTAGTAGCAACCGCATTTGTTGCCAATCGAATGTTTCGGTTGCTGCAACCGAATTTTTTGGTTGAAAAAATAATCTTATCAGGAATTCGGTGATAACTACCAAACAAGTCGGTAACTACATATAAACCATTCCATTCGCTACAAATACGGTTGCTACTACCAAGTCTGTTTTCTGTATGTACTTTAAGGCTTTTTTCAATGTCTTGCCTACTTTTAGACTTTAAGCTAAAGTTAAATAAACGCATATTTTAAGGATCTTTTGAAATAAATTTTTTGTTGCTTACTTTAAGGCGCTTTAATAAATCATACTATCTTTATTAATGCCATTACTGTAATCATCTTTAGTTTTATGTATTACAAATATTTGTAACCATAAAAACCAATATTGTTTTATTACATTATCATCATTAAGTAAATATTGAAAATTTTCTTACATTCAATATAACATAATATAATTTGATAGTGTATAAGTAATGTATGTGTAATGTAAAGAAGTATAAGTATACCATGTCATTTATTTATGATGTTATCCTTATTAAATCATTATTTCAAGAAGTCTTAATATTTTAAGACTTTTTGCAGACAGACGTTTGAAGGAAATATGTACATCAAAGTGAAAAATACTTCTTATGCCATTTGGTTTTAGTAATACATATTTTTTTTTCTTCATCTAATGTCTTTGTATTGTCTAAGCAAAACTAACAATTTATCTTAAGGCACCTTTTTTTTGCACTCATATGTGTAATGAAGTTCATATGCAACGTATGGATGTTTGTCTGTCAACTATGGCCTTAAGGTTATATATGGCCTTTGAAAATCCCTTACAATTCAATCATTAATAAAGATTTCCGTGATATGTGTATAAAGTTAAGAAGGTGTGGTGGTATATATGAAATTATAACTTTTTTGGCTGATTCTTTTTTGCAGCGGTAAAATTTTGGTGGTTATTTAAAAATGTAACCTCTCAAAAGTAGGAAATAATTTAAGAAAGAATTTAAAATTTATTTTGAATAATTTGAATAGCCAAATTTAAGTTTATAAAATTTAAATTTGAGTATTAACTAATGTTTTATTTAATCTAACCTCTTAAAGAAGGCTATACTTTTTAATCGTTAAAAACTCCTTACAGTAGACAATATTGTTTTAAATGTTTATTTTCGATTAGATTTTTTAAAATTTGTATGCAATTCTCATAAATTATTTTAAGAAAGAGCACTGTTACAGTTTTTTTTTCGAATTTTGAGTTTCCTAAAAACATGCAAATATTTTGGTTTAAATCTGGCCCTAAACGCATGCTTTGATTTTAATAGCCTTAAACTTAAATTCTATTACATTTTAATGATCATTTGTTTGATTTCGCTTTTCCATACTGTATTATTATCTTTAAGCAACCGTATTTCAGTTTTAAGGGTTGAATGTCATCTGTTGTTTATAATCTGTTGCATACTTGGGAATTTTTCATTGGCATTGAAATTTAATTGGCATTACTTATGGGCAATGCCAAAAAATTTCATAATTTTTTCAATTGGCATTGATTAGATCCATGATAATGAAATGGCCAATACCTTGAACAACCAGTTGTAATTGACGAAAAAATAATTGTTTATAAAAAGTGTTTTCTTTTGGAAAATAAACGATAAAAATTTAACACCTATTTTTAAAAATATTCGATATTTTTATGCAAGTTTTGTCACGTACACACTATTTAGTCTTGTTTGGTAACGGATTAGTCATGAAATATCAACTTTTGATAATATATACTTGATAAAATACCGAATATTTATAAAATAAGTTCACAAGTAAAGAATTTTATCTAAATTTGGAAATAAATGTTCTTGTCGACAATTGCAAAAAAAAACAATTATACTAACCAATTATAATTGTATGTTAAAGGCATTGTCATTGATCAATGCCAATTACAACAAAATTAAATTTTCATTGCTTTAAGCAATTAAGTAATCGTCATTTAATTGGTCTACTCAATTAACTAGTCCCAAGTATGATCTGTTGTAGGAGAGCAGAAATATATAAATGACCTAATGACCACAAAGGCGCCATTTTTATCAATGTGATATGAATTTTAAATTTATACATTTTTTTTATCAAAGAATTCTTAGTTTATGGTAAATTGAAAAAAGTGATGCTTATATGAAAAGTAAAAAATTTACATTAAATTCATTGTCTACATATTAAGTTGGGGAATTCGACCAAAAAAGACCACACCTACGATTTGTTTTAATCGCTTAATACGCAGAGAGAATTTAAGTGGACGAAAAACAAAAACAAATTTTAGTAAATTATTGAAACTTTTCTTCATAAAGTGAACGAAAATTTGTTTAAAACTAATGAAAAGTTTAATAATTTTTATAAAACTAGTTTTTTAGGAAAACTTTTTCATCGCATGAAGCGTTTAATAAATAAAAAGATATTTTTTATAAAATATTATGAATACTTGCAATAGTTTAATGAAAAGTTTCAATTGACAAGTTCCAGTGCAACTTTAATGCTTCTATGCAAAAATTAATTAATATCATTCAGAGAATTCTTTCAGTGTAGACACATCTTACAGAGTGATTAGTGGACTAACTTATTTGCCAACTAAAATGTCAACTAACTCATTTGATAGTTGCATTAAAAAAAAAAAACTTTTTGGGGTGAAATGAGAAATTTAGGAGGGATGTTGTAATATATAAAAAATGTATCTGAATAAAAAATATAACGAATTTTACCTCAATTTATAGCAATTAACAGATAAATATAACACAAAAGAGAAGAGAAAAAAGATATTAACAATCAATTAGAGGTATACATTTTGAAGTGTGGTATTAAAATTATAATATATAATTATTTTGACATTCTTTATTGTTTCCACAAAATCAATTTTTATGGCTGGTTTTGTTGTTTTTTTTTTTTAATGTATTTTAGCGGCATGTCTCTTAAACTAATTAAAAAAATACACATTTACAAAATATTCTATTAACACAACATAAATACGCTCTTATATTGCCTACATTAATACTTCCCCCCAAAATACTAAATAAACTTCAGCCCATATTAATTATATTCATAAAAATTCTCATAATTTGCTATTTTTGCGGATATCTTTCAAAAGATTTACAAATAAAATGTGATTTAGTGTTTTTTACCAAATTAAAAATGTAAGCTAGGAAATTTTTTTGACACAAAAACGCTTTTTTTTAATGAATTTTTCCTACAAAGTTTTATCTTAAAAATTATATAAAAACAATATGTACGAATCTAGGTAATTTTCTATATGGAAAAAGTTATCAAAATTTTAAATATTTTCTATAAATTTTTGTAGTTATTTATATTTTTATCTTTTCTAATAATTGTTTGAAGCATGCAAAAATTTATATTTTATTATATAACGAATTTTTTATTAAAACTTTTTTTTGTTCATTTTATTAATAAAAAAGAAACAAACTTTTGCTAACGAATCATATAAAAATTGTTGGTCAATTATAAAAAGTGCAAAACGCGCATAATTTCCGCATGTGACTGCTACATTTTTATACTTTTCGTAACACTGATGATAACGATTTTTTTTTTTGCTAAAGTTAATGGGTGGCAATATATATGAGAAAAAAGGTACAAATGTTACAGGATTCTATAGCAAATATTTTATTAAAAATAAGAAAATACAGGGTAATGACTAGAATAAAACCATACTTTAAAGTTGAGCTCCATTTCGTTATGAGAACAGAAAGTTCCTTTTTAATAAAGAAATCCCTTTAATATATTTTTAAATTAAATAAAAACTTTGTCAACATCAACTGCTTAACATAGTTTTGAAAGAATATTTGGCCTACCTTAAGGATTTCCTTAAAATTATAATCTATGGCATACTCTTAGGCATCAAATTGTTTTGTTTTCAGAAAACTGAAAGAAAATGGATACATTTGAGATTTTTGGTTTGTATTATTTCTGAAAACGATATATTTTTTGCTTGTTTTAAATTGTATAGCATACATTTCGGCACCCCTTATTTCAATATCATATTTTTTTCTATTTCATCTTAAAAGTCATTAATTTGCTCTCTATTTTTTCTATCTTATACAACTAGAAAAAATTGCAATTTTTAAAATATTCTACATGTAAATATAAATGTACACATACACACGTATTTAAATCGTATGGGTAGTTATGGTAACTCTACTGGATGCTAACTAAGCAAAAAAATTGTTAGAAAAAGATTGCTAAAAAAAATGTGAATCAACAAATAAAAATTCAGTGAAGACAAACTAAGAATTAGTAGAGATATAAAAATACAATTCATATAAAAAACAATCCACTGTTGTAAAACGAAAAAAAAAAAAAAAGGAAAATTTCAACTCTATACCAAATGAGAAAACAAGGTGTCTCCAGATGCAGGTGTAGAAATAAATGGCGGCAAAAATATATTGGAAAACAAATTTAAAGGATGTCATAAATATTTTATTGGATGTAGAGGCTACCTACAAAAAAATGTAGGTGTTTTCAATGCAATGCGCCTGCTCGATAAATGTTCAATAACCAATCATATATCTTACATAGATTTTTCTCTTTTAAAAACCTTTAAAAAATAGGGAAATCTTTATTTTATGCTGCGTCACAAAATTGTATCATAATAATAAAAAGTTTAATTAATTTCCTTACAATTAAAATGTAATCATATTTACAAAAGCTTTTATCAATATGATACAATAATTTCTTAGACAAAAATTTATGAAACTTTTTACAAATAATAGGGAAAACTTTATTTTATGCTGATTCAAAAAATATTATAATATTTATGAAAAATTAACAATTATAAAGTTAATCAGATTTACAAAAGCTTTCATTTATGATTTATTCGACAACATTTAGTAAATTTTTGTTTTTTTTTTTTATAAGAAAAATTTAATTTAATAAATTTTCGTTCAATTTTAATCATAATAACATACAAAATCGTCAATATGACAAAATAATTTATTAGACAAAAATTAATGAAACTTTTCGTAATTAAAATAAAACTTTTTCTAACAGTTATTCTAGTAAAGCCTGCTGTAGTGTTTAACTAATTAATTTAATGATTTTAGTTTGCTTAATTTATTACACTCACGTAATAATATTAGTTAAATGTATGAGTCTTTTGGGTATTCATTAGTAAAGCTGACAAACGTTATATGTATGGTTTACATTTTTTTATGTCAATATTGACAAACAACTGTCATCATATGTTAGTTTTTCTATCAGAAAAAAAAATCTTCCAATACCAGGTTTGATAATAAATCAACAAAAATGATGAAAAATTGACACCAAACAGAAATATATTTCAAAATCCTGTACTCGTTTGGAAAATAAATGAAATAAAACAATACATTAGTTACGTAGTCCATTATTAGAAATATAGAATGAAAATTTCATAGTAGTTGGTCTGTAGACAGAAATAAGGAAAATAATGATGAAACTAATGAAAGTCACTTTAAGCATTGACAGTTAAATAATGACAAGGCCATTATACTCACACACAGGGAGGCAATCTGACTGATTCCAATACAAACAAAGACAAATGGTCAAAAAACACCTATGATTTCAAACATATGATAAGTAAGAGAAAGAGGGGTGATTTTTTTTTAGCACAAGGATATTTGAAATGCTTAAATATTCTATGCTGTATAGTATGTGACTTAAATAGAAAATTTTAAAATTTTGTAGTTTCTTTTTTTTTTCTAAAATAATCTTGTATTTGGCTTAACCCTTTGAAATGTTATGCACGATTTCACCTTAGAAATATTATGATATACTAGGCGCATAAACTTGTCAAAACATGCATTAACATGGTATGTTTACTCTTCTTTTTTATTTTTTTTTTTTTTGTTTTGTTTGTAAAATAGTTACAGTCTGAATCCATGCCTCGAAATGAAAAATGATTTTTTATGATTTCTTAAACCAAAAAAATATCTTTGTTTATTTAAACTTGGAAAAAACACGTACTTAAACAAAATTTTATTAGGTAAGGAATAAAGTTATTTCAAGTTAGAAAAAAAACATTACCAGTCAATTGACAAATTTTGGTCTAAATTGTCTGGCTAACAGCAAAGTTCCATATCTTGCGTGTGTACTAAAAAAAATAAAAAAAGGCAAAGAAAAGAAAAAAACCGGTATTTTATTTATATCGGTAATGGTATTTTACTGCTACCGGTATTTCATTTTTTCGGTAACAATATTTTAAGGAAAGCGATAGTCAGTTGAAATGATTTTGAATCAATAACGGCATTTAAACAGTATTGCCTGCCATCCCTTTTTCAACCGAACGATCAAAAAATTTACAGCCAACCAAAATCTATATAGAAACGTATGAGCAATTTAGATTTATGACAAAAATATATTACTCTTACGCCACATTTATATATATATATACAATGTCCTATGGTTCCTTAAGAGGAACAAAGGGCCACACGCCACATTTACTAGTGCTGTTTAATTCGGTTACTTTTCAATACTCCAATTCTATATGTAAAATTTTGATATTCAATTTTTATTTTGATTTCAAATTTATTTTCACTTATTACCAGAGAAGAAAAATATGCCTTTTTGCTTCTTTTTTTGCATTTTTTTTTTTTTACATTGTTACTCTTATTTGCTTCTTTTTGCCATTTTTGGACTGTATAATTTCCTTTTCGCTTTAACTGCTATTTTCCTCAACATTTTCTTTTAAAAAGTGTAATGTTTTACCTTTTTGTAGTCTTGCTATTTTTTGCTCTTTCCAATATTTTTTGCCATAAACACAATGGATTTTGCAATTTCTTGTCTTCTCTGCGTATTACTGAAATTTTATAAAATTTTTAATCATTTTTAAACATTAAAATTTAACCTGGTTTACTTTGTTTGCCGCATATGCTGAGGCAGTAAATGAAGATAGTCTAACATCTTGTCTTTCATTACATTTTAATTTCACACAGTTTGTTCAAAAGTTATGTTAAATTTTGTAAATGTTGGTTGGCATTTTGAAAATTAATAAACCAGTTAAGAGGTTAAAAGCAAAAAAAAAAAATGTACGAAATTTGTTCCTTTTTCCTACTATAATTTTATAAAGCATGTTTAAATTAAGTGGTTAATAAGTGGAAGTGAAATATATCTAAATATGAAATATAAAGCACTGGAAGGGGATTTTGTTTTTAACAATTCAAGTAAAAAAATTGTCGAAAAAAATTTTGCGGAAAAACAGTGGGATGGATGGTACATTCATAATAATCCATGCTAAAAATATGAAAATAATGTCAAACCAACAAAAAATTTCGTAAAATAAACAAATATTGGTTTATTTTACGAAAGTTTTTGTTATTTTGACATTTATTGTCATTTTTATGCATGTATTATTATCAGTGTATACAAATTTTGCAAAAAACATCTGTCGGTGCTCGTTAAGTGGTATGTATGTGCTTTTAATATAATTGACACTCCTTAACAAACAGGAATTGGAAATTTTACTAGTTCTGCGATAAGTTCTGTTTTAACCAGTCACGACGAAGAAGATTCATTGAGGGTAATTGACTTATTCAGCGTAGGGTAAGAACTTGAGATTTGTCATGTAGGTTCCTCCTTCAGCAGCGTATACATCATCTTAGACATATTTTACTTATCCGCATTTTGTGAAATTTTTCTATCGACCTTATATCAAATTACATATTAAAATTTAAACAGTTACTGATCGAAGCAATACAAACTGTATATCGTTTAAAACCTTATAAAATTGTGTAAAATAGTCCATTATTTTGATCCACAAATGACCGCCATATATTGTACGCCAGCGTCTAAAATATGAACGATAATTCCCAAATTGATTTTGAACCAATCTGGAAATTAAGATAGGGAAATATATTACAGAAATTGCGAAGCGGACCTTACAACTCTTTAGAAAATCTTACACATTAGACCATAGTGAAAAGCATACATGAAAGAATTTTCCTTTAAATTGTTAGGAAATTTTTTTTTTACCTAATCCAATAATAATACTGTCAAATATTTTGCTATAATTTCAAAAACACCTTTATTTTAGACATCCATGTGTATATGTTTAATATCACGCACACACACACACAATCATACATAAATTTATGACATTTATTTGAATTTATAGATGTCATCATACATACGTTTGTCATTTGTATATGTCGAAGATGTCGTATACACTTTGAACTGTTTCGTTATCATTTCGCTTTTTTGATATTTTGTTGTCTTTGTTTCAATCAAATTGTATTTTGTTGTTTGTCTCTGTCAATTTGGTCATTAATATTTATTATTTTTATATCCTAGCAGAAAAAAAAAAACTTAAAACCTTTTAGGTTATGTTTGATATTTTAATATTCTATATGTATTCATAATGAAAATCTATATCGTACGAAATATGACATGATTTTAACAGCAAGTCTTGAAAGTAAATGGAAATGGCAGTGAGGAGCAAGAAGAGTGTGCTAATATTAGCTGACTAGAATATCATAATGATATTTTGCTTTTTGTTGTCCTACAAATATCATCAATATTATTATATTACTACCCATTAAACTGGGTATGCTGTGTGAAAAGTAGTCCTAGTAGTTTCTTATATTACTTCGTTATGGGTGCTTAAATCACTCAAAGCATTAGTGGCTTCTATCATTTAGTATCATTCCAATATACACTATAGGGTACGCCGAATTCACAAATAAATCGATTCTAAGTAAATATGTAAAAAAAAGACTAACTATAGTTGAAAAAACAGAGTAGTATTTGGAAGATGACAAAGCCAATTGTGACAATTTTTTGTTGTTGTTTCGGTTTTTCTTTGATATTTTAAATTTTGAATCTCGCTCCTAGACGAGGACAAGAAATTCTCATTGAGTTTGTGATTTAACATAACAAATATCTCTAGAAATTCTAATAACAAAGTCCCCTGAAGATTTCCTTAGGCAGGAATGAAATCCGGATAGGGACACGCCTACATCAGATTGCTTTTCACAATTTGTTAAATAAGTTTTGGGATTTTAGCACATTTAATTACTATAAATGCAATTAATGTTTATCCCGATGAAAATAAATTTAAATATAGTTGAGTTAGTTTATTTAGTTCATGAGGTTTGGGTTTAAAATGTCTTTTCTAATTTTCGTTCATTTTATTTAGAATAGTCAAACAATCTAATAATCACTAAAATATTATGAAGAATTTTAAGAATTTGTTGAATTAACACGAAAACTCTAAGAACAAACTTGTTCAACAATTGAAATGAACTAAATTAACAGTGAACTATAATATCCAAATCCAAGTTTGGTCATACATACGAGGGCAGATCAATAAGTCTGTGACTTTTAGAATGAAGCAGTTTTTTTTGCAAAAAAAAAAAATATTTTTCAACATAATCTCCTGTTAGCTCAATACACTAAGTCCAACGATTCCACAAAATAGGATTTTTCGAGGTCCATAAAATAGGCATTTCTTAGCCATATGTGGTCGTTTTTTTTTTTAAATCCTCGTTAAATTGGTCCAATAAATTGGCATAATATTCGCCGTTTATTGTTTTTCCCTTTTGAAGGTAATCGATGTGGATTATCCCGCGTGCATCCCAAAAAACTGTTGCCATCACCTTATCAAGCTATTCCTTGGTTTGATTGACGGTTTTTTTTCGCAAAAAATAATGTTTAATGAGCACTCGAAATTCACTTTTTTCCATTTTTAAAAAAAATCTACGAGGTTGTATGTTATGAACATCTGTTAAACGCAAAGTAAATGACGGAACTTGCTGAAAATTTGACAGTAGTCTACTAACAGGTGGTACTTGATAGGAGCAGTGTTGCATTTCTTATAACTACGAGGGAAGTTCTAAAAGTCACGGACTTATTGATCCGCCCTCGTATTTATTTGTATTTATACTCTAATCGCTCAGATTTTCACAAATTGTAGACAAGTGGCGACTTAGTTTTAAGCGAAGTAATAAAAGTTCATATTTTTTCATCAACATATCAATAAAATTAATATTTTGCAAGTCTCAATAATCCTTTGTAGTCAAGATCTTAAAATATTTTATGTGCTATAGTTTTAGTAAATTTCACAACATATTCTTACTTTAGCATATTCTAAATTGATAACTTTTTTAATTTCGACCCCCTCTAATACACATGCTTTTTGTAGTAGTTAAAGCAGTAAAGCTGTATTTGTTAGTTCTGGTTTGTTTGTCTCATATTGATGTTTGTTGGTAGTGGTGTTATGTTTGATGGAGGTAGTTGATTTTTTTTTTGTTGTATGTATTTGATAGATTAGTTATGTCTGTATTAGAAGCCATCATGTCATCTACAGTTACGTTTTGTATGTAGTAATCGTATGTAAGGACGAGCAGAAATGTATGTCTAAAATCTATAAATGAACTTGTAAACGTGTTTCGAATATTCAATATATTACTAATGATTTTATTTATGGATTTTAAAAATTAATTTTAACTTGTCATATGAACCATTTATTTTGAAAGTGGTCTGAGGCCTTAAAAAAATAGATGTTGTGGGTGTCCATAGTATTCAACTGCAAACAAAATTTGTATTTTAAGAGATCTTGAATAACTCGGATTATTTCCGCATAAAAGTATTGTCCGGATCTTAAATACGTTGATTTTAAGACTCCAAATCTACTTTGCGAATCTGCTATTTTCTTGAAATTCTTGTTTTCGATACTTTTTTTAAAATTAGTTTTTGAAGCTAGTTTGATTATTTCAAGATTTTGTTCCAAAATTTTCAATCTCTTAGAAAATTTACAATAAAATGTTATGTTTGTATACGGTACAACAGTTTTTAAATAGTTTTTATTTTGACAATGGTATGAGTCAACACTGAAGTGGTAGATTTCCGCTATAAGTATATATATATTTTTTTTAATTTAAATAAATTGAATGTCCGCTGATAAGATGTGTGTGTATTTAAACATTCTAACAGTTTCAAAAACTTTAAAACGCAAAATCCTATATATCTTATTTTAAAAACAAATGGACTTATACCACTTTAAAAATAAATATTTTATATATTTTCTGAAAAAGTATTTTAAATGCAGAAAAATTGGATTCTGAGTTGTGACTTTTGTCACTTAATAAAGTGTTATTTAGAAATGACAAATAAATCTATACAGTTGTTGGCAACAGTAACGCCCTTTTTAGATTATTTCGTTGACGATTTTCTAAGCGAAACGGTAATTTAGTTATTGCGGTAACGTTATTTCGTTAACAATATTTTAGGGATAATACGATTTGCAGTTTTTTTGGAAACGGTCAGTTAAGTTATTTTAAAGGTAACGGTATTTTGACTGGATAATCCTGGTATCTCTGCACCCAACTATATTTTAATCCTCCAATTACCGATTTTAAGCGGACTTCGTTTTTAGGCTGCATTTTTGATATTTACGATTTTAAATTAAAAGAGTTGAATTATTTCAGTAGAAAACTTTCTACAA
This sequence comes from Delia radicum, assembly GCA_021234595.1. Lineage (NCBI taxonomy): Eukaryota > Metazoa > Arthropoda > Insecta > Diptera > Anthomyiidae > Delia > Delia radicum. Next base: position 3,747,752 of record CM037852.1, read on the forward strand.
TACAAGTTTAGTGAAGTGGTTTTTTATATAAATACAAGTTACGGTTTAGGAGCCAAAAATTTTAAAATTCGAAATATCTTAAAAAAAATATTAGAATGAATCCAAATTATACAAATTTTCAAAATTACTAAACCTTACTGAAGGTTAGTCGAAAGTTTCTTATTTAAAAATAAATTACGCTTTTGGCTTAAGGATTCACAGGATTCCTTCACCATACGTATACTACGTATACGAGTAGGCGGATTTTAGTAAAATTTGTTTCACTTTAACGTTTTGTATGAAGAGAAAAACATATAAATTTTATGAAAATATATAAAGCTAAGATATGTTTTAGTCGTAATATAGGCATAGATCCGTTTTTCTTTGATCATCGGACTTCAAGATAAATTTTGAACTTCTTTTTGGCCATTAATGTTAGGTTTAGTGACATTAGTTTGAATTTTATAGCAAATAGAAGTCAGCACATTAGAGGCTTAAAGAATTCATTTTACTTCCCTTTTAAACAAATTTTTTTTTTGTCGTCTTTTTTCTTATAAATTTTTAAAATATTTATTGAACATAAAAACCAAGAAAATCTCATAATTTAACTTAAAAAAAAAAAAATTATGATATTTATGTGTCACGGTAGCATGTGTTTTGCAGTTGTATAAATACCCGCAAAATTGTCGATAAATTTTAAAATTTTTCTTTGAAAAATTATACAAACAAACCAGAAAAATACACTAAATAACAACAAATTAAGCCCAAACACAAGGCCAAGGATTTAAAATGGGATTTATCTTAAATAGTTACAATAAAAAAAAACAACCACCGAAACGATAAGGATTTATTTCGAAAAAAAAATCGTTTAAATAGTTAAAATCCTATGAATACAAAAACGATTTTACAATTTTTTGTATAACGGTTCTAAAAGAATATTGATTTTTGTTTAGCTTTGAAAAAAGTTGTTTCTCATAAATCTTTTAAAAATATGTGACCTGTTTTTTCTTTCCCCTCCTATATGCTAGTTTAACCATTAAATTTTAATGTTTTGAAAATAATTAAACCCTTTTTGGAATAAATATATGTATAGAACAATACATGTTTTATAATCAAGTCCTATATATCAATATATTGTTTTAATTGTATATACAAACAAGAATCACAAAAAGGATATGTACCAAAAACCCATTTACAACAAAAATTTTATAATTATTATAGCCATTATTTAAGTTTAATTGCGTTACGCGTATTAATACCCAACAAATTACATAGAACTGTGACCAAATCCCAAATTTTTAGGTATGTGTAACAACGTATGTAAATCCGATAGTTTGTTTAGAAATATAAACACATAATAAAATCAAATAAATTAAAATGAAAGGAAAGGAAAGGGTTAAAGTATAGGGTAATTTTTAAAGTTTTTAAAGAAAAATTAAATTTATAGCCAACTTTTAGGATTCTAATATAAAACTAAAAGTAATGCATACTTATATATATATATCTATATCTTAACAAATTATGGCCTACTTTTGGAGGAAAATATTTTTAATACAAAATTTGTATTAAAATATTTGTCAAAGAGAGCATTGTAATCATAAAATTTCTTTCAGTTTTCTTTTATAACTTAACTGATGGTTTTATGTACTTAAAGGCAATTGTTTAGTTTGCCATCCTTGAATTTAAGTCATTCTTCAGCAGTTTGAATTTCTAGTATCAATTTGGCACATTTTTATCTTCATATCAACCCTGTCATTGAAAGCCCCTTAAGATATTTGCATTAATTATTTGTAATAATTCCATGAAAATTTCCCACAAAATTAATTAAGTTATTGAAAAACGCACGTATCATGAATGGAATTGCATTTTTATTTAGCTTAAGGCATTTCCCATAAAATACGTTGCTGTATTAAATATACGAGGAACGATGATTGGTTTTTATCACAGTGATATTTATAAAATGATTGAGAACATTGACATGTGTTTTATTTTTCGTTTATATTTTTCAATTTATTTATTGTTTTTAAAGCCTTAGGGTATAAATTAATTAATTTGTTTATAACTAACTAGATTTTTATTGATAATATTTTTGAAAAAAATATTTTTGTTTTATTAAAATTTTTGAAAATTTCAATATATTTTAATAATGTTTATTTTTCTTTTAAATTTATTGTGTTATAACGATAACATAAATTATAACGAATCCTTAAGCATTTGTTTTACAATGTTCCTATTTTATAAGTGGGCATTTTAGTTTACCCGACAAAAAAAATTTAAGACCTTCAATTATATTGAAGTATTTGAAATCTCTATGGAAATAATCCTTTATATTTCTAACCAACATTGTTTCTTATTATGTTGCTCATTATTTCATAAAATTAAACCTAAATCGAAGTATTACAAAAAATTCCCTAAAACTATGCTACATTTTTCATAAGCTGTTGAAAAGCCGCTAGGAGTATGTAAACTTTTTATTAATTTCATTAACATACATTAATAGAACAAGTTTAACTGTACGATGCATACCCAACTAGGCAAAAAAAATTTCACGGGCATGGGATAGCCAAATGTTGCGTGTGTTTACGTAGGTGTCGACTTAGGAAGCTCGTAGCTCCTGAACCACTGATCCGAATTGGATCAAATAACCTTTAAAAGATTAGAAATTACTTATATTTCCTAGATCCTAGATCTCTATGCCCTAAGTGAGTTACAGAACTGCAAATGGGTGTGTGTTTACGTATGTGTCGACTTTGGAAGTTCGTAGCTCCTGAACCACTGATCCGAAATCTCTCTCTATGCCCTTAGTTAAGCCGTTGCTGAGTTACAGCACTTCAAAGTTGCAAGTGGAGTCATTTGTACCCGGGTGTGTGTTCAAGGGTTAAGAAAGTAATATATTAAACATATTCTGAAAGGAGTAGTGTATCATTTTGTTGTTTGCGTTAGTGTAGAGTAAATTACGGTCATTCATTCCGTTTTTATTTTATTTTTTACGTTTCCTTGTTTTTATATAATGACCGTTTTTTTTTCATTTTTAATGCAATTACTTGCTGTTAAACAGTTTAACATAAAAATGCACTAAAGATGGGATTTTTGAAATATTTACTCACAAAATTTTTTCTTAGTTTTTTAAAGGATTTCTTTTTTTTGTAAAAAAAAAAAAAACTAGCCATAAATTTTCTTGAAGCCAAAGTTTTTCTTAACAAATATTTGTGCAATTTTTTCCAAGTAACATTTTTTGAAAACCAATACATTTTTTATAAAAAAGTTTGACCTTTTCTTGCTTTTTAAAAATAGCTAGAAGCATAAGATTTGTATTTTCCAGGTTTTTTGTGTTGTTTTTTCAAATACTTTTTATTTCTTTTTTTTTTGTGAAAATGTATTAAAAAAAATTGCTGGATTTAACGTTGTTTGGTAATTTTTTTATAAACCATAGAAATTATTTGTATTTAAAGATAAAAAAATCTTTGCGTTTAAAGGAAATGTTTATAAATAGACTTTATTTCTTGTCTTTTGTTGAAAGATAAATAAATATTTTAATTAAGTTTTTTGTTTTAACATTTGTAGCTCGGTAACTTATCTCTCAATTTTGAAAACTTACAGCTTAGCTACAATTTAAATGTAAAATCTGTATAAGAAAATCTATGGAAAATATTAACCCCGCATTATTTTCATATATGAGCTACCGGCTTTAATTATAATATTCTTTTTAATTTTTTTCCCCCATTTTTGTTTTCACCAGAATTTTGTTTTTAATGTTTGATGAAATTTCTTTTAAAATTTTTTTTTGTTCTTGTTAAAATTTTGTTGTTGCTGTGATATTTCATTTTTCGTTTATAAAAAATTAAAAATTCCTTTTAATGTGTTGCAATCGAAATTGATGTTATGGAAAATTGCAAAAAATCTTAAACTAAGTCTAGTTGGTATTATAATGTAACTCTGAACTTTTCAACACTTATAGCATGTACTTGTATGTATTTCAGACTGTGTCTGTGTGTATGAGCTGTTTGATGATATGAAAACAAAACACAATCAATTCAAATGTAAATGTTAACACTAAAAACAGTACTCAAACTAAATTGTATTAACAGTCTAAGGTAAAAATATAAGTCCATGTAATTTTGTATTGTCTCTACAAAAACATTGAAATATTGGACTAATAAAGGAAGTCACTCATGGCTTACATTCCGATTTGCATAAAACTCGAACATACGACTGAAAATCAAAATTTAATATAAACCCTATGGGGAAGGGGACCGGTTCTGCGTGTGCTACAGGATCGGTTCCTTCGTGCCAGAGACCGGTCCTCTGCTAAACCCTATCATATGTAAACAACTGGCAACTTTTACATTGGCTTGTCATAGGAGGGGGGTCATTTGTCCTGCTTTAAACCACATAGTGGCATGCCACAGGACTAACCAAAGATGGGCGTACCACAAGACTGTCGCAAAAAGGCCATGTCGTATATAATAAACGAAAACTAAACAGCTTCCAATGGGTAAAACTCTGACCAACTGGCTTTTTCTTGTTAATAAACATTCTGGTTAAGTGGTATGTCCTCCCTTTACCAGTCACTAGGATTGGTAATTTTAGGACAATTGACACTGCTTAACAGACTTCAGTATCAAATTATACCAGTCCTGTGATAAGTCCTTCTCTAACCAGTCACTTTTAGGTCAATTGACTCCTCATTCCCCATAGGGAAGTGATAGACAAGTTTTAATGAAATTTTTCACTAAACTAATAAAGTTTTCTTCAAAAAGTTAATGAAAGTATTTTTAATGAACATTTTTCAATAGGCGAATAAAATTTTTAATACATTAATTTTTCATAAAATTTTATGAAAAACTGCATTAATTTAATGAAAAGTTTCGACGAACTAAATCATAGATCGAATGCAAAAAATCATAGATAACATGCAGAAATTTTTTTTTATTGATATAATACAATCATTTGAAGTACTTTTTTATGGCAATACGTTACTTAACCCATTATTTGGTAATGTGTGATTTTGCTGGCTCATAAATACTTGGGGTTAAAACGACCCAAAATTGTTAACACATTAAAATACAATATTTGATAAAAAAAGATATAAATAACAAACCTAAAAGCCTTTTAGTTTAAAATTCTCGAAAAAAAATATATTGAAATTACTCTTCTATGCAAATATTTTAATTACCGTGTAACATTAAAGTTTCAAAAATGTCGGGTCAATTTAACTGCAAGTGCGTATAAGGGTTAAAATATTTAATAACACAACTCTGGGCCGAATCCTGTTAATCTCATTGCCACCAACAATTGTATTAGTTGGCTACCCAGGCCTCTTCCAATTAACTTAATTTTTCTGGTGATTTTTCGAACAGTAACTTTCAAAAGGGGAGAATATACTACAACGATTTAAAGACTGTGTACAAATATAACTTTTTGCTGTTAGTGAAAAGAGAAAAATTTTAAAAACTGCTGTACGGGGACTCTGATTTTAGTTTTTGGGAATAATTTTTGATAGATTTTGGGTTAACGAATGTTAACTATGAACTTATTCAGATTATTCCCATTAAGTACCATCAAATTCAAAAAAAAAAAATGGATTTTTTTCTTCAAATCGATGTTTGAAGTTTTTACCAGCTTTAAAGATACACAGTTGCCTGCTCAGGTATCTTACAATTCTCTTAAATTTTGTTTTTTTATCCCACTTATGATGAAGTGTATAAAAAATCGGGTGATTTTCCAACAGTAACTTTCAAAAGGGGATATCTTCTTGATGGGACAAGATACTTCAACGATTTAAAGACTGTGTATAAATATGACTTTTTAGCTATTATTGTAAAGAGCAAAATTTAAAAAAAAAAAACAGCTTTACGTGGACTCCAATTTTGTTTTTTGGGAATATTTTTTGATAGAATTTTTGTTACCATATGGTAACTATGGGCTTATTCCTATTAAATACCATCTAATTCCAAAAAGTGATTCTTTTTTTCTTAAAATCGATTTTCGCAGCTTTTATTTTCTTAAAGATACAACCAATCTATGCCTAATATATCACCCAAATACTGTATTATTCATTCAGTAAACATTAACATAGTAAGAAGACCAACATCAGTAGATGTAAGTGTATTGTACGTATCATCATAGTATATGTATAGTATATTTGAACTGTATTTAAAATGTGTTGTGAAATTGCAACCAATAATAATGAATAATTGAAAATCCAATCAAACACCTCAAAATGAAAGGACGGCAGCATTAACATCATCGAAATAACCTAAAAACAACAACAGGACTGAACAACATTGAATGAACAACATTCTGGTTGACTACTGTGGCTATAAGCAAAAAGCAATAACAATTTGGCAATGATAGCAATTGATGTTACAATGATAATGAAAAAGTAAAGCAGTAATGAGTATGGAAGAAAATCAAAATCAAAAAGTTGTAAGAGTAGGAGTAAATGCAATCAAAACATACATATTGGAGTAACAACAACAACGGCGAGGAGTTGAATTGGAACAACGCGGCTGATGTTTAATACAGATGACACCCTGGGGACATTAAAATAATACAGGCATTGGTAGCAAACTTGTATACATGTCATCAATGAATATAGAGCAAATACACATTTGTTAATGTTCAAAATCTGCTGCTGATGATGATGTTGACGCTACCAGGATGATGATGTTGTTGTCGATGGTGTTCATGTTGTTTGTTGCCATATTCAAGCAATATGCATTAATTGCCAGTTAAATTGACTTTGAAATTTTGAGTGTTATTTTTAGTAAAAAGGGAACAGCAAAAGCGAAGGCTGTTGTTAAACATAGAAAGGTCTATTGGGTGTATGTTTGTCTATCATAAAGGTCAGTGGAAAAATCAAAGTTTAAATATGCAAAAAGCCAAAGTGTAAACATACACAGACAGCCATTTAGACAGACGTTCGACTATTTACTGGGACAGACAAAATTCTAAAATAAAGACAAATAGAAATTTTGTTTACTTAAGTAAAAACATGGTATTTTCTAGTCATTTTCTGAAAATGCCACAATATACAAACCTGAACCCCTCTGAAAAAACAATGCTTTCTTCAAATTGTTTAACTTTATCATAACTTAAACACAAAAAAAAATCAAAATTTTCTAATATTAAACAAACTAATTCCTTGTAATTTTCAAAAACAACAAACAGAAAGCTTAAGTCCAAAAATTGGTTTGTTTAACTAATCACTTTTGGTTTGAAAAATATGAGAGTAACAAATAATTGGCAATTGGGGAATGGAAATTAGTTATTTAACAAAACTGTATTGATATATATTAGTGAGCTTTTTGTGTTGTGGTGAAAAACAATTTCTGCGGTGAAAAGAAACAGTTTGTGGTGAGGTCTGTTAAAAAAAATTATATTCACCAGACGACTAGGGATGAATTTGCACTGAAATACACCAATTTGCATGCAACACTTAGAGTACCTTCACATTTTTACTCATATTATTTTAAACGCTGAACCAAGTTTTGCTCATTTTTTTATTTTTTTTTTATTTGTAAAACTGAGCGACACCATTAGAGTGTTCGTGCCGAATTTGAAATCATCAAGGATATTAAAGTATTAAATTTTAAAAGGGATATTTGTGAAGTTTTTAAACGTGAAAACTTAAAACCAATATTTTTAAAAGATTCTCGCCTTTTATTTGATACCCATATTGTCATCTTAAAATGAGTACAAGGGTTTTAATATTTTTTTTTGGAAAATTTGACAAGTTAAAGTCCTTATTTCCTCTACTTTAAAGTTTATTGAAATTTAAAAATAAAAATTTTAATTTTTTTGCCATGAGTTTTTTTTTTTTTTTGTTTATCTGCCAAAATAATGTATTATTTAATCGATTTAAAAGCAACAAATTCTACATGTTAATAATACTTCACCATAATAGAAATAGCAAACTTTTTTATATTAGCTTTAATAGTTTAGGCTTGAAAAATCCTTCAAGTTCAAAATTTTAAAAACTTATGAAAAAATGTACGAAAATAACAATGTGCACCCTCTACCAAAGGTAGAAGGTGTACAGAACAGATAAGTTTTCAATTTATTGTTGATCAATGGTGATAATCTTTAACATCGAACTCATATATTAGTTCTCATTTAGTGGAAAAACTAGGTTATATGAATGTTTGATGTTTTGCATGGGATTGTCACTTCTTTCAAAACGTGTTCTGATGATGGTAACCTAGAAAATTCCTGAAATAGATCTATCAATACATTCCTGAAAATGGTCAATTAATAAATTTGTTAGGACAATATCCTAATAAGGAAATATAGAGTATGGCCTCATTTTCATTGCACAATTAATTAAAGGTCGAAAAAATTGGTTTGTTTATTTTTAATAAAAATTATATCAAACTTATAGTTATGAAAAATTTTAATTTTTGGCCAAAAAAGTTTATATATTTCTTTATAATTTTTTTGGAACTTTGTTAAAAAAAATAATACAAATTTTATTATTATCTGAAAGACTGAGAGTTGAAACAAATTTTAATCGTAATTTCTTTAGATTTGGTCAAGCACAATTTTTTTTTCTCTTCACCAAAAAAATAGCTTTTAACCTCAAAAATTATATTTCACCACACAATTTATTTTTTACATCCAATAAAGTTTTGCACCTCAAAATTTGGTTTTTACCTCCAACATATTGTTTTTTAAAATATATATTTTTTTTTGTTTCATTTGTACACTCAGTGAACTTCTGCTTTAAAAATATGTAGTTGTTTGGGTTGTTATACAGTTTCTTTATTTTTAATGCAAATGTCAGTCATTTGTAGAACAAATTAAATTTTTTACTAACGTTTGAAGTTCATTTAAAAAAACAAACCACATCAAATGACTGTTTTATGATTTTACATTAATTTTTTGCAGTAGTTTTTTTGTTATTTAAAAAAGTAAAAAAAAAATAAATGTTTGTTTATTTTTTACTGCATATGTGGTTCATTTTTACTACAATTGTGGTTCAGTTTTTGAACATTAAAAAACAAATGACAATGTTAGTTGAATTTAATGAAATGTAAGTCGTCCTTTCTTTAAATGAAATTTCATTTGTTTTTGACTACAATTGCTGTCGTCTTTACCAACATAAATTGCTAAGTGTACTTGTTTTTTCCCCTAAAATTTTGATGCTTAAAGGTTTATTTTATTATTTCACATCCAAACAACCAAATTAAAAAAAAAAACTAAAATCTCTAAATTTATTGTAAAAATAAACATTGAACTTATAAAAAAAAAATCTTATTAAAATCTTCCGCAAACAATAACAATTTATTTCCAATAAGATGCCTCTTTACTGCGAGTCAAATGACTTTAAAAAAAAAAAAAACAAACCATTTGCTCCCAATCAAAAGATATGTTGATAAAAATATATTTGTAAAAGTTTAACTTACAATTTACCCTCCTCTTGTAAAAGAAATTGAATTTTTATAAAATAAAAAACAACAAAATTATCCTTCTTAACAATATGTAAACGTTGACTTTTAAGCTCCATTTCTACCCCATGCCCTGCTATCTTCTCATGCTCCAGTCAAGTGGATGTCAAGTGGTGGCAGTAGTCAAGCTTATCAATAGCCTAAAATCATGGCTGTTTACCATTTGACATTGTATGTTTTTCTTTCCACTTCCACATCTCCTCGTACCATATCCTATTTAAATTGTATTTTTATATCTTATTATCTATGGCATCTATTTATATTGCTATTGTTTAGGAGATTTTTTTTTTTTATTTCATCCTGATAGATTTTTTTTTCTTAGATTTGATTTGTATTCTAACAAGGGACACATTTTTATGTTTAACTAATGATTCCAATTCATTGAATTGTATAATTGTTGTTTTTTTTTGAAATTATAACGTCAATTTAATACAAATAATTGTGGTGAAAAAAGAAAAATATAAGATGTCCTTTTTTATAACATGATTTTAAACACAAAATGTTTCTTTAGTTCTTTAAAGTATATAAAATAACCAAAACTTAAGTTTACTGATCTCTATTCTCTAGAATTCATATCTTGTATTTTTTAAATTTTAAAATTGTTTATTTCGTTATAAAAAAAAAAATGTTAAAATTATATTAATACTCGTGTCAAAATATTAACAATTAAGATGGCAGACATCAGATAAACGCCATACATGTTAAAATAGTTATAAAAAGCAAAAGTGTAAACTTTACGATCAAATAAACTACACTCAACCGGCCTTTATACAAACAAAACTCTTAAGATCGCCATACTATAGAAAATACTTATAAATGATCAACTCTATTAACGAGCTTGTAGAGAGCGAGAACAACAGTAGTCTGAAAATTTTAATATATTCTAAGAATAAAATAAAAAAGATACTTTTCAATACCGCTTTTGATCTTTGTTAAATATTGTTACGATTTAGCCTTATATAAATCGTGTTTTGTTTAATTCCCGTTGAATAAACAATTTTACGGATTCTTTTATTTGCAAAATAAAACACTTTTTATTTAATTTAACTTTAGATTTATTAAATAACCGTTTCACACTAAATTAATTAGCTTGTAGCTTAAGGTTGATAGTTATCGCTTCACGTTTCGATTACAACTTAACGACTTCGACGATTTAATTACGACTGACTCATTTATTCGCGGCGCACTGGTATTTATACCAGTTGGCATCACTTCTAGAAAAAGCTCGACTGATCTGGGAATTACTGGTTACAGAATAGTAGCAATTTTGAATTTAACGGAAAATAGTGATTGTTTGACTGTATTTCATAGTGTTGCCATCTTGCTGTTTTATATTTAGCAACAAGAATCCCCAAATTCGTAACACTGCCGCCCACTTAAGCCTGTTCGTCCCGAATAGGCACACTATCTCCCTTTCCGTAATTTGCTAGTCGTTCAAGATGGACCACCTTCATTTTAGATCTTGGGCTGTTGTACTTCTGGATCCTGTAGACAACATCGTTCAACTTCTTGATCACTCGGTAAGGCCCATCCCAATGCGTCTGTAGTTTAGGAGATAATCCTTTCTTTCGTTGTGGGTTGAAAAGTAGAACCAGCTGACCTTCAGTGAATCCCTCCGAGTTTGCGGCTCGGTCGTATCTGGCTTTCATCTTATCACTGGTCATTTTAATTCGACCGCGCACAAAGTCATGTAATTCATTCAAATTTTCTTGCGCTCGAGAAGAGTTTTCCTCGTTCCCATCTAACGGTGTAGGCTTAAAGCCAAATTCCAAATCTCCAGGCAGTCTCAATTCGGTTCCAAAAATAATTTTTGCTGGTGTTCTAGAGGTAGAGTCATGCACAGCCGACCTATATGCTAATAAAAATTTTTGTATGTGCTCGTCCCAGTCTTTCTGATGGGCGCTCACCACTTTTCGCAAGTATTCTTCCAGAGTGCGATTAAATCTCTCGACCATGCCATCAGACTGTGGATGAAGTGGCGTTGTCCGGGTTTTTCTTATGCCATATAGCTCACACATTTCCTTAAACACGCCGGATTCGAAATTTCTACCTTGGTCAGAATGCAATTCTATTGGAACACCATAACGGCACACCCAGTTGTTCACAAATACTTCCACTACCGTTTTTGCTTCTTGGTTGGGGATGGCGTATACCTCTGGCCATTTGCTAAAGTAATCCATTACTACTAGCACATATCGGTTTCCAGCGTTGCTTACAGGAAATGGGCCTGCAACATCCATCGCTATCCTCTCAAATGGCGCACCTGAGTTGTATTGCTGAAGTAGTCCTCGACTTCTCCTTACTGGACCTTTGGCCGCGATGCATTCTGTGCAGTTTGCTATCCAATCGGCTACAGCTTGTTGACATCCAACCCAATAAAACCGCTGTTTTAATTTTTCTAGGGTTTTTGTTATGCCTAGATGACCTCCACTGGGACCATTATGGAACTCTTTCAATACTTCATTCATCTTAGAGGACGGCACGACTATTAAATTAGATGAAGATTTGCCGTCTGCACTCTCCCACGTGCGATATAAGCAACCATTTACCAGTTTCAAACTATTCCATTGTGCCCAATAAGATTTCAAAAGTGGTCCCTCTGCTGATATTTCATTGCGGGTAGGTCTTCTGTCTTCCTCTTTAGCCACTACAATTTTTGACAGGATTGGGTCATTCCTTTGTGCTGTTGACCAGTCTTCTTCCGATTCTATTTGCATTAGCCGAATATCAACTACACATTCTTTCTTTTCGGCTTTAACGCAATGTCTGCACTCCAAGTTACAGGGTCGCCGCGAGAGGGCATCCGCATTGCTGTGTTTTGTACCTCCCCTGTGCTCGATATTAAAATCGTAGCTCTGCAGGCGTTCAATCCAGCGCGCAAGTTGTCCTTCAGGATTTTAAATTGTAACAGCCATCTAAGTGCAGCATGGTCAGTCCTCAGCGTAAAATGTTGGCCATACAAATACTTGTGGTAATGTTTTATGCACTCTATTACCGCCAGCAGCTCGCGTCGCGTAACACAATAGTTCCTCTCAGGCTTCGAAAGTATTCGGCTGTAATAGCCAATAACTTTTTCTGTCCCGTTGACCACCTGTGAAAGCACGCCTCCTATTCCGTAGCCGCTCGCATCGCTATCTAGCACAAATTTTTCTCCAGCGATGGGATATGTCAGAACTGGTGCCGTAGACAACAATTCTTTTAGCTTTTGGAACGCACTTTCCTGTGCTTCACCCCACTGGTACGGTCTCGACTTTTTGGTCAGTTCATGTAAGCTGGCGGCTATGCTGGCAAAATTTGGTACGAATCGTCGGTAGTAAGTGCAAAGACCCAGAAAACTTCGCAATTCATGAAGATTTTTCGGGCGAGGCCAGTCCTTTACAGCTCGTATTTTATCTTCATCAGTAGAAATGCCGTCTGCTGTTACAAGATGACCCAGATATTTTACCTCTTTCTGGAACAGTGTGCATTTCTTTATGCCAAGTTTTAGTCCTGCCGATGATATACGTTTAAAGACTTCAACCAGGTTTTTGAGATGTTCATCAAAAGTCTTTCCTATGACAATTATGTCATCAAGATACACCAAGCATGTTGTCCAGTGAAGTCCCTTTAATACACGTTCCATAAGGCGTTCAAATGTGGCCGGAGCATTGCAGAGTCCGAATGGCATAACTTTAAAACTGCCACAAACCTTCACTTGTACTAAAGGCGGTTTTCTCTTTGTCTTTATCTGCAATCTCCACCTGCCAGTAACCACTTTGCAAGTCTAAGGTGGAAAACCATTTGGCTCCGGCAAGCGTATCCAAGGTGTCATCGATCCTAGGTAGTGGATAGCTGTCTTTCTTGGTGACGTCATTTAATTTTCTATAATCGACACAAAATCTGGTACCGCCATCTTTCTTTTTCACCAAGACCACTGGCGAGCTCCAAGGACTCGAAGATGGTTCGATTACGCCGTTCTGCTTCATTTCGTTTACTATCTCTTTCACCTCATTTCGTTTTGCGAGGGGTACACTTCTGGGCGCTTGTTTTATTGGTCTTGCTTCGCCGGTGTTTATTTCGTGCTTTACAATTGCTGTTCTACCTTGATTTTGGCTTTTTAAGGCAAAAACAGATGCATGCTTTTTAAGTAGCTTTTTCGCCTTATTCTTGTCAGGCGCTGCTAAACCGGCTATCCATTTTCCCATATGTTCGTCTAGTATTTCACGTTCTCTTGCGGATATTTTAACAGGTTCGGGCTTCACTTCGCTATTTATTACTGCCTCTGCTGGAGCACATTGAGCTATTTCGATGTTTTGTTTGACGACTTTTTCATGGCTAGATAGATTTAGCACTCTCACGGGAACTCTTCCATCTTTGCAAGTTTTGACGAGAGCTTTTGCTGTTAATAAGTCACTCTTTATTTCAGTTGGTTCTACCACCCACAAACGGTTATCCTCACAATCTCCCTCCACACGGGCCCATACCAAATTTTCGGATTGTGGTGGTAATTTTTGGTTCTCAATGGCTACTAGCTTTCTTACTTGGGCCTTACTTTCATAACCAACATCGAGGGGTATTTCAATATTACGCCAAATCATTGTTTGTTGTCCCATGTGCAGATTAATGTTATGTCTTATCATGAAATCTGCACCAATGATGACTTCGTCCACAATATCGGCAACGATAAATTCATGATACGCAACGATGTTGGCCATAGCTACCTTCACATTAATTTTTCCATGAACAGTGGCAGACTCTCCCGTAGCTGTACGCAATCTTATATTGCTCAATTGCTCGATTCTCCGCTTTACTAAATCGGTCCTTATAATGGAATGTGATGCTCCGGTGTCTATAGTAAAAATGCGCTTTTCTCCGTTGATGTAGCCACAAGCAGTAAGGTTGCTGTTTTTCTGTTGCATTACTGATATGGAGATCGTGGGGCCCTCGTTTGTGGGAGCCAGCTCATGCCCCTCTGTGCTGGCTCGTTTTAGTTTAACGGTGACTCGTGTGATGATGCATTGTTAGACCGCTTATTGTTTCTCGGTGGAGAAGCAGATCTGGATCTTTTACGTGGCGCTTTGCAATTTCGCTGAAAATGGCCGACTTTTCCGCAGTTATAGCATTTACCTCGGGCTTTATTTTGATTCTGCGCAAATGCCTCATTAATCGCCTCCTTGATGTCCTTAATGAGACTACTCTCTTTTTCGTCGGTAACCTCGATTTTTCGAGCTCTGCAAAATTGTGGCTTCGAAATTACTTTAGCAGTCTCTTGAGCTAACGCAAAGGAAACAGTTTCTGCAAAAGATAACTTTTGCGTAGCACAGACCGCATGCTTGACATCAAAATCGCGAATGCCATTCACAAATGCCTCTATTTTAAACTGATCCAAAAACGGGTGATTTTCGCCAGGATAAGTCAGCTGCACCAAACGCTCAATTTCCATTGCAAAGTCTTGAAGAGACTCATTGGCTTTTTGTACTCTGCCTCGTAGCTCCATACGGTATATCTCTTTCTTATGTTCACCACCATACTTACGTTGTAGTGCCGCCATAATGTCACCATGATTGTTTCTGCAGCTAATAGGGACAGTTTCGAGAACTTCTGCTGCGGTGCCTTTTAAAGCAAGAATCAACTGTATTGCTTTTTCTTCATCGCTCCAACCATTTTTGCTGGCAACCGTATCAAACTGGAACTGGAATACTGTAAATGGTGTACTGCCATCAAAACTGGGAGTCTTTGTCTTACAAGAAGTTTCTGATATTACTCGCACCGGTCCGCCTTGGATTTGCAGATTGTTAATTTTTGCCTCTATATCAATTTCTAGATTGTTCATTTTATTCTTTAAGTCAGCCAGCTCTTCATCGAATTTGCATTCAATGGAATCTACTCTTTTATTTATTACCTCAGAAATCTCCAGTAATTTATCGTTTGTGGTTCTAGAAATTTCATGAACTTCAGCTAAAAGTTTCTCGTTGCTAGCTCTAGAAGTTTCCTGAACTTCTGCGAGTTTCTCGTTGGTGGCTCTAGAAGTTTCTTGAACTTCCGATAGAAGTTTCTCGTTGGTGGCTCTAGAAGTTTCTTGAATTTTCGTCATTTGCTCCATCATTGCAGCAAACATTGCATTAAAGTCTGTATTGCTTGGTGCAGTGTGGGTGGATACTTCCATTACCTTTTCTTCCTCAAAATCGTGCGCTCCGATGTCAATGCCACGCCGTTTGAATTCATCTATAAGCCTTTTTTGCAGCTCCGCTTTATTACCTGCTGTCGGAAGATCTAGCTTATTTAACTCCTTTTTGAGTTGCTCAACTTTCAGCTCCTCAAATTTCATGATTGTCCTTTTTTTTTTTTTTTTTTTTTTTTTTTTATTTAAAGTTTATTGCAAATTTCACTTCTGACACCAATTGTTACGATTTAGCCTTTTATAAATCGTGTTTTGTTTAATTCCCGTTGAATAAACAATTTTACGGATTCTTTTATTTGCAAAATAAAACACTTTTTATTTAATTTAACTTTAGATTTATTAAATAACCGTTTCACACTAAATTAATTAGCTTGTAGCTTAAGGTTGATAGTTATCGCTTCACGTTTCGATTACAACTTAACGACTTCGACGATTTAATTACGACTGACTCATTTATTCGCGGCGCACTGGTATTTATACCAGTTGGCATCACTTCTAGAAAAAGCTCGACTGATCTGGGAATTACTGGTTACAGAATAGTAGCAATTTTGAATTTAACGGAAAATAGTGATTGTTTGACTGTATTTCATAGTGTTGCCATCTTGCTGTTTTATATTTAGCAACAAGAATCCCCAAATTCGTAACAATATTAAGATTACCCAGATTAACAAGATATGAATTAATATTTAAGATGATAACTAACAAGTTAATATTTTATGGTGTTACACAGATGACTACCGCAAAATTTCTGTAAAATATAGTTTTTTTTTTACAAGAAATCTATTAAATTTTAGTATTTATGACGATTTAACGAAAAAACTGACGTGAAGCGCGATTATGAAATACCCTACACGTAATTCGATTTGGGTTGTATTCACACCAAAGCTCGGGAAGAAATGCGATGCTTTTATGCCGGTAGGGAAATTTTTGAGGAAGGCAATAAATAAAATAGTCAGAATAAAATTGCTGAAAATGTATATTTAAACAAAAATAGGGTATGTACATGTTTTACCTGATGCCTAGGTCCAATAGTAGGCTGGTATTGCATTCACAATCCAAATAGTAACCTCATCGTCCCTACGGGAATATATAGTCAATTGCCCTCAATGTAACTATTCCTTGACTGGCTAAAGCTGGACTTATCGCAGAACTAACCAAATTTGCCATTGCTACACCCACAAAACAGACTCGGTTGTAGCAACCGTATTTGTAGTCAATCAAATGGTTCGGTAGCAGCTATCGATTTTTTTTTGGTAGTTATCACTGAATTTCTGTTGAGGCAATCGAAATTATATTCTTGTAACAGAATTTCTGTTGTTTTAATCGAATGACAGTTGTCACAACCGAAAAATCGTAACAACCGAAGCATTCGATTGGCAACCATATGGTTGCTACGAGGGCGGCTCAATAAGTCCGTGACTTTTTGAATCAAACACAGTTTTTTTTTTTACCAAAAAAAAATTATTTTTCTACATAATCTCCTTTTAGCTCAATACATTTAGGTTAACGTTTCTTCTCCAATTTGTTTATCCCTTCCAAAAAATAGAATTTTTCGAGGTCCATAAAATAGGCATTTCTTGACCATATGGGGACGTTTTTTTTTAAATCCTCCTTAAATCGGTCCAATAAGTTGGGATAATATTCGCCGTTTATTGTTTTTCCCTTTTGAAGGTAATCAATGTGGATTATTCCGCGTGCATCCCAAAAAACTATTGTCATCACCTTTTTGGCCACGATTACGTTTATGGTTAATTGAGTGCAAACGCGGCACCCATCTTGCAAAACAGCTTTCTTAAACCCAACTGATCATTTAAAATCGAAACCACACTGCCATATGAAATACCTATGGCATCAACAATCTCATGCACTTTTACTCTTCGATCGGCCAACACCATATCGTAAATTTTTTCGACATTATCGGGTGCTTTGACCTCTATTGGCCGTCCAGAACGTTCAGCGTCATTTGTACTTGTGCGACGACAACTAAAGTCACTAAATCACTTTTTTACCATTGAAATCGATGGTGCAGAGTCCCCATAGTATTTATCAAGCTTTTCCTTGGTTTCATTGACCGTTTTTTTTTTTGCAAAAAAAATAATGTTTAATGAGCACTCGAAATTCACTTTTTCCCATTTTTAAAAAAATCTACAAGATTGTATGTTTTGAACAGATGTTAAACGCAACATAAATGACGGAACTTGCTGAATATTTGATAGTAATCTATTAACAGGTGGTACTTGATTGGAGCAGTGTTGCATTTCATATAACTACGAGGGAAGTTCGAAAAGTGACGGACTTTTTGATCCGCCCTTGTAATACCGAGTCTGTTTTCTGGGTGTAGGTTAAGCGGTGTCAATTATATTGATCTAACTGGTCTCGCGATGACAGTTTTATTTTGTCTTGGCATTTTTTTTCAATTGTACCTACCTCGCTTACACGCCTTTTAAATTGTTATAAATTGTATCATGAGTCAATTGACCTCAAAGGACCTATCCCGTGACAGCTTAACTAAGGGCATATCTCTGCAGTTCAACTATATTTTTTGTTTTGTAGCTTTAGTGTATTTTCTTTACCATTTTTTTCTATTATTATTGCATTTAAACACACACGCAAAGAAAATAAATTAGCTGTTAGCCAGCCAAATTTTGGTTATCTTTTATTTCATCAATTATATTTTTTTAACTGAAACAATTAAAATATTTTTTATAAAATCTATTAAATTAAAAATAAAAAGTACACTCACAAAAACTCTTAAATAAAAGTTCAACAGTTATTAACAAAGTTAACCTGTAAACTTCTTTTAATTGAATGTGTAGTTAAATAAACGAAAAATAAAGAAAAAAATCTATTGTTTTTACCGATTTTCAATTAATTTAATGTGTATATTAAGTAGTCTTTACGAAAAAAAATATTGTGAGTGTAAGTTTAATTAAATAAAAATATAATTAAAGCAGTAGTTCCAAATAGACAAATTTTTATTTTATGCCTTCCATTTCACTGTGCACTGGGAACAAATCCGTTTTTCATTCCCTTTGTAACTCATTGGAAAAAAAATCTGGGACCCCATAAACAGCACAAATTTTGGGTTTTGAATGAAGAAAAAGCATCAATTTATATATAATTGGTAGGGCAATTTCATGCAAATGCATCTTTGTAGTCGACAGCCCAAAATCTATTTTGACCAAAAACTTCGATTTGTTGTTGCATATGTGGTTATAAATGCATATTTTGATATTAATGCATATTTTATGGAATTTTGTTGTAGCATTTTTGCATATTTTCAATTTAATTGCATTTTTTGTGAAACTTAAAATTCAGTTTTAATTTAAAATAAACAGAAGAAACCATTTGTAACCCTAAACATACCATATGGGTTTCATTTGTTAGACATTTACATTGGATTTTATTTTTAAACCAGCAAGCTCGAGTAACAAATCGATTTATTAAAATCCAAAACTTGTACGTGCATATTTGTTTGATTTTTAGTGCACGTTTTTGTATTTTAAATGCATATTATTTGCTTTTTGTGCATATTTCGATTTAAATGCATATTTTAAGCGCATATTTTGAATTTTTTGCTGCATATTTTAGGCTCTTATTTTTTTTTTTTTTTAAGTTGCATGAAATTTCTTGCCCTAATAATTGGCTTTAAAACTAAATTCACAAGGAAAATATCCCGACCGGTAAACGCAAATTTAATGAGCTTTCGATATGTTGTAGAGGAGCAAAAAATCTCAGTTTTAAGAGGGGTGAACAACTAAATTGTTTTTGTATGGAAACATGTCTGCAATTGAGATTTAAGACAAAAATTTTGATACCCCTATTGTCTGTATCGTGAAGCTCTCGGAAGAAAAATCACAAAAAAAGGAAAAAAAACCAAAAATTTTCAAAAATTTTCAAAATTCTCCAATATTAAAAAAAATTGGAAAAATTAAAAATATTTTCGAGATATGGGCATTTTAATTTAAAATTTGGCGACTTTTTTCAATTAAGCGATTGTTTTAAATTTTGACAATTGTTTTTCATTTTTGTAATTTTTTTTTAATTCGAAATAATTTTTTTAAATTTTAACGATTTGTTTTTTTTTTAATTTTTTTATTCTTGTTTTTTTTCAATTTTAGCGACTTTTCCCCAATTTGTGGCGATTTTTTTTTTGTAACTAAACTTGAATAATTTGCATTTTCATTGTAACTAAAGTTATAAGTATCTACTATTTTTTTATTTTTTTTTTTGTTTTAAATTAGAAACTTTTAATAAATATGATTAAAATCTTAATTGAAACTTAATCAAAAACTGGTTATATTCTTGCAAACTTCACATGATTGTTACTGATTTTTTGTTATTCTATTATTTAAACAGAGAATTTTGGTGGACAGAAAATAAGGAAATTTTTCTGTAAGCTAATACATCTTTTCTTCATAAAATAAACGAACAATTTCTTAAAATTTATGAAAAGCTTCATACTTTTTATGAAACTAGTTTCTTGAAACTTCTTCATTAAGTTAAAGAAATTTGTAAATTGATTAAAAGAATTCCTTTCAATGGGTGTTTTAATAGTACTATGATTTTTTTGAACAAACCATATAGTCTACCTTAAGGCTTCTGGGTTTTCAACAATATCCTAACAGAGAAAGTTTCTTCCTTCATATCTTGATTATCACTTAATTACCACTGCATGGTGTTTATTTGTAAAATTTCATAACATATTTATATAAATACTTACACATACATAGTTAATATACATTGTATATTAATATAGTAATTTCTTTTAATTACCTACCCCTAAAACTATGCCATAAAAATATTATTTATTGCATATTTCCTTACAGAAATTCTCTATGTTATATGGCTTTTAAACATGATATCGAACAAACTGTAACAATAATTCTTTGTAAGAAACTTTAAAGTAATTAAACAAGTACATACAGGTACGTACAAAAAAAGAAGACAAGAGTTTTCTATAAGCAGCAAAAAGTCTTAAAGGAATCTCATTGCCATGAAAAACAATGTTGGTAACACGCCTCATAAACTTGTTAACACAAACTCATACAGTAGGCAAACACATACTAATAAAAATTTCATCAATAATCAACCGAAATGCTGTTATAGTAAATATTTGTATGAAAAACGAAAATTGTTGTTCTGTTTTTACGTATATTTTTCATTTACATGGGGACATTGAGGATTCATTAAAGTAATAAAAACTAAGGTTTTGACCCTGGACAGAAATCATATAAAAACAGCATCCCTTAGTGGAACTTTTGTTAGAAGGTATAGAGCCAGGGCATAATGAAATGTATTACACATAGACTAATTATGACTTGTGTAAATACAATACAATATAACAACAAATTCTATATTACACATACATGTGTGCATGTGTGTGTTTGTGTGAATGTGTTGATGTTATTTGCAAGCACACATACACTAAAATACAATTGTAATTTTTACTTTAGTTTTGTTGTAATTTTTTTTCTTTTGCAACTTAACGACTACAATGTGGTTGTGTTCAGAATGATATGATTATATTCGAATACACTTACAGTTCCACATATTAAAACACGGACGGAGTGAAGAAATTTTAAATACCTAAAGTTAAGAACAAAAATTTTATAAAAAAAAATTACCTTAAAAGGAAAGTAACTTTCTGATTTCTGATATAAAGATATCCCGAGTAAAGATATAATTATATAATCTAATATAATGTTATCCACCCAGTCAGAAACTGCCAAAGGTACAAAAAATCAAGCACTGGCTAACCGAGGAATTGTAATTTAATTACTGGCAGAATACTTGTATGAGACACTACCAGCGTTTCCAGAAAGCTCTTTGCCAGTATTTGTTTTGCAATAATTTCAGTGGTCGTTAAAAACAAAGGAATATGTTTTATAAAACTACACTCAGGGAACTTCTGGTTTAAAAATATGTACACTTAGGAAATTATGTTGGTAAAGACGACAGCAATTGTAGTCAAAAACAAATGAAATTTCATTTAAAAAAAGGACGACTTACATTTCATTAAATTCAACTAACATTGTCATTTATTTTTTAATGTTCCAAAAATGACTAACAATTGTAGTAAAAATGAACCACATGGTAGTAAAAAATAAACCAAAAATTTTTTTTTATTTTTTTAAATAACAAAAAACAACTGTAAAAAATGAATGTAAAATCATAAAACAGTCATTTGATGTGAGTTGTTTTTTTAAATGAACTACAAGGTTAGTTAAAAATTTTATTTGTTCTACAAATGACTTACATTTACATTAAAAATAATGAAACTGTATTACAACCCAAACAACTACATATTTTTAAAGCAGAAGTTCCCTGAGTGTAGTTGTTTGGATTGTAATACAGTTTTTTTTTTTTATTTTTAATGTAAATGTCAGTAATTTTTAGAATAAATTTAATTTTTTACTAACCTTGTAGTTCATTTATAAAAAACAAAACACATCAAATGACTGTTTTATGATTTTGCATTAATTTTTTACAGTTGTTTTTGTTATTTAAAAAAAATAAAAAAGTAAATATTTGTTTATTTTTTATTTATATATCGCACTTGATCAACAAGAGGGTATTAACTCAAAAATTTAAAATTTTCAGTAGAGTCAAAAAACTGTTTATGGCCACATTTTAACAGAATTTAAAAATTCAAACATATCATAATAAGCAAATTCCATTTGAAAATATATATATAAAGGGTGGTTAAATTTCAAGGGCCGATATTGATTTTGAATAAAACACAAACTATTTAGGAAATTATTGTAATTTTATTTTATTATGATATATTGGTATTACTCAATTATGTATGGAACAAAATATCGGCCAAATGGGCGCCGCGACCACGGCGGCACACCTCCATCCGATGGTCCAAATTTTCGATGACGCTGAGGCATAATGGAGGTTCTATGCCGTTAATGTGCCGAATTATCTCATCCTTTAGCTCTTGAATTGTTGCTGGCTTATCGACGTACACCTTTTCTTTCAAATAACCCCAAAGAAAAAAGTCCAACGGTGTCAAATCACATGATCTTGGCGGCCAATTGACATCGCTATTACGTGAGATAACACGGCCATTGAATTTGTTGCGCAAAAGAGCCATTGTTTCGTTAGCTGTGTGGCAAGTGGCACCGTCCTGCTGAAACAGGACGGTGGTGTTCGCTATCATCTCACGATAGCGAACACCATTCACAGTAACTGCCTGACCGGCCTCATTTTGGAAAAAATACGGCCCGATGATGCCGCCAGCCCATAAACCGCACCAAACAGTCACTCTTTGTGGGTGCATTGGTTTTTCGACAATCACTCTTGGATTCTCATTCGCCCAAATGCGGCAATTCTGTTTATTGACGAATCCACTGAGGTGAAAATGTGCCTCATCACTGAACATGATTTTCTTCGAAAATTGATCATCCACTGTTGCCATTTCTTGCCACCATTCTGCCCATTCACGACGTTTGGAATGGTCAAGAGGCTTTAGTTCTTGAGCCAATTGCACCTTGTAAGCGTGTAAATGCAAGTCTTTATGCATAATGTTCATCAACGACTAGCGTGAGAGGTGCAATTGTTGGGCACGACGACGAGTTGAGGTGGTGTGAGGGATTTTGTTCGTTATTCAAATATTCAAAGGTATTAAAAGGGTTAAGAATTCAACTATATTCACTTTAGGCTTATCGAAAATTGTTACTTTGAAAATTATTTCATTTTGAATTTTCAAAAATTTTCTTTTACAAATTTAAAAGTTTCAAAATAATTTTCATTATAAAATTGGATTTTGAATTGTTCGTACAAATCGAACAATATTCTCGAACATCTTTAAGAAAAATAAATATTCAACATCCTGCTTGTAAATACTTCCAATTTATAGAAGATTGGGGTTTACCAATCGGAAAGCTTAATTATTGAAATCCTGATCGAAACTACATCCTGTATTTCTTTATAAACGTCGTTATTCATCCCTTAAGGGCAATAGCCACATCATAAATTTGGAGTGTAAGCTACAATTCAAGTCAAACTCATCATCAAATCATCTTGGTGGAAGCTATAATACAGCAATTTAAGAACGATTGGTGTTACATTTTAACGGTTATATCAAGATTGGTTTTCCATCTCAACTATTTTACTTATCAAATTTACATCGTTCTGGGTTGGTGGAGCTATAATTATCCAGATTGGTTTTACATCTCAACTATTAACTCATCAAATTTACATCGTTCTGTGAGAGCATATTTTGAATTTGATCGGATCGGCATCAACATTCTAAATCATTATTGAATATAATCACTAAATAGAGTCGCAATATTTATCGATTTTTTTTTTATTTAATTATTTGGACATAATTTAAATACCGGTATTACAATCATTTTTATCACGTCCAGATTTCATTGAAAGAATTTTGACGTGATCATTTAATTTAGATAATTTTTACTAAACGGGTTGTTATATTTAACTCCAATTTTTCCTTATTATTTTATTAACTTAAATTTGCTTTAATTTGCTTTCATTTCTTTTATTCTCATTTTTTTTAACGTAAATCTTAACTTATTTTTTTTATTTCGCGATAAATTTTATCATAATTTAATTTCTAATCGCTAATTATTAATACCTATTAAATATTTTGTAAAATTTATTTATATATCTAAATATCTCACTAGTATTAGTCCAAATTTCTTTATATAAAAACACCAGGTCAACTTCGTCGCCGTGATCACAGCCATGGAAGAATCTGGGTAAGTTTATTAATTTATCATTTTTCTTAATTTTATATTAACATACTATTGACAATTAGATATATAAATTTATTACCTTTACTTTAGTTTAAATTCAGAAATTTTTCTGGTATAAACCATTCTTCTTTAATAAACCATGAATTCTATTATGACTTGCTAGATTTTTTTCTTTAGTTGACGAAACCTAGGGAATAGATAATGACACAATTCAGGACGAACTGACTTTGACTTCATACATTTTTCCTCCTTCTTTTTAAATTTTCATTTCTACTTTTCTCTTTAAATGTGTAACGACCTGACCAAGATCCCCCCCATTTTACCATGAGCACGGTCGAGCATTTCTACGGGTCAGAGGCGATTTTCGTTACAGTGGACGGCTCTTCAGCCACACTATCGCGAACAGCAGCAATATTTTCTGCAGTACGAGCTGTACGAGCATGCACTGGTGTTCTCACATCTTCTACAGACCCGGTTTGCTCGAATTTTTCCACGATTTTTGCGATTGTACGCAGATTTGGACGATCAAATTGACCAAAAAAATCACGAAGTGCACGATATGCATTTTGATTTGAACGCCCATTTTCATAATAAGTCTGGATAACTTTAACACGTTGTTGGATTGTGTATCTCTCCATGGTTCAAATTGAGTAAGTCTGAAATAGAGAAATGTCAAATAAAATTCGGAAAAAAACTTGGCGTTTAGGTGTGGTTCACATTCAACATCGGCCCTTACAATTTAACCACCCTTTATTGTTTTTGTTTTACATTTTACCACTAATTGCAAAAAAAAAATCATTTTTTTGAGTTAATACCATTTTTTTGAAATTTTATCGATTTAAATTTATAGAATAAAACAAATTTTATCAACAAAACAGTATCAACTCAAAATACAACCAAATATAAATAAAACAGTTTGATTATTTTTAACATAAATAAAGGCTCAAATCAAAATAATACCCTTTTTATGAAAATATACGATTCATTTCTATTTGAACTTTTGTATTAACTCTATTTGAACTTTTGTATTAACTCGAAATAATACCTTTTTGTTGAAATAAAGGTAATCACTACATTATCATGAAAATGGTCTCAAAAGTGGTTTTCGAGATGAAAGAGTAATCGGAATTGGTTGAAATTTTTACAATAGATAGATATTGATGTTGTTAGTTGATTTCTTGAAAAAAGTGATATTTTAAAAATTTTGAGTTAATACCCTCTTGTTGATCAAGTGCGATATGTGGTTCATTTTTACTACAATTGTTAGTAATTTTTTAAACTTTTAAAAAACAAATGACAATTTTATTTGAATTTACTGAAATGTAAGTCGTCCTTTCTTTAAGTGAAATTTTATTTCACTACATTTGCACTGGGGTTTACCTACTTAGTATTCTAAGTTTACTAAACATATAGTTAAATCCCGTTCTACTCACTTTTCTTTTAAATCAAATGTATTTTCAATTTATTTCTTTTATTTTCTTTTATTGTTACGTATTCTTTATTGTATCAAAAATGAAAAATAAAATTTTAAGAAATTCCCAAATCCGTAAAAATAAACCATTTTATAAGTTTCATATAATTTTTATTAAAATTATTTATTTATTTATTTTATTTTAACTATCAAAAACTAACTCGCAAATTGTTAAAAACGACAGTTTTTTTTACTATCATTTACTTTTTGGTTCAATTAAAGAATTTTTTGTAAAAAAAAAAATTTTAAATGAAAATAATAACTGGTACAGAAAAACTGTATTTAAGTGTAGTCTTATATTTTTTAATAAACTTTTTTGTGATTTAAATCTATATTCCTTAAAAAACAAAGCTTACTGATTACTTTTTAAATAAACTACAATCAGTTAGTGTTAATATTTTGTGAGTGTTGTACTAACCGAATTTACTGGTTGTAGCTACCAAAATACACTTTTAAATTCTGTTGGCATATTATTTATCTGTGTGCATTTTTTGTTTTGTTTAACTTCAGAGATTTTTATAATTTGGAAGATTATATATTTTTTTTAAGTTTTTGGCCATTTTTTAACATTAACCGATTTTTTTAAATCTTGGCATTTTTTCAATTTTTGACGATTTTTTAACATTTATTGATTTTTTTAATTTTGGCATTTTTTCAATTTTGGCGATTTTTTATAGTGATTCCTATTTTCACTTTACGAATCACCTCAGTTTTTGAAATCAGAAACTAAATGGAACAAATAATTGAGATTCGAAAGTTAAAATGAATGATGAAAATGAGAATTGGAATCGATACCAGTGTTAGCTATTTTTTTTTTTTCAATTTTAGAGACTTTTTTCAATTTTGGCCTTTTTTAATTTTGGTTATTAAATTATTTATTTTTTAATTATTGGATAATTTTTAATTTTTAGTAATTTTATAGATATTTTTTCAATCTTGGCGGTGCTTTTTTAAATTTTGGAGAAATTTTAAATTTTTTTAAGATGTCATTTCAGATTTATAAAAATTGTAAATTTTGTGTGCACAAAATTCATGTTTAATTAATCGTTTAATAGATAATATTAAACTTTTAATTGAAAGTGAGCTAGAAATCAAACAAAACTTTAATTGAAGCTTTATTGACAGTCATTTTTTCTGTGTATAAAAGATTCTTGGACCCGGGCCTTATTCTCTAGCCTTTGTCTTAGTCCTTTGTACTACATGTATCTGTAAGTTTATTATTTTCGGTTTATGTGATTGTCCATGTACATTGTTATTGTATTTGTATCATGTTTATGAAGCGTCACAAAATGATACGAAAATGTTTCGTCATAAACTTCAATAATCGTAAATATAGATTTTGGGTTTTAGTGAAAAAAAAACGAAAGAAATTAATAGTGTGGCCAGCTTGTCTTAAGTAAATGAGTATTAGAGGGTGGTAAATGGGGTTACCAACAAAGTTGTAATGACACTGATAATATGACCAAACAACCGGCCTTCGGTAATTTTACAATATACTTCCAAATGTATTTATTTCCTTTTTACATTAATAGTACTTATTTTATAGCTTTCTGAGCTAGAAGCAATTTTTATTGTCAATATAAATTTTGATCAAACAAGAAAATTGCGTTTACTGCAAAGACACGCGTAATAAACATCAACAATCATTAAGTTGCCACAAAACATGATTCTAAAAGTAAATCATATAAAGAATAATTTCAATTTGCCATTTTTTTATCTTAATCGATGTAAAATTGTATTGCCCCAATTTTGCTTTAACACTTAAAATTCAATTAACCATAAAATTGTTTTACAATTCATTTTCAAAAACCGATGTTACATTAGAGCTAAAACAAACAATGGAGTTTAAACAAAACCTTAAACATTAGAGACATATCATCATCATCATCGTCATTATCAGGGCAGCGACTTTCATGCAAGTGAATTTTTGTAATCAGTGGAAATATTTTCTTTAAATTTATAAAGCTTTTTCATACAATTTAAGAAATTTATTATTTACATTGTGAAGAAAACTTCATTAGTTTAGTGAAACATTTTTATTAAAACTCGTCCAAGAAATTCTCTACACACAGAGAAATAAAGCGCCAACCGAATTGAAAAGTGTATATTAATGGTAACAACTTATAAATTCAGTTAGTACATCGATATTTGCATTAAATTTCTGAATATTGTGAGCGTTGCAACTAAAATTCAGTTGCATTAACCGAACTTTGTTATGAAAACTAATGTAAAGTTGTGCCAACCGTCTGGAATTCGTAATAACCGAATTTGAGTCGTAGTAACCGAATTCCAGTTGGCAAATACCTAAATTTTTCTCTGGGTGTATGTTCCTGGCGAAAATGTCAAGAATATCTTGTTAGTAAGTTAAGCCTTAGTCCCGGGAACATATATTTTAAATTTAAAACTTCTAACCAAAGGTGTTTGGACAGACCATCAAGGGGGATACTTTTCCCTTTAGGGGCCTTACCGCAAGAATTTCTAAAAAATACCGTCTTATCGGGTGAGGTGGTTGGTTAGGCCGCAAAGGGGGAGGTTATTTCCCTAGTAGACTGCATTTTGACCACGTTCTAGCCTCAATTTTAAAAGAAACCTTACCAGTGAGTTTGCCCATACTCGGCGAAACACATGAATTTAATTTCAGGTTTCTAGGCACGGAAGTTTGTGCAGGGGATATTTTTCCCTTTTTGACCCTAATCGTAGGAATTTCCAAAAATCTCGTCTAGTCGGGTATATACGCTGAACTAGAAATCAACGTATAAAATTTCAAGTTCCTTGGTTTTGCCAGCCCGTTAAAAGGGGCAACATTCCCCCTTTTAAATACTATTTTAATCCCGTTCTTGGCCAAAATTTCAAAAAAAGAGCTAGTTACGTCATATGCAAACAAACACAAATTCAAAGATTCAGCTTTCTAGCCAAAGTGAATTGGTTTGACCGCCAAGGGGGATATTTCCCTCTATTTGCCCCTTCTTCGTGAAGGGGAACTTCCAAAAAGAAGTCAACTCCTCTTTTTAAAATTTTTCCTGAATATTTAATAAAAAATACAAAATTTTTCATTTAATTTTATAAAAAACTGCATTGATTTAATGAAAAGTTTCAATGGACGAATTCATAGATGTAATGCAAAAATTCATTGATGTCATGCAGATAATTCTCTTAGTGTATAAAATTAAGCTCTTCTGAAATTAGCAATATACACTTGTTGAACAAAAATTCTGTTGATTTTAGCAAACTTGTATTTAAAGTTTTTACTAATTTTAGAACAGTAAATTGTTATTTTTGCTGCTCTTATTTTGTTAGTACTTAGCAAAAAAATCTGCTAATTTTAACAGGTTTTTCTGCAATGTAATTTTTGAAAACATTTTAATAGCTTTTTCTGCTATTTGTACATGTTTATTTCTGTGAGTGTACCTTTAATACTCCCCTACTAACCTCAGCTTAGTTTTCACATCTGGCAACACCGTTAGTAACAGATGTTTTCAATTCGTGAAAATTTTGTTAAAGTTGTAGTCCTAAAATAAAAATATCAATTTAAGTTGTTTAATTAACCGAATTTATAATTTTTTTTGATAAACTAATCAAATAAGCCGGGGCCAATTGTTGTGTGTCATTTATTTGTTTTGTTAAAAAAACTGTGTAATATATAAAAGAATCTGGATTTTTGTAAATAATTTTATAAAATATTTATAAATATAAAAATAAATTAAAAAATAATTACTCCGGCAAAGGTAATTCATGTAATTTAAACAACAGCCTCCGCTGGCCAAAGTATTGTGTTGTTGTTTTATTAGAGCAACAAGAGCAAAGGAGGAGACAAGTAAAAGAAATAAGAAAACAAAAACAAAAAATACACCACTAGTAAGGTGAGTTGTTGTTATTGCTTTTAAGTGGTTAACAAAATTTCTAGTGATATTGTTGATTAACATTTTGAAGCAGGGATGGCAGGCAATACTGCTAAAATACCGTTATCGATTAAAAAGCCTTTCAACTGACTATCGTTATCCATAAAATACTGTTACCGAAATTATTTAAATACTGTTAACCGTAAAATACCGTTGGCGATATAACTAAAATACCAATATCCCTAAAATACTGTTACCGAAATTACTAAAATACCGTTATCGCTAAAATACACTTACGGAAATAATTAAAATAGCGTTATCCTTTAAATACCGTTACCGCAATAATCTGACAAAATCAGAAAAAGTAATCGCTGTAAATAAATGTATATTTTCCCAAAGCTTGATCATAAACTAACTAGCCATTAGAATTCGGGCAAAATTGGGCTAACATTATCGTTGTGCATTGACATTACCTGAATAACTTACAGAAAAAACTGAAAAAACCGTTATCCCTAAGATAACGTTACCGAAATAAATGAAAATAACGTTGCCGCTTAAATACCGATACCGAAATAACGGAAATATCGTTAGACCTAAAATACCGATACCGCAATAAACGATAATAGCGTTACCCTTACGGATACCCGCATCGAAACGGTTACCATCAATGTTTTGAAGTTATTATTATATGACTATAAAGCAGAAGTAATGCATTACCATTGTTGAAATAAAAATACATACGCTGTAAGAAATTTTAAGGTATTTAATAGTTTAATTAATTAAACGATCAAAATACTATTTAACCCTTTATATATCACACTTGTTATGTTTGTTGGGAAAAATTTTAAAATTATTTTTTCTTTCATAATTACTAGGGCAAGGAATTTCATGCAAATGTATTTGTAGTCAATAGCCCAAAAACGATTTTGACCAAATACTTTTCCGAATGAAAGAATTTGCAACAAAATGGCATCGATTTGTTGTTAAAAATGCATATCTTGCTATAAATGCATATTTAAATGCATATGCTGATATTTTTGTAGCATATTTTTAATATTTTAATGCATTGTTTTGCATATAGAGAAAAAACCAAAAACCTTTACATATAATTATGCATTATTTTATATATATGTTATTGCAAGCTATTATATGTGAATACATATTTTTATGTATGTTTATATATACAAATTTTTTCCTCTAAATTTATTAGTACGATGCCTCATAAATTTACATCTTATTACATATCGACCAATATATAATCGTATATGACATATACATTTATATGTGGTTAATCAAATTATGTACGAATACATGTGTAATTAAATTTTGTTTAAATTGTATTCTTAAAGTGAAGTTAACTTTAGAAAAAATTTGATTGCTTCTTTATATGTCATATTTTATAAAAATGTTATTGACTGTACTGAGGCTAAATTATGGCCAGAGATGACCAAATATGGCAAAATCCAGTGTGGCAACAAAATATTGGAAAAAAGCTAAAAATAGTAAAACTAAAAAAAAGGTTAAATGATTACACTTTTTAAACAAAAATTAAAAATATTAAGCAAAAATGCTTTTAAAGTGAAGAATATTTGAAAAGGGCAATTTTAAAGATCAAAAATATTAACAAAAAGTTGTTTTAAGCCCAAAAATTAAAAATAAAAAAATGCAAATATGAGTCAAAATGTCCAAAAATTGCAAAACAACATATTTGTCTTCTCTGTATAAGCCTATTTTTAATTATATTCTTTTTAACAATGGATTTTCTTAAAATAAAACTAATTTTCTGCATATAAAAATTATTTTCTGCATATAAAAATAATTTCCATTTAAAATCCATTTTCAAAAATAAATTCCTTAGATATTAATTTTCGAGAATTTTTTAACTTATTTTCATTAATAAGCCCATATATGATCATATATGTTTCACATAAAATAAATCCAATAATTGGCCTGCAAAAAGCAATATTTCAGTTTCACTTTTTTTGCTTTTTACAAAAGTGTTTAAGGAAAAATTTTAAAAATTATATTTTAAATGTGCGTTGTCGTTGGGCTTTAAAAATCTTGACAAAACATATTTTTTCTTTATTCTTGACGAGCATTAAAGATTCTTGTAAAACAAGCGAAATCAAGACCGGCTGGTAACCCTAGAAGTGTATCACTTTTTGAAATGCCTATCATTTCAGTCAGCTCACGCCCCTTCAGCCGACGATCTTACTAGATCATTTTGTGGATTTTTTACCGTTTCTGGCGTGGACGTCTCAATTGGTCGGCCACTAGAACAGAATCTAGCTCGGCTTTAATTTTATGTAATTTAATACCTTGCAAATAAAAGTATTAAATTACATAACGGTGACAAATTTTTTTCAATGTTTCGTTTATTTTTGATGGCTTCAAAAATAACACCAAAACAAAGTGGCTCCTTGAAATTTAAAACATTTGTTGCAAAAGTAATTTTTTTTTCAAACTACTGCCGCCATCTACACATAGGTTCGGCTAATTTTGGTACTCCACCCGTGTATTTATTTGTATGAAATTGTGTATATTGTCATGCAATCATATACAAAAATGTTACATTTAGTTCACTTGTACCAGACTAAAACTCGGATTTAATTATAATTATATGTATCAGTTGACATAAAATCATATACAATTATACCAGATAAAAATACGGATACAATAACATCTGGTTTTTATATAATTATATATATTTGTATCAATTTAGATATAAACTAATACAATCAGATACAATCTAATACAACTCTATCGGACCTTAATTCGTATAAAATTGTACTAGCCATTTATCTAATTGCATCAGATTAGATCTAAATCCACACATATTTCGAATGAAATTTAATAATTTAATTTTTTTAACGAGTATTTTGTAAAAATTTAACTTAAAATTGAATTAGAAAATTTGAGAAATAAAGCATTCATAACCCGTAACATGGATACTATATTGCCATTTGTTAGACATTTATATTGGTTTTCACTTTAAAAACAAAGCTCTTGAGTAAAAAACGAAATTTTAAAACTCCAAAAATTTAAGTGCATATTGTCGATTTTTAGTACTTGAAAGTCGCTGCCCTGGTCATTATAAACAAAGCGCGGTCATCATTACATTTTATAAATCCACCTTTGAAATCTAGTGTAAACTGTTATACTCCACTAAGTAGTAGATAACACTGAAAAGTACATTCATGTTATTTGGTGGTTGTAAAATGGCAAATGCTACCCTTTTGTCTAACCATGCAAATTCATGCAATTTTATTTGTTTTACTCATATGCAGACAGACAAATGTACAATTTTACAACAAACAAAGCAATCACCGCATCAATGTCCGCAAAATTCACACGCATTTTATTTAAATTTTAAAAGCCCTATTAATTTGCAAACAAAACATATATGTAGTTGGTGGAAAGGAAATTTTGGCATACATTTTGTTATTACTTTAAATAAATGTTTTCCAAATATTTTTTTTAAATTCCATGAAAATTTAACACTTTTTGTAAACGAAGGATTAAGTTAAAAAGAAAATAGCTTACCGCAACGAATCAATCTGATTATTTTAAAACAAGTTTTATTCTGAAATTTTTGGTTAATCAAATGGTTTCACTGCAGTAATATTTTTTTAGTTTGTGACAAAAAAATCAGTAAATTTGTGACAAATAAACCCAAAAAAAAAAATGGCAAACAAAGATAAATTTGTCTTCTCTGAAGAATTATCTTCACTTCTTTATATTAAAAATTTTTATGAAACTGTTTCATAAATTCTACAAACGCTTGATTGTCTGAATGATTCGTTAGTTTCATGAGGACTTTCATTAACTCTACAAACATTTCATAAATAAAACATGTTTCAAAGATTCAATGAAAAGTTTCAATTGACGAGTTCCAGTTACAATTTTCATTAAAGCTATGAAGAAATTCATTACTGAAGTGAAGATAATTCTTCAGAGAAGACAAATTTATCTTTGTTTGCCATTTTTACTCATATCAGCTTATCTTTTATTTAATTTATCTTTTTGTTTAATTTTTGGGCTTAAAACCAGATTTTTCTTAAAATTGTTGAGCTTTAAAATTGTCTTTTTTAAGTTTCTTCACTTGAAATTCTTTCTTTCTCAACATTTTTAGCTTGCTTTTTAAAAAGTCTAAAAAAAAGGAAAAAACATTTCATCATTTTCGCATCATTTTGGCGCGCTGATTACAAATATCTCACAATTTTTTAAATCCTACGGTTAGTTTTTAATTATATTATGCGGATATTTTTATCAAACAGTTTTAAAAACTTTATCCAGTAGAATATTTCAAACTTGTTCAAATTTGGGCCATTTTTGACCCCAAGTTCAAATAGGCGTTAATTCTGATTTTGTTTACCAACAACCTTTGAGCCAACAACAATTTTTTGTTAATTCAAATAAAACCAAGTGTAACTAGACCGTTAAGAGGAAACTTCTTCCTTATAGATCTCCCAATTTTAAAAAGTTCTAAAAGATAGCTTATCTGTGAATTAACACATAACCCCAGAATAAACATCTCAAGTTCCTATCCCACACGCTAAGGGTTTCCCATTTCTGCCCTGTCAAGAAATTGTAAAAAATCCCGCCTGGAAGAATGTCTTCGCTGGAGGGGGATTCTAAACACTAAATTTTAAGTTTCTTGCTTCAGCGGTTTGGCCAGACTGCTAAAGGGTAGGCATTTTTACCAAGTTCACTGAAGGAATTATCTGCATGATATCAATGAATTTTTGCGTTAGATCTATGACTTGTCATTGGAACTCGTTCATTGAAAATTTTCTTTAAATTAATGCAGAAAATTAAATGAAAATTTTATATGATTTATTACAAAATTCATACAACTAATGAAAAGCTTTCGTTCAAAATAGTTTCATTAAATCTATGAAGCTTTTTCATAGAATTTAAGAAATTTATCATTTACATTGTGAAGAAAACTTCATTAGTTTAGTGAAACATTTTTGTTAAAACTCGTCCAGCAATATCAGTAAGTTAAGCCTTAGTCCCGGGGACAAATATTTCAAATTTAAAACTTCTAACCAAAGGGCATTGGACAAGCCATCAACGGGAATACTTTTCTCTCTAAGGGCCTTCCCACAAGAATTTCTAAAAATTCCGTCTTATTCTGACCACGTTCTGGTCTCAATTTTAAAAGAAACCTTACCAGTGAGTTTGCCTATACTCGGCGAAACACATGAATTAAATTTCAGGTTTCTAGGCGCGGAAGTTTGTGCAGGGGATATTTCCCCCCTTTTTGACTCTACTCGTAGTAATTTCCAAAAATCTCGTCTAGTCGGGTATATACGCTGAATTAGAAATCTAAGTACAAAATTTCAAGTTCCTAGGTTTTACCAGCCCTTTAAAAGGTGCAACATTTCCCCTTTTAAATCCTATTTTAATCCCGTTCTTGGCCAAATTTTAAAAAAAAAGAGCTAGTTACGTCATATCAAACAAACACAAATTCAAAGATTCAGCTTTCTAGCCAAAGTGGATTGGTTTGACCGTCAAGGTGGATATTTCCCCCTTTTTGCCCCGTCTTCGTGAAGGGGAACTTCCATAAAGAAGTCAACTCCTCTTTTTAAAATTTTTCCTGAATATTTAATAAAAAATACAAAATTTTTCATTTTATTTTATAAAAAACTGCATTGATTTAATGAAAAGTTTCAATGGTTATAGTGGTAATTCATAGATGTAATGCAAAAATTCATTGATATCATGCAGATAATTCTCTTAGTGTATAAAATTAAGCTTTTCTGAAATTAGCAATCTACACTTTTTAACAAAAAATTCTGTTGATTTTAGCAAACTTGTATTTAAAGTTTTTGCTAGTTTTAGTAAACTGATATTTTTGCTGCTCTTTTTTTGTTAGTACTTAGCAAAAAAAAAAAAATAAATAAAAAATAAATAAATACCCCCTACTAACCTCAGCTTAGTTTTCACATCTGGCAACACCGTTAGTAACAGATGTTTTTAATTCGTGAAAATTTTGTTAAAATTGTAGTCGTAAAATAAAAATATCAATTTAAGTTGTTTAATTAACTGAATTTATAATTTTTTTTGATAAACCAATCAAATAAGTCGTACATTTCATTGTGAATATAAAAGTTTATCAATGCAAGTGCTTTTTATTAAAATACTTAACAAAAAAGATGAGGCAGCCTCTCGGGGCCAAGTGTTGTGTTTCTTTTATTTCTTTTGTTAATAAAACTGTGTAATACATAAAAGAATCTGGATTTTTGTAAATAATTTTATAAAATATTTGTAAATATATAAATAAATTGAAAAATAAGTACTCCGGCAAAGGTAATACATGCAAATTAAACAACAGCCTCCGCTGGCCAAAGTATTGTGTTGTTGTTTTATTAGAGCAACAAGTGCAAAGAAGACAAGTAAAAGAAATAAAACAAAAACAAAAAAAGCACCATTAGTATGGTGAGTTGTTGCAATTGCTTTTAAGTAGTTAACAAAATTTCTAGTGATATTTTGAAGCAGGGATGGCAGGCAATACTGCTAAAATACCGTTATCGATTAAAAACCCTTTCAACTGACTGTCGTTATCTATAAAATACTGTTACCGAAATTATTTAAATACTGTTAACTACCGTTGCCAAAATAACATGGATGGATATATATCTATTTACAGCGATTATTCTTTTTGATTTTGTCAGATTATTTCGGTAACGGTATTTTAAGGATAACGCTATTTCAATTATTTCGGTAACGGTATTTTAGCGACTACGGTATTTCAGTTATTTTGGCAACGGTATTTTATTTTTAACAATTAACCGAACATTGTTGTGAACAATAATAACCCAATTTGAGTCCTAGTAACCATATTTCAGTTGGCAAATAGCTAAATTTTTCTCTGTGTGCAGATATTCATTATACTTTTAAAGGCTAACAAAAATTGCAATATAATTTCAAAAAATAGTTTTTGTTTGTTCATTGGAATATTTGGAAACTGGGCCAATTATTTTAACCATTGTTAGTTCGGTGTGCAGGTTGTCATAGTATCAGTGGGTTTTTAGCCACCTCAGTCTCTATCATGTTGCAGAAATTTAAAAGTTTAAATTAATATTTAACAGGTTTTTGAAAAATAGTTTAATAAAATGTTTATTTAATTTCATAGAATGTTTTCTTTACGAAAATTTGTTTATTTTACGAAAGTTTTTGTTGTTTTGACATTATTTTTGTATTTTTATACATGGATTATTATGACTATGACTGTACGATAAAATGTATAACTTTTTGCAATGAGATCTTAAAAATTCAAAGCTTCCTTCTCATATGCAACAGTGGTTCTAAAATGTCGAATAAAATTTCCTCAAAGTCTTTAGTCTGGCAACATTAGTTAAATATGTAAACATTTCCAGCAGCAGCTTTCCGATTTGTTTTTTCATTCATAGATTCTTATACGATTTTAAGTAGAACGACAACTACTGGCCGCCAGAGGGCAGTTTTATGAATTCGTTATTCTTATAAGATTTCTTTCTTTTACATATTTCTTATTAGTGATATATTTCATATCTCTCCACATGTATCTTATAAATGCTGCAAATAAGAAATTATTTTACAATGGTGGTGGATTTTTATTAATCTAAAAAATTTATGTTTCAACCACCTGATATGTAGTAAAAAAAAGTCTATGTTAACATGGATTTGAATATATATTTTTTTTATTTTTAATAACTGAAACAAAGAAGGAATGAATTTATTATATAAAAAAACGCTATAGTACTATTTTGTATGTTAATATTGAACCTAAGAGTGATGTATGCTAAGCTGTAGAGCAGGGCTGGCAAAACATTGACACGCGTGTCAGTAGTGGCTGGCTAACGGAATTTCGGTGGCCCGCGTTTTGAATATTTCTTGAATATTTTCAAATATCTTATTTTTATAAGAAAAATTCTGTTATAAAAGTTATCAGAGATTTAAATATTTATTTTCTCTATTAAAATATGTGCTTTAAATCGCAAATAGTATAATTTTTGATAGATTTTGCAAATCGCCTTTCGAAATGATGAAGAAAAAGTTTAAAAAAGTCTCGAATCAACTTTTTACAGAATTTTGTTCAAAATATCGTAAATTAGATTTTATAGTAATTAAATGTGCTAAAATCCCAAAACTTATTTAACAAATTGTGAAAAGCAATCTGATGTAGGCGTGTCCCTATCCGGATTTCATTCCTGCCTAAGGAAATCTTCAGGGGACTTTGTTATTAGAATTTCTAGAGATATTTGTTATGTTAAATCACAAACTCAATGAGAATTTCTTGTCCTCGTCTAGGAGCGAGATTCAAAATTTAAAATATCAAAGAAAAACCAAAACAACAACAAAAAATTGTCACAATTGGCTGTGTCATCTTCCAAATACTACTCTGTTGTTTTGACAGACCTAGCAATGTAGTGACGTTTATTCAAGTAAATCAACAATAGAAAATCATATGTTTTCTATTAGTGTCAGTTACATTTAAATTTGCACAAGCACCTGCATATTTGTTATTTAAATTTATTTTCATCGGGATAAACATTAATTGCATTTATAGTAATTAAATGTGCTAAAATCCCAAAACTTATTTAACAAATTGTGAAAAGCAATCTGATGTAGGCGTGTCCCTATCCGGATTTCATTCCTGCCTAAGGAAATCTTCAGGGGACTTTGTTATTAGAATTTCTAGAGATATTTGTTATGTTAAATCACAAACTCAATGAGAATTTCTTGTCCTCGTCTAGGAGCGAGATTCAAAATTTAAAATATCAAAGAAAAACCAAAACAACAACAAAAAATTGTCACAATTGGCTTTGTCATCTTCCAAATACTACTCTGTTTTTTTGACAGACCTAGCAATGTAGTGACGTTTATTCAAGTAAATCAACAATCAATTAGTTTTACAGGAAAACTAATTTTGTATAAAAGCATGAAAATATCCAATTTTCGACCTCTACCCCCTTCAATTTTAACTAAACTTGGTGTGGAACGTAAGTGTCATATAAATATGTTATCGTACAAGTTTTGGGTTGTTAGCTTTAATGGTTGTGAAAATATCGCGTTTTAAAATATGAAAAAAACTAAAACTTAACAAAAGTAGTCGTACTTAATCGTCCATATCCTTTTAACGATTAAAGCTACGTGATTCATTGATACCCCATTTCGTGCTGCAAATAAAATAAGCGAAAAAACTAAAATTTCCAAGAAAATATATGGTAATTATAATTTATTCCACTATGCCGTTGCTAAATTAATATGTGAAGCTGTTACGTGATTCAAAGTTATGGATATAAATCTAAAAATAATTTATTGAAAAAAATATAAATAAAACTTTTTTCAAAAGTAGTTGCACATAATTGTCCACATCTTTTTAACGGCTTCAAGAGTCATTCATACCTCATTTTAAAGGTACTTAAATCGTGGTTTTACTGGTTGACAAGAATAATTCACTTCTTTACGCCAGTAAAATAAATTTTTTTCAAAATCCGTTGTTCAAAACGCTGAATTTAAAAAAATTAAATTTCTAAAATTTTTAAAAAAATATATGTTAATTCAAAATTATTCTTCTATACAGTCACTAAATCCCTAAGTGGTTCTCCTGCATGTTTTTGAGTTATCGGCTTTTTAGTTAAATTTTTTCAAATTTTTATTCATAACTCGGGATACCGTAAGAGCTTCACACAGGGATTTGGACACGGCATAGGGAAGTAGCTGGGATTAGCTGTCCTACATTTGCACCAGGTTATATTTATATGATGTACATATTCTATACCAAGTTTGGTTGAAATCAAAAGGAGTGGGGAAAATCGAGTGCTTGATTTTTATGTTTTCAGTCGGAGTCAAAGTGCCACATGCTTTTCAGAACATAAATAGTATCAATTTTTGAAATTTTTTCAATAAAAATCTATTAAAATTTCTTTGAATTTCAAATTTATAAAAGCTTAAATATTAGTCGATGCAATAAAATAGTCTTCATTGAAATTGTTGAATAAAACACTTCAAAAACAACAAAATTACAATTTGTTAAAGCCCAACAAACAACATTTATTTTTTTTATTTCTTTAAATAACAAAAAACTACTGTAAAAAAGAATGTAAAATAATAAAACAGTCATTTGATGTGGTTTGTTTTTTAAATGAACTGCAAGCTTAGTAAAAATTTATTTTTTTCTACAAATGACTGACATTAACATTAAAAATAAAGAAACTGTATTACTGTATTACCCAAACAACTACATATTTCTAAAGCAGAAGTTCCCTGAGTGTATTTTTTAAAATTTTTCAATATTTTTCATATTTTAAAACACGATATTTCAAGATCCGCTGGGATTAGCTGTCCTACATTTGCACCAGGTTATATTTATATGATGTACATCTATTATACCAAGTTTGGTTGAAATCAGAAGTTGTGGAGGAAATCGAGTGGTTGCTTTTATGTTTTCAGTCGGAGTCAATGAGCCACATGCTTTTCAGAACATAAATAGTTTTGATTTTTTAAAAATTTTTCAATAAAAATCCGTTAAACTTTCTTTGAATTTTAAATTTATAAAAGCCTAAATATTGGTGAAAAGCATCATAGTCGAAGAAATAAAATAAATGCCAGAAAACTGAACAGCAAGTTTTGAATTTTTCATTAAAATTATTGAATAAAACACAAGCATTCCAATATTAGAAATCAAAAAACAAGGCAAAACTACAAATTATTTTTCTCTGGTGATGAGATTGATATAAAAGAGTACTTTAAAAATATGTAATTAAGATGTCACGTAACACATTTTTTACAACAAAATGTGTTTTCGGCACGCAACAAAAAAGTTTTGCCACACCTGATAAGTTAGATGTTTTTCTTTTTTAGAATGTATAAAAACAATAGTTAAAACAAACAGCAACAGTAGCAGCAGCAACCTGCAATGTTTCATTGGCAATTTTTCTTATTTTTCTATTATTACTTTTTTATATTTTAAATTGTTTATATGGAATGTGGTAGCGATGAATATGTTTTTGTTTTCCATGGTGTTGTCTGCCTGTAAATTGTCTATAGTATTTTGCATGATTGTGGTGTTATTAATCTTCGTGGGAGTAATATTTTTTTCATTATTTTCATATTTTGTTATTTTAGAGAATCATTTGGATTCTTTTTTTTTATATATATATAGTAGTAAAAATGATGGAATATTTGTTACATTTGACTTGAAATTATTTAAGTATGAAATTAAAATCACACCCTAGAGATATGGCATAGATTTATGCATATGAAAATATGCAGGATTTGGAAGTTTCTCATGTTTAACTTAAAATTACATTTTTAGAATTCTTTTTGTACTAAAACTTGCAATTATGTTGTTATAAATTTTAAAGGAATTTGTGTTAAACAAAAAGTTCTTGGAAACAACTGTATTACCTTTTTTCACTAAACTTTGCCTAAGGCCTGATTTCTTTATATATTTTTTTTTTCGTAAATTAACGGTTTTGATTTTTTTTTTGTAAGAAAAAAATTGAGCTGTAAAACAAAAGAAGTTTAAAAAAAAGTTCATACTACTTAGCATACAATTGTTACATTATCTTTTTACAATGAACATTAGCTTAAGGAAAAGATAAATCGTCTTGTTGCTCGGTTACTAATTGTTGCCTACAAATTTAAATGTAGATGTTACTTATACAATACAACAACAGCAGGAAAAACCCCAAAACTAAAGCATTTGAAAAGAAAAAAAACTGAGAAAAAATATCTTTATATAAAGCTCAAGAGCAGTTTCTTTATTTTTATATATATTTCTTAATGTAAAGTGCATTTCCAGCCTAAAGCTAAAAAACTATTTGTCTCTTTTTTTTAATTTTTTTTTTTTTTTTTTTTTGTTGGTTCATTTTCCAACCAAAAACATTTCTTTTCTTTATATCTTTTACCATAATTTCTTCTACTACATTTCGCCTTGGTGTGATGAAAGGGCGAAATATAGTAATTTTTCTTAAGCTTGTTAACCACCACCTTTAACTGTTGAAAAAAAATGTAGGAAAACACCTAAAATATATTTAAAATCATATTATAGTGTTTTTTTTTCAACTGCATTTCCAGCTAGCAAACTTCACACTTTATCATTCATTCTCAGAAAACTTTACTTAGCTTAACAAATGTTATTTAACGCATTTACAACAAATGCTGTTAAACGCACTACAAACTTAAATTATAAATAATGTGGCCAACTTAAAATCTTGGAAGCAAAAATATCATAATTTCTAAAAATGCACAAAATATTTACTGTAGATTTAACTGTGAATATTAAAATGCAGGAATGGAGTTACAGAGTCGGTACAATCTGATATGTTTGCTACCGAAAGTTTTTCCATTTTATACCCCCTATCACAAATCCAAATTTTATCGAAATCTGAAGAAACTCACAAACAAACTTTCATTGTTAGTCTTACGATTTCATTGGGGTCATGGAAGACTAACAAAGGAGCTATGGTCTGTAGGGCGCATCACCATTTTCATTTTGTAAAACAAACAAAAAAAAATTCTCTGCCGCTTTGTTTTCACAAAACCAGAGCTTCAGCCCCAAAAAAATTAATTAGGGTATGCATTTTTAGTTTAATGGTCACTCCTAAGACCTAAAAAGTGAAAATTCAGAATATTCCAAATTTAAACCTCAATTATTTGGAAAAGGGGAATAGCGTTGGCGTGAATTTAAAAAAAATCCGAATTTCCAAATTCAAACCTCAATGACTTCTAAAATGAGCATCGCATTGGCGTGAAATGACATTTGTTGGATCGGTCTTTAAAATACATTTCATTTGATGTTGGCCAAATATCATATGAACTGCGAGGAAAAATCATTTTGTTTTAACTTTTTTAATATTTTAAAAATTTTGTTGTAACTTTTATTGTATTTTACCGCAATGCGGTGCCTATTTCTCATGATATTTAGATTTGAATTTGGAATATTTTGCATGTTTATATCAGAGATCATCAGAGTGACCTTTAAACTGATAATTTGTACCCCGAATAATTTGTTTAGTAGGTTGAAACTCAGAAGTTGCACACAGAAAAAAAATTGTCATTTGCCAACTAAAATTCGGTTACTACGACTAAAACAGTGTTGGTACAACTGAATATTGGTTTTCACAATAAAATCCTGTTAATGCAACTGAATTTTAGTTGATGCACACAAAGTATTGAGCAATTGGATTTAAATATGGTTGTACTAACCGAATTTATGGGTTGTAGCCACCAAAATACACGTTTTAATTCTGTTGGCACTTAGACGAGCTTTTTTTTGGCCGAACTTCACTTTTTGGCCGAACTCCGAAGCCGAATACTCGGTCGGACATTACTTATTATTGAATAGAAGCTTATCTTAAGATGTTCGATCAGACAGTCATGGCGAGATTCAAAAACAAATTTGTTAAATAAGTTTTGGGATTTTAGCACATTTAATTACTATAAATGCAATTAATGTTTATCCCGATGAAAATAAATTTAAATAACAAAAATAGTAGTTTTTAAAATTATGCTTAAATTCGTGCAATGATTAAAAATTTGGCAAAATATAAAAATAAGTTCTTCAATTTGCCCTTTTTTAATGGTTGGTCACATTGAATATTGTTCTTCTTAAAAATTGCAATGTATAGCAAATTTGTGCATTCTTTTAAATTTTTTTTAGCTGTTTTTTTTTAAGTTTAGAAAAAAATTAAAGGTGTTTGTTCACACCTTACAACAGTACTAAAACCATACAAATTTTCGTCTACCTGCAACTAACAGCTAAATCTTGTTGTGTTCTTTACATGCAAATGTAGTTTCTTCTATGGCAAGTTTTGTACTTATTGAGGAAGTCAAATTTGTCTTCTTTCCGCCACAGGTCTAACGAGACATTTAACCGCTGCTGAGAGTATTTTTTGTTGTTTTTGGTTCGTTTCGTTTGGTTACATCTTAAGGTTTTTTCGTCATATAATTTTGGAGTGTTTAGAGTATTTTTTTGTTTTTTTGTCCATGGACAAGGTGTCTTTTTGATGAATTGTTACTTACTTGTTGTGGGTTTGCAATTTTTGTTTAAAATACATCTTTACTGTTGCATACAATTCATTAATTAAATAGTATTTAACATCAACACCACATCATCATTAATATCAACCAGCAGCTAATGTTTGGACATTGTGGAATGAAAGTTCCAACGGAATGATAGTTATAAAGAAGATGG
Source organism: Delia radicum (assembly GCA_021234595.1). Lineage (NCBI taxonomy): Eukaryota > Metazoa > Arthropoda > Insecta > Diptera > Anthomyiidae > Delia > Delia radicum. The sequence continues at coordinate 3,791,567 of CM037852.1, forward strand.
GACATAACATCATGTTTTTGGTAAAGAAACTAGATCAATGAATGTATACTTAAAGTATAACTAGCACTTAAAATCTAAAAGTTTTTGAAATCACAAGGAATTTTAATATAATCCGAGGCCGAATTACGGCATTCGGAATTTGTTTCTATCAAGGATGTTATAGCTCGGCCCTTGATAGGAAATAAATATAAAACTTGTTAGTATAGTTGTAGTTAGTCAATAAAAGAAAACTGGCTTCGAACTATATCACTCTATCACGAATGATGTAATTCGACTACAAAAGTCATTCGGTTTTTCAATTACGCCCATATTACCATTGTTTTTATATGAGGTTTGTGGCTTTACTTAACGATTTTGTTGAATACTGATCAAAATATTAAACCTTGAGGCTTCTAAAAATGTTCATTCATAATATTTGCTCTACCCTATTCTAATTTGAGGTATATTAAATTATTTAATAAACTTGAAAAAATTATCATATCGAAAAATCTTTCCATTAGACTATTCAACTGTGGTTTTTGGTTACTAAGAGATCTAATCAAAAACAATCAGTAATAAGACCGCCGATCTTTCCATTACATTTACTATATTGTTATATGAGTTTTAAACCAAAAAATTTTTATATGAGTTTTAAACCAAAGTTACAATATTTATTTAGTTGGAATCCATTTATTTGTTTTCTGAAATATTTTCCTTGTCTTTCAAATACGACTGTACCAAATTGAACTGATATAAAGTATTTAATAGTCGTTTAAGATCTTGTTTAATTTTTTTACTTGTTTTCTTAGTTATTTTTCTTATAATTTTTAAAGTTCATTCATACGGGAAGTGTAAATGATTTCTTATGAATTAAACTAATAAAGACCAAAATTAAAACCAGTAGCCAGTCGAGTATTTTTCTGTAAAACTAAAAGAAGAATATCCACTTATAAAAAATATTGTTTAATAAATCACTTTAATAAACAAAAAACTACCAAAAATATTAAATAAAGTTAAAATTCAAAGAAATTTGTAAACTACCATCAAAAAATTTATGAATGAACTTAAAAAATTAAATTAAAGTTAAACAAAAACATATTTAACCAAATGTTAGGTCATAATATAATTTATAAAAAAAAAATTAATTAGCATGGGAATTTAATTTAACAAGAGTTTAAAGTGTAATATGTTTACCAACAATAAGTTATTAAACATATGTAAGTTATGGAAGGAAATAAGTACACTAAGAAAAAAAATTATAAACCGAACGGTGTTAATTTATATTTTAAAGATTTCTGTTCATTTTAAAGATTTCCTCCGGTGGTAGTAAAATTGGGACATATGATTGAGCTAAGACATTAATGGACGCATTTTTTACTATTATACCCCATTTGTTTCTCACTTTAATTGGAAATTAATATAAGGGTTTAGGCAGTAGGTTAGGACTTGCACCTCTTTTTGAGGCACCTCCGCCGGAGTAGCAGCCTGCATGTCAAATTTCATACTTCTCGCTCCTGAGAAAGCCGAAAGCCATAGTACACTGATAGAAATTTGTGCGTAGTATTAATGAATTTCTTCATTAATCCAATGAATTTTTTCATAAAAAAGTCCCCAAAGAAACGTTTCATTGAGGCAATGAAAGGCGTTTCATTAAATCAATTTTAATGAATGGTTTCATTAACCAAATGAAAATTTCATAAAGTATATGAAATTTTTTTCATTAATCCTAACCTAATCGTTATGAATGTTTCATGTGTTTAATGAATAAAATTCAAAGTTTGTATGAAATATTGTAATTAATATGTAATTTTTTATCGATCTGGCTTGGAATTCTGTAGAACGATCGATGATTATAGTCCACTTTTTGTAGTTAAATTACGACCATATTAGATAAAAATGTTAAATATTGTTAACAATGTTGCTAAAAACAAAAATTTATTAACGTTTAGCATAACGTTTTTGTGTAACATCGTCAAAACGATAACAATTTAGGTTTCGTTTTGAACCAAACTATCTCGTTTTTCTTAGAGAATCTGTTCCCTGGAATTTAGTGACCCACTATTCAAATTCGTCAAAAACTGTTGGCTCTAGGCAAATTTAATAAAAAAAAATTCATATCAGTTTTGTTTAATTCTATTTAAATGAAAATTTTCAGTTTTTTTTATTTCAAAATGATAGTACAAAAAAAAAAATTTTTTTATTACAAGTCAAAATTTTTATTGAAAAAAATTTTAAAATTTTTCATTGATTTATGAATTTTTTTTATGAAGTTATGAAAAAATCATAAAAAATTTTAATGAAAAAACCCCAATATTAATGAATTTTCATTCAGTTAATGAAATTTTCCATTAAACCAATGAATAGATTTTAATAAAATCGTTTCATTAATACTATGAAGGAAAATTCTATCAGTGTAGGGTAAATTTTCCCATTCTCCAGAAAACATGTGTTTTAAATTTCAGGATTCTACACTGAAAGAATTATTTTTCATGATTTTAATGAAACAATTTCATAGAATTTTTTTCGTAGATTCAATGAAGTATTTCATTATATCCAAGAAATTTAATTAATATTACGAAATTGGTCATAAACTTTGTTTCATAAAACTTCATAGTTTCATAAAAAAAATTCATTCGGTTTCATAAATTATCTCTCTATTTTTTTTTTTTTTAATTTTCATAATTTCATTAATTTTTAAAAATTTCAAACTTTAGTTTTAAAATTTAATTCACAAGTGTTCAACATAAAGTGCTTTGATTTAAGTATAGAGTTTTATTAAATTTGGACTTAATTGTTTAAAAAATCATATAAAGCGGTTCATTAGCTTAGCTCCAATGCATTTTCAAGACATTCATGAAAAGTTTTATTAATTCAAGGAAACTTCTTAATAGTGAAAAAATTTATGAAACTGTGTCATAAATTCTATAAACGCTTCATTGTCGGAATGATTTATTAGTTTTATGAAGATTTTGATTAATTCTACAAATACTGCATAAACATTGCTTTTAACGAAAACTGTTTCATAGATTTTATGAAAAGTTTCAATGGTCGAATTCCAGTGACAATTTTCATTAAAGCACTGAAGAAATTCAATACTGAAGTGAATTCTTTCTTTCAGTGTAGATAAATTTGCTAGGGCAGGTGTTTAAGGGGAACATCCTCGTTGAAGTATCGTCTAACAAGAAGATTTTCTTTGCGTTCCTTTACATTTCAATGAAATTTGGATGTTTGATACAGGGAACAAAATTAAAAAAACTTTCTGTAATATACATATATGGCCAATCTGATATTTAGGTGTTCAAAATCTGTCTCAAAGTTGTGCAAAACTTTTTATGAAATTTATTTTTAAATATTTTTAGTACTAAATATGTTTTATAGGTCTTCGAAATATTTTTCATTTCGTACCCAATTTGTAGCATTTTGTAACAGGCATACCTTTCATTTGATAACCAGAAAACTAAAATCGGTGTCAGATTTGAGTTTATTTTATAACCCCTAAATGCGATATTGGGCCGCTTTTAAATTAAACATGCTTATTATATCTGTACCTTCTATCATATTCAAAATTTTGTCGAAATTTGACGAAGCCCACTGAAAGACACTGCTTGTCTTTCTAGATATTTTGTTGTAATTCAAAGATCGACCTGCTTGGGCTTTTGGGCCAACTCAAGGAATTAGTTGGTTTAAATCAGTTTAAAACATCGGATAATTTTACCTTTTTACGATTTTTTTTAGCATTTTATTCAATGAAATATAATTATGGTATTTTTGGAGAGGTTATAAAAATCCTGCCAAATTTACATATATTGATAATTGTTAAAATTGGCAAGCATGTGCTGAAACATAGCCCTGGACATATCAAACTTGTTATATTGATTTTATATATGTTTATCGAATTTCGAAAGTTTTCGACATACTACTGAGCCAAATAATACCGATTTTCTTCGATCTCTTTCACCATCAAATCCTTGAAATGGGCACAAATAATTAAACAGGTTTTTTTTAGATTTTTTTCCTAGAGTTTTAGCTTGTAATATTTTCTTTATATTTGCTAGTATTCTTCTAATAAATTTCAAATATTCACCCTTTAAAAAAAAAGTGAAAAGTTGTATTTTGCTAAATTGTAGCTATATTTGTTGCATTTTGCGAAATGTGATATGTTTATAAATAATCATTTTAATGAAAATGAAAATTATTCAAATTCGAGGCCATACTCTATATTTCTTTATTAGGATATTGTCCCAACAAATAATCTATAGAGTTTTTTGTTTTCAAATTTATTATTTGACCCTTTCAGGAATGTGTTGATAGATCTATTTCGGGAATTTTCAAGGTTCCCATCATCAGAACACGTTTTGAAAGCGGTAACAATCCCATGCCAAACATCAAAACATTCATATAAACTAGTTTACTCACTACATGAGAACTAATATATGAGCTTGATGTTAAAGATTATAACCATTGATCAAAAAATAAATTGAAAACTTGTTTGTTATGTGCAAGGTCCACCTCTGGTGGATATTCAATATACGTTTTTTGTTTTTCTCTCCTTTTTTTATTTATAATTTATTTATTTATTAATTTTAATATTATAAAATAATATTTTTTACATTCCATATTACTCATACGCAAAAAGCGAATTTTTTTTCTGTTTTATAATTTCCTAGAACATTATCTAAAATTTCCTTAAAGTAACTGACTTTGTTAAAACTATTCATTAAAATAATGAAATGCTTATGATTAATTTTTTTTATTTCAATTCTATATTACTCATACGCAAAAAAAATCAATTTTAAACTTTTAAGATTTTTTGCTGATTAAACAGTTTTAGTTAGATTTCCAAAAAAAATTGGCTCATTTTAAACATTTACTACAATTTCAGTTTGTCTTGAATTACTATTTCTGTAAGTGTTTTTAATATAATTTCTAAAAAATATCTTGAAGTTTATTAACTAGTCTAAAGACCACCAGTAAGTACCTACTATGTATTTCTATGAAAATATAAGTATAAAAATTATATCTTTCAAAAAAAATGACTGATAAAATAATTTTATTACATAAACTTACAAAAAAAATTCCATATATTTATGATTTTATTTTGAAGACAACAACAAAATTAAATAAATTTGATTCCCATAACTATATTTAGTTGTAGTTGATGAGTTATAATAACATTTATTGCGTACCAACCAGTAGCAACAGTTGAAAAAGTAATAATTTAAAAAAATAAATAATACCGAAATTGTTAATGTATAATATTGTAATGACAATAAATTTAATGACAGTACAACTGCATACATGTGAATGACTTAAGATTGTTTTAATGTAGTAGTAAATGGTACAAAAATTACGGTAGTTGTGTTGATAGTACTGGTTTGTACAAGTTGACGTTTTTTAAACCATTTTTGTGTTAGTATGTGTTAATGGCTAAAATGACAAAAAAAAAATATATATAATACTCTACCAGACACTTGTTGATGAGTAGTTTTTGATTTTTTCATAAACTCCCGGTATATAAAGAAAAATTATTGCTTTCGTAGAAATCCACAAAATTTATTGTGGGAATATGATTTTTAAAATTTTAATTTTTCGATGTTTTATATGTTTTTAGGTTTTATTAGGCGACAGAGCGTGTAGTTCATATGATTGTTAAAGAAATAATAATAATTATAATTGTTTGAATGTTTTTATTTTTCTTAAGTTTAAGGGAAAATATTAAAAATTATTATTATTATTATAAACTTCAAGTTTAATTACAACAAGAAATTTAATTAAATTTCATAATAATTAATTATGAGAAAGTTTAAATTTTATAACAAACACTGCTATAATTTCTTTAAGTGTTTGAACACAGTTTGAACACTAAACATTAGGGCGCGTCGATTTTAAAATCGCTCAACGTTCAAGGAAAATCGTATTCTAGGGATCAAAATAAGAAACTTTGCCGAAGGAACCATACCTCTAAAACGAATTCTGATGTCCCGATTTTTGACCCTTAGGGTGAAATTTTGAAAAATCCCACTTTGACCCATTTAGAGTGCCCCAATCGAATCCAACCCAATCGAATATATTTATACTCTATTTCTTCCGGAGAAGAAATAGAGACCCTAATCTTGGAAAGACTCCTCCTACTTTCTGAAATATCTCTATCCCGAGATTTGTACATTTTGCTAAAAAAACACGGCTAACAAGGCCCTCTTTTAACTTAAATTTTAACCCCTAGAATGATGATTTATGCATTAATCTGCTAGCGCGTCTCCCGGAGAAGAAGTATCTCCCATAATCTTGGAGAAATTCCTCCTACTTTCTGAAATATCAAAGTGGGCTTTTTCAAAATTTGACCCTACGGGTCAAAAGTCGGGACATCAGAATTCGTTTTAGAGGTATGGTTCCTTCGGCAAAGTTTCTTATTTTGATCCCTAGAATACGATTTTCCTTGAACGTTGAGCGATTTTTTTGCCTCCATACAAATCGGCCCGGCCTACTAAACATACTTTCTTTTTAACTACAATACAATACACATTAACTAATTTTCTCGAGTGTAGTTTTATAGTATTAATCATACTTCCTTTAATATAGCTTTTAATGAAATTCAATATCAGTTTATTTAAGTTTTGCATAAATTTCATTGTGTTTATAATAAATCAATACATTTTTTTAATTTTTTCATTTTTATATTCCTTTTTCAGTAAAATTCGCTTCAAAATTTTATTTTATAATCATATGTACGCCTGCGCTTTCAAGGATTGGCTCTATAGTTTTTGTTGTAGTTTCAATTTTCAATAAATCTTATATTTCTGCATAAAATATTTATGCCTAAGATTATCAAAGATAAGGTGTATCATTTTTATGACTTTATTGTTTAAAGAATTATTCAATGATTTTTTTCTTGTTGCATTTTTCATCGTTGTAAAAGTGTCTGTCACATATTGACATGTTAGTCATTGTATATTAATTTGTATGTTTATATTATAGAATGTCAAAATAATGGCACAAAACATGAGACAATTTGTTAAAAATGTCAAATATATTTGATAGGCTGCGATAAATTATATACCCTCACATCCCTTGAGATAAAAGAAATTGAAACAAAGTCAAGAAATAAAATTTTTAACAAAAAACATTTCGCGGGAAAATATTTATGAGGAAAAAAAATCTTCGGAAAACATTTTTTCTAACAATTCCTTTGTGGATTTTTTCAATCAATATAATTTTTAGCGTTTTTTAAGGGCAACACCAAATAACTTCAATAACTGTGAATTAAAAAATATGTATGTAGTACATAATTGCAATTTGTGTGATCATTTTTGATCAGCCTGCTTATAATATGAGCAAACAATTGGATCAAAAACTAGTAACCCCTCTAGTCAGGCGGAATTTATTAGTCCAGCACTTTTCGATTAGTTACTAACGGAATGACACACTGATATATAGTGTGCAAATAAACTCACTTTTTTTTAGCCGAAGCCGTAGCCAAACTATGGCCAGATTTCAAATGTTCGGCCGAAGCCGTAGCAGAACTTTTAATTTTACTTTTGAATTTGAATAAAACGTAAAATTAAGTTAATGTTGGCAATGAAATTTGTTTAAAGTAAAACATATTTAAACATGAATAAATCTCAAAAAGGAAAGGTAATTTAAAATGTTCTTCCAAAAATATGAAATAATGGGTTCACGTATTTTAATGTTGTCTTTTGAAAAAAATGGGAATGCTTGAACTTTGTTATATTTAATAAAATATATAGCGAACTTAATACAAATTCTGGTGTTTGCACTCGAAATTAAAGATTTTATTCTGGAAATGTACTCAATTTCTCCAAACACAGGGAGTTCGGCCAAAATTTGGAAGAAGGCCGAACTTGGCCTAACATCACTTTTTGGCCAAACTCCGAAGCCGAATACTCGGTTGGACACTAATGATATATACCCACCTGCACATTAAGATGGAGTATATAAAAACATAATAGTTCGTCGTATTAAATTTTTTTTGAATAACATATTCATACTCAATTAATTATGTCATTCATTCAATTATAAGAATGATTAATATTAAAACTAAAATTTTTTATTGAATCCAACTTAGAATTTATTGATTAAGGCTGTGTTGTCCAACAGAATTTCAAATAGGAAGAATTTAAGAAATATAGGGGATTTTGGGGTGAAATGGTAACACACTTTTCTTAGCTCAAATGGTAACATACTTTTCCACGCAAACGATTTTTTTATACCATTCCTTGGACACATCTTACAGAACTTGTCAGCTAACCCATTTTTAAGCATTTTTTCAAAAAAGACATTTTAGGGTGGCAGCTTTTTAAAAATAGCCAGCAAAAACAGTGCTCCAACTCGAAACATTACTTTTGTTTGTGATGTGCCAAAAGTAATAGGTATAAAAAGGGAAAATAGAATGGGTATCCATTATCCTCTCGCTTACAAAAAGAAAACAAACAAAAATTGTAGCCATTACTTTTGGGACATCGCGAAGGAATGTAATGTTGCTAGTAAATAGCCTGGTTATGAAGCCTAGTTTTGCTGGGTAACAATGAATTCTACTGCAATTTATGTTTGTTTAAAAAAGAAGAACAAAAATAAAACTAACCCAACAAAAACAGACATTGCCAAGTAATTTAGCGTGTAAGTAGCGCACAAAGGGATTCACTAGTTGTCTATCTATTTACTAGCTTAATTACTTTTGTTCGCAATGTCCCAAAATTTATGGGTACTTCTATAACCCATTAACAGTATGTCATTATTTTATTTTTTAAAGTAATGCAATAAATGACCTATCATTATTTGGTAATCTGGACAGTAATGGTCTGTCATTACCAAGTTTTTGCTGGAAAGAAAATAAAGGAAAAATCAATACAACAAAAAAATTTTCATCCGAATATTCTGAGTTACACTGAACACAGGTAAAAAAGCTGGTTGTTATGTTTGCACAATTCAAGTAAATATACCTCTTGCATGTGTTGCAGTTTACAGAACTCGTTAGAATTAAATTTTATTGTCATTTCCTTTAAACAAATGCATATATACATATAGATTTTATACCACCCTTTTTCTTATTTTGATATCCTTTATTGTCTCTACCAAATCACTTTTGTCTGTGGCTGGCTTTGCTTTTTTTTTTTTTGTATTTTTGTGGAGTGTCTTAAATTAATTAAGATATTCACATTTACAAATATTCTACTAACACGACATAAATTTGATCTTACATTGACACAACATAAACACAACATAAATTTGATCTTACATCGCAAAAGCCCATTAAAACTTCACCCCAAATTGAACATATTCACAAAAAATGCTCATATTTTAAATAATTTGAAATTATTTACGTATATTAGTTCGTCATTCAAAAGATTTGTAAATAAAATGTATATTTATATATTTACCAAATTCAAAATGTTAACGAAAATGCAAAAACATAATCACAAAAACTGTATTTTAAGTCATAAATAGTTAAAAGTAGTTATATATATTTTAGACAGAAATTTCTAAAAATGCATTTATTTTTTGTATGTGTTAAAAAAGTAAAAATTTGGGTTTCTATTATGTTATCCTTCAAATTTAAGATACTTATTAGTTGCTAACATTAAATTGACATATCCATGTCGGCAAGATCACACCTAAATTTTAAACTTAAAAACAGATGTGTTAAAGATTTTTGTTTCTTTTTTTTAACAAAAAGACACCGACCCTATCCTGACATTTTTAACAATGCTAAAAACATACATCCTCTTAAAAACTCAAAACAACGATCTGATAAATTTTATGGCCCTCCCAACAAGAACAATAAATAAAACCAAGTAAATCAAATCTTTTATATGAAAACTCATAAAAGTTAGTAAATAATCAACACGCGCTTATTTGAAAATAAAAATTGTTTGGAACATATTCGAAAATTTTCTTTAAACAATTTACATAGATATTGTTAAATTTTATATTAAAGTAAACAATATGGCAGGTTAAAAAGCAAACAATTTTTAAAACATTAAATATTACCAAAAAAAAAAAGATGAAGAATTGAAGTTTGATTAGTAAATCATTTACTCATTTATTGTTTACACTGTTTTTTAAGGTTTTTTTTTTTGGTGATTCCAAATCATATTTGAATATTCTTATTGTTTTTGTTGGTTATCGTATAAAAACATATTATTATCATATCAGTTTGTAAACAAGTGCTTATACAAATATGTTTGCTGGGTAATTTGAATGCGTTTCATATACACTTGGAAAAAAAATCTTTAAATCTAGCTGAAACAACATTGAATTAAATACATAGGGATTTGAATACAATCTGCTAGCAAGTTTAGATAGCGAAATTAATCTAGTTGATTAAAGTAAATCCACATTTTTAATCTTCCTCATTTACATATGCATGTTTTGACAGTTGAAAGTTTAACTTGACAGCTAAAAGATTAACGTTGTCAGTTTAAAATACCAAGGTGGCGGCGAACGCGATCTGGCATAAGATTAATAATAAAAATGTCGGCATTAGCGAAACTTTTCTCAACAGTGCCAACATATTTTTGTGTCAGCGTTTATGTATGTTTTTTAGAATTGCCAACCGTCGTTTTACCAAAAAACGGTTGCACACAAGTGGTAGTATGAGTACAGAGTCGTTTAGAAATAGTAGCCAAATAAAAAGTTGAATTAACTGTTGAACAAAAAGATTAAAGTATGGTTAAATTGATTTGCTCGATTAAGCAGTTAATCCGCTTTTTACTAGATGATATTTTCTGTGTAGTTTAGATGTGGCTCTTTGTATTTTTAAAATTCAAAAACATATTCTAAAATGTTGACATTGATTTAACTATGATTTTTTTCTCGGTGTTGTGTTGCATACTTTAGATGCCATGTAAATCTACATTGTACAATGAATGCGGGTTCTTTTCTTTAGTTTGTTGTATTTCTTTATGTATGACATGCGTCCATCATTTTTATTTGATTATTTGATTTTTGTATGTTAAACATGTTTTTAACTTATTTTATAGCTGCTGCATTTGTTTAAATGTTGTTTATTTGTAATGTATTTGTTTTTGTACAAAATTATTTTTATATCTTGTGGGTTTTACATAAATATTACAATTGTTATTCTCAATTGTAGGCGTAGGGTGTTTGTTTAAGAATTAAGATAAGTTTGGAGTAGATAAGCATAAATCGAATCTTGAAAAGTACAAGATATGTTTTTAAAAGAAATCCGAAGACATTGCATTATAGAGATAATGCAACGTTTAGATGGAAAATTGGATTGACTGCTTAATTTCAGTGGTAACATATGCAGTTAATTCACTTTAACTAGATTAACTTTTTAGTCTAAACGTATTATTAGTGGTGGTATAAAAGTGAAATTAAAATTTCGCAGTTTTTAACTTTCGCAGTTTTTACATATATTTTTGTGACGTTTAATGGAATTGAGTTTTGAGAACAGTATTTAAAAAATTTTATAATTTTATACAACGGGATACGAAATCACAAACGTATAAGGAATTGGCGTAATTTTTTTTTTTAATTAATGCGCTCTTTTCGCTAGCCTAACCTGAGTTTCTTAGTAATAGCACCTTCGAGTGAAAAAGACATTTTAAAATTTTTTAACGGAAAAATTTTACAAACTTTATAAAAATAAAAAAAAAAATGCAGAAAACTTTAATTTTTTCTTTCCTAGCGGGTACAGTTACAGTTTTTTTCCAAACACATAATCGCGGTCTTCTTTTTAAGCTCTAATATATAACAAACATTTATTTGAGTGTATTTTTATATTTTTTGGTGGTGTAGTATTTAATTTGAAATGTCATAAACTTAATGTAATCTCTACTTTAATGTAACTTTTATCAATAGGGAGTTTAGACTGCGAAATTAATCTACTTTATTAACATAAATCCACCTTTTAATCTTCCTCGTTTAAATATGCATTTTTTTTATTAACTTGACAGCTAAAAGATTAACTTTGTCAGTTTAAAATATCAAGGTGGCGCCGTTAACGATACGGCATAAGAGGTGCAAGGAAAATGGCGGCGTTAGCAAAAATTTTGCCGACGGCGCCAACATTTTTTTTGCTGAAGCCTTTTAACGACAGGTAAAAACCTGACTTTGTATGAAGTTATTGAAGCGTTGCCAACCGAAATTATATAGAAACACAGAGTTGCACACAAATAGTAGTATAAATACAGAGTCGCTTAGAAATAGTAGTCAGATAAAAAGTTTGTTTAACTGTTAATCAGAAAGATTAAAAAATTATTTAATAGTCCTGTTTAGCGCTTAACTAAGCATTTTTATAAGATTACCCTGTCTGTGTGAATTCCCTATAAATCCAAGCTAAGACTGTAATGATAATATTTTTAATTTACTTTAAACTTAAATAAATGAGTACACGAAAGGTTATTTATGTCATACAGAAAAGCATTTGAAATTATTTTTGCTCAAAGTGTAGAAAATTTGTTATATTCCTAATTTAAATCGTTAGCTTTTTAAATCGAAAATTCAAAGCTGCCGTTTATCTTCGTGTTCCTCAAAATTTTGAATCGTTGCATTAGATGCCCATATACACAGAGAGAATTTCAGTGGACGAAAAATAATGAAATTTTTCAGAAAAATAACGAAAGTTTTCGTCATAAGGTAAACGAAAAAATTCTGACAATAATGAAAAGCTACATGCTTTTTATGAAACAAGTTTTTTAATGAAACTTTTTTATTGAGTAAATGAAACTCTTAATAAACAATAGTATAACAAAAGTTTCAAAGAAGTTTCAGTGCAATTCCATTGATCCTATGCAAAAATTTATTAATGTCATGCAGAAAATCCTCTTAGTGTAAGCAAGCTATTCCTTTAAACTTTGAAATAAACTACTTCAAATTAATCAATACAATTTGGGATTGAAATCCAGTAATCCTTAAGCTGTAAAAGTTTTGTAGTTCACACAAAATTCTCTTAACATGTTTCTAAAGAATTAATTCTTATTTTTATTTTTTTTTTTGCTCAGCTTGAAATCGTTTGATTTTGGTGTTGTAGCTTTTCCTTTATAAAGATAAACAGCCAATGGCTTAAATATTTGATCCATTTTAAGAAATGTCGAAAAACATGTTTAAATGTCAAACTTAACGAACAAACTATTAATTAGCAAATCAAAACTTAACAGCAACAAAATTTCACACACCAAGTAAATCGCACACTCATACAATATTCACAGATCAATGAGAAATCCATGAAAGAATATTTCCAGCAGAACAAGAAGAAAAAAATACCTTTAGGATCAAAGTCAAAAATCAAATTAAAATCGTTTTGTGTGTAAGAAACACACAGAGGTCTTCTTTTTCTTCTACTTTGTCTTGATAAATATTTTTTTCTTGTGGCATAATCAAAAGATGTCAATCATAAGTTATACGCGCTTTTCCACTGCATTAACTGCAAAAATTATAAAAAATAAAAAATATGTTTGTATGTTCTTGAATACTACCATCAGTTAAATATAAATCTAACACATTTCATTCAAGGATTCTTATTTTTTATCTTCGACTATAGAAAACAAGTATTGGTATTAAGCAATTCTTTTTTTTTATTTCTTGCAAAACTGTTTAACCCCTTAATAAACTTTCTTCGAACTTTTTATATCTATTTCAATTCCAAATCGTATTTTTTTTAAGAGTTAAAACTTTTGAATTTTGTCAAAAACTTAAAGTATTTTCTTAATGATTCCCCTTTTTATCAAGAATAGATTCCTTGCGAATTTTTTGACAAAAATTGTTTGGAAGATACTTTGGTTTTGGTATGCATTTAAAGTAGATTTTATAGCCTAATCACTCCCTCTAGTTTTGGTATAATTAATTGAAATTGAAACTTTGACGCTTTGTACGTACTTTTTTTTTAATTTAATTTTTTTGAATTAACAAGTCAAATATCTATAAAAAAAATTTTACAAAATTTTGATTGTTGTTTTGGAACTATTTTAAAGAATTTTTTACAAAACGTTGGTATTTTTATCTAGTTTTTTTAAATTATTATTGGACAACTCTAATCGCTCAAATTTATATGTTCCTTTGCTGATTGATAGAAAAAATCACATTTTTGATATTAAAAACAAAAACGGATTAATTTTCGGCATACTTCCATTTTTACAAATCTTGTTTCGATTAATAAATTTTCAAAAAGTGCATGTTGCATACAACATTTTTTCGTTTTCTAAAAGTTTTCTTATATGTATTCATCGATAACACTAAACCGCGTTTATTGCGCCGGTCTTTCTTATATTTTAAAAATTTGTTTCTTAAATAAAGTGATTTCAAAAAAAGCGAAAAAATCTTTTTTCAAATTAGTTTATGGCAACCCTGGAATTACAAATTAAAAGATTTTGTTTCGTTTGTTACCAAGGCATCAAATTTTAATATGCTTTTACTGTGTTGTTGTATCACCTTCCTATCAAAAGTTATGGGGTCTTAAAAATGTATGTGTATTTAAAGACACGTTAGTAAAACATGGGTTAACAAATGAAGTCTGTTTGTGGATCCATAAATTTAGTTGGGGGTTACAAAAGAAATTTTGGTAATAAATATATTGGCTCAATTTTGATTTTTGCGTTAAAAATATGTTTCCAAGTTTTTTGAAAGTCTTTTGTTTGAAAGCTTTTTTTTTTTGTATTCGATAGATTTTGTAAAATGGGCCCATAACCTATTACAATATTAACATTTATACTACAGAAGTTATAACAAACAAGGATTTCTAAATGGGTTAATCAAACAATGTTATGTATGTGAAATTGATCAATTTCAACAGATTCATAATCTCCTGGTAGAATATTTATAGTTAAATGTTTTATGTCAATCATTTCTATGGTAGATCTTTTATACGCATCTGAGTGAGAAGTGTTGTTTATTTGATGATATAAATTTTTGTTTGTTTGCTTAATCTGAGAGCATTTAAAACACTTTTTATTAGGGATTTATTAAAGTTGAAAGAATTTGATTGATAAAATTATTAAAAAGAAAATACAGTTATAGTTAATTAAATTTCTAGTTGTTGAACAGTTAGTTTAGCTTCTGAAGTTTAAGCTTAAAATAAGCTGTAATAACAAGAATAGCTACTGTTATTTTCAGTTAAAAGAAGTTAACATTTTTTAATAGATCAGAATAAGTAAGTTATATGAAGAAAAGATTGAAATCGATATAGCAAAGACACGAACCCTGCACATGAAACGGTCTTCACACTTAAACACAATAAATGCTCTTAAAATACTTGGATTTTCTAAATGTAAAGTGGAACAAAAACTAGAATATCGTATCCAAAATAACATTAGAATACTTTGATCTTTGATCGATGTATTTATTGATTAAACCTGTGCTTATCAGCAGCTTTATTTTGTTAGTGTATATAAATAATAACTAAACATCTTGGTTACAAGCGTAAATGGAAAAATAAGGAGTGAGATCGAAAAATTCCCGACACACTATTTTACTTATAATATAAAGGTGTAAAAGTGAACTTTTTCTTATCAAGTTATTTTTAAGAAGCTTGGCAGATTATGTGTGCAAAATATTTAAGCGATCGGCCAACTATTTCGCTTACAAATAGAATGTGAACAAAAAGTGATATTACTCACTTTTTGTGTTTTTCGCATCTTTTTTATCTTAAGTGCAAGGAGTGGAATATTTACAAAAAAAAGTGGCGGTATTTTGAACTTGTTTTGTAGCCTTCATTAAGAATTTAGAAGAATCTTAATATCATTTGATTGTTCTAAGTTCTGGACAATTAAGCAATTCTTTTTTTTTTTTGTGAGAAATTGAAGAATTTTTTGTAAAAAAATTACTTTCTTTGTGCACTTACTTTTTGTTCAAATTTCATTTTTAAACAAACTAATAATCCTATTACTCTAATATTTTTTACACATAATCTGACGACTTTTTAAAAAAATGTCTTGATCCAGTTGATTCAGTTTTATTTATAATTGAAAATGATTTCGGAAATTTTTAGATCTCACTCCTTAGTAGAAAATTGTTATCGAGAGATGTCATTTTTTTATTTAAAAAAATCAATTTTGCCTATTTTTAATGGAACTTTTACAATTTTTGATGGAATTTTTATTTTTGTATGCCCCGGTAGGCTAGTTGGTAGCATGCTGGCTTATCAGTGTGGGAGTCGTGGGTTCGATTCCCACCAGAGGTACTGGTCTGTTTTCGCTACAACGCGCCGAAAGCCATAGTAGCTAGTGCTCGGTTAGGGTAATAGTATATAATTTTTAATTATATGATTATTAATTAATAAAAAAAAAATATATATTTTTTTTTCTATGTTGATGACCAAATGGAAAACTTTTTCCCTGTGCCAAAACTAGTTCATCAATTGTATATAAATTATGAGAATCTGACCGTTCGGAACTAGAATATTTCAAATACACAAATTTCAAATATTTACTTAAAATATAAAAAATGTAGTATTACCAATGAAATACAACTACTCTTATAAAAATTTTAATGTCGGGGTTGCCATATTACAATTTAAATTTTTATTTAAAAAAAAATTCAGTTAACTCAAAAAAATTGTTTTTCTAATTTTTGAATACAAATTTGTCCAAAAAAATACACAAAATAGCATTTTTCAAATATAATTTAATATAACCCTAAATGAGCGAGCTTGAATTTCAAACTATGATTTTAGAGAAATAATGTATGTTCCAAAAATAACGTTTAAAACGTATTGTCCTGAAATTACGGGACACTTGTCTTGATTTACGTCTTTCCAGGGTTTGGCATTTTGAACTTTTAATGGGATTATTCATTTTTGTTGTTCTTAAGACGGTCTTCTATACAAAATAGTGTCCGACCGAACAGTTCGGCCAAAAAAGTTTAGTAACGTCATGATGCTTGTTAGGAAAAGACCTAACCACGTGCTTGTTTACTAAGAAGACAAGAATGGAGCAAAATTGGTGATTAATAGGTTTTTTGTTAAAGTTCTGCCTATTATGGAGGCTCTAGCTTTTGTAAAACTTCGGGTTCTGATGAGATCTTTAGCCAGATCGAAATACTAGTATCAACCTAGCTAATATGTTTGATTTGCTTTATTTTTGTAAATATACGGAGGTTGAAAGCTCGTTATAAATTGAAAATAATATATGTTGTCTGTTTTTTGATATCTAGAGGCAATGATGACAAATTTTGGTATTAGAAACCTGTTTGTTGAGCCGATTTAATTCGATTTTGTGTATAAAATTTAAGAGAAAAGCCGAAGTTTAGCTATAAAGTTAAAAGTTCGGCCGCCGAACTATTTTCAATTTGGCCTAACTTTTTGGAGCCGAACAGAGAATTCATTGCTTAACTACAGACTTTTCTTCAAATTTGACACTCAAAATAGCATCTAATCAGCCCAATAAACATTTTTCCATCCGCCAAATTTGTCCATAATGCTTTAAAATACCGAATACCGACCAAATGCTTTTTCTGGCTGAACTGTTCGGTCGGACACTAATACAAAACATTCTTTGATTTTAGAATAGATACATTTATTTTTCATAAAGGGACAATATTCATAATATTTCTAATGGAGAATAAATTTTATTGTCAAAATTTTTTAGATGAAGTGATATTCTCGAATAATTTTATGTATAGTCATATTTCCCAGAATCTTAACGTTTTTAAATTTTTAATTTTAGAAGTAGTTTTTTTTTAAATTTTCTACTTTTGAAAGAACTTTGGAAAAGCTCTCAGCTCTATTTATTTTTTATCTGATTTAGGGTTTTTTTACAGTGTACTAATTTCATTTTTCTGAAATACTTTTAATATTACATTTTGTTATATTTTTTTTTCTTTAACAACATCATGTTACGCATATTAATTATGATTTAAATGAATCATTTTCTTCTCGTATCATACAAGCATAATACAATAAAAATTAGACTTTCAATTTAATAAACATTTTGTTAAACACTTTTTTTTCTGTGTTATTAATAAATTGTTAACGCTGTTTATAACTTGATTTAGTAATTGTTATTTTAACTGTCAATTTCAAACTTAAAAAAGTTTGACAGCTAATTTTGCATAATTGTATAAAGTTACCAGCCATGCATAACAATTCAATACGATAATAATACTTGACGCTATAAATAAATACTCGTAAAACAAACAAATATTGAGTTTAAAGATTGAATTGAACAACATGTTAAATTTTTGTTAAACATTGATTTATTGGATTTTGTACCATATACAGTTTTTTTTATTGTAATTTTGTTGTTATTTTTGTATTGAATTTGGTTTAAATGTTAATTGAATTGTTTAAATAAACAAATATCATGGGAAGTTTCAAAATACAAAACAATTTAACCATATAATTTCAATTTTTTATTAACAATTAGAATTGTGTCAATGATGGGTTATGAATACAAAATTATATATAATGAAAGATTTCTGGTAGGGAAAATATTGATTTGAGTAAATAAATGGTGTAAAAAATGAAAGCTTACAAAATGTGTAAAAAAAATCTTTCAAAACTAAAATCGCGCCAGTTAAAACTTATTAACTAAAAGAAAGAATTCTTATAAAGAAACAAAGATATATTTTAAGAAAATCTATGAATAAATTACAAAATTATAGCATATTATGTACAGCTAATGTATGAAAATATTAATAGAAATATACATAACTGTATGCTTTCGAATTTTTTCCCTGACTTTGATATTTTTCAAACATAGTCTCTAAAACGTTGAAAAGGTATTTTAAGGAATTTATTTTTTTAAATTGTATAAAACCTTAAAAATGTGTAAAAAAAATGAGTATAAATAAAACCTAACCGAAAGGCTGAATCCTTATAAAGAAAATAATATATAAGGTGGCGCAAAAGTAATCCTCCTATCAGAAAATGCTATACATAATAAATACATAATAAAAAAAAAAACATCGGAAGGTTATTTTTGCGCCACCTTATATATTTAAAGAAAATTCATAGATAAATTACAAAGTTATGGCGAATTATGTGCATGCAATCATATAAAATTTTCAATATAGAAAACAGCACTGAATTTTCCCATTTTTTAAATTTTGACGATATTTCCAATATTTCATCTTAATGTACACTGATAATTAAATTGTACTGAAAACGGTCGTAAAATAAACGAAATTATGTTGATTTGACGAAAATGTTTGTTAAGAAATGTTGAGGTTAAGAAGAAGAATAAACGTTTTTCTCTAAAATTTATAAACACTATTAATTTTTACATCAGACTAGACTAGTTTCTGCCTTTTTTTTATGGACAGGCTCATCAGTGATTTTCCATTTAAATTGTATTATTATTTGTGTCTTATAATTGTCAGATTGTCTCTATATGATAAATTTTTCAACAACCTACGGCTGTAAGAATCAAACCTGCGCTCATCTTACATTACAAACGTGACATTACCAAGTCATGGCCGTTTAGCGATCACACCCAAGTATGGCCTCGAATCTATTGCAGCTAAATTGCAGTTTTCTTTCGTATTAGCTTTTTCTGTTATTGTATATTACACTCAGAAGTGACCAACACTGACAAACACAAATATTCTATTTTTAGATTTTTGTTTATTTTTCTAATCTCCTCCGTCTCTGTTTCACAATGTTACCAGATTGACGAATGGATTTTACGTTCAGGGTTGACAACTTTTGCGTTTTAAGTTGAGACATCGCCATAGGGCAAATTTTATAATGTATTTTAGTTTGTTGTTTTAATATTTATTTCGTATTTTTCTGCATAGATTATTATGTTTGTATAGAACAGTGTTTTAAGGAAATTTTTTCAAACGTTTATACGAAATCTCAAATTGTATCTTATAAAAGGCAATGTGTGTCTATAAAAAATACAACTCCATGTTAGCCTTCAGTGCAGTATTGTATTTATTTTCATTAATTTCCTTCGTTATTTAATATTAATTCATTTTAAATACTGATCGTATTTATGACTTGTTGACTACTGGTTTTTACAGCTGTTTGTCATTTACTTTTTAAAATAATCCATTATTTTACACTTGATTTTTTTGACATTTAAGCGAAAACTAAGAGAGTTCTAAAACTTTGTATTAAAGCTGCTGCCATCCAATGTGTGGTTGTTTTCTTTACAAGCCACATAAGTTTAAATTCAATTGCCGCCCGACATCAAGTGATACTTGATGATATAAAAAAAAGTATTTAAAAAACCAGCAGCAAACTTAGCTCATCCTAAAGTAACAGGTTGAAAAATAAGGATTAATGTTTGTCTTCACCTTAAGCATAAGACAACACCAAAATACTTTAAATAAAAGAAATTCATGGGGTAAAAAACACCAACAAGATAACAAATTGGAATTATGAAAATTGTCAAGTCATCGGCATTTATTTGATAAAACGACTACATGATAATAACAACAACAAACATATGGACCCGATGGACAGAAAAAACCCAAAGCAGAGTCCTTATCTTTGAATTCAAGCTACCTTTAACATTACTTCTTTTTAAACATCTTCTCCTAAACGAAACTGCGCAGCTTTGAAAATAAAATTACGTGGGCTTTTCTCAAGACTCATGTAAATACTTAAGATGTTGCTTACACTCAATTAAAAAACTTAGTTTCGAAATTTGTGAAGAGTTTTATATCCCAATTTACAGTTTTTGTACTAATTTTTAGTAAAAAATTTTTTACTAATTTTCGTTGCTGATTTAATTTGTAAGCTGCTAAAATTTGTAATAGTTTTAACTTATTTGCCTTTTCAACAGTTGACAGCAAAGTTTTTTTTAAGCTAAAAATTTTTATAATCTAAAATATAAAAAATGGCAATGGATAATGAAAATAAACTCTTATAAAAAAAAATTTACTAACTTTTAGTACAAAATTTACGGATTTGCATTGGAATTGAAATGGATTTTCCTAAAAGCTTTTCTAAAAATTTTTGTCAAATTTTAGTAACATTTACAAATTTTTTCTACGTTTTACAAAACTTAGCTAAACGGTCTTTTGTTCTAAAAATAGTTAATTTGTCTGTAAACTTACATATTTTTTTCTGTAACTTTTACAGACTTTTTTGTTTGAGTGTACACCGAGAGCTAGGGGGACTCTTTTTGTTTTGTTTTCTTTTGTAGTTTAATCATTTGTATTTTTCAAATGTCAATTTGACAGACAATATGACGACCAGTGTCTTAACATATTGCTACTGTATACCAGTTTGTGTAAGAACAACTTCAAGTACCTACTTTTTTTCATATGTTCAAAATTTAATATCTCTAAAGAACAAGTGTTTATTTGTAGCTTACTGAAAGATTTCAGTTTTTTGCGATTTTTATCTTTTTTATTGGGAATTAAAAAAATTGATGCATAATTGATTATAAAGTGTACTTAAAAGGTCTGCCTGTTATATTCTTAAAGCAAATCAGTGTTGACAGCCTATAAAGTAGTTTATCAAAAGATGCTGAAGTTTCTTTAGAAAAAAAATTATTAAATGTCGAAACGTTTTTTGTTTGTTATCGATTAATCGCTTGACCAGCATCTTTTGATCATGTTAAACAGTTTAGCTTCCTTTTTTAATATTTTCATTTGAGTTTGTTTTTATTTTTTCAATAAAAATATTGCTGTGTAATTGTTGTGAAGTAGCTAAAGACTGACTGGTGGGTTACAAAAATCCAACAAATAAAAAAAATTAAGAGAGTGTGCGAACTCATGTTGCTACCAATCAACCATTCAACCGTCAAACATATGTAGTATGTGCTGCTAAGAATCAGGGTTGTAAAAGTTTCGAATAATAAGTAATCGTCTTAATTTAGATGTTAAAGACTATATTCAAACCCGCTTGATTAAGCTGTTCCGAGAGTTTTATTAATTTCAATATAACATTAATCAGACTTTTTTTAAATGGCAAATCTTTTCTGAGAGCTTTTAATAAACCAAAAATTAAGACAGAGTTTTTATTGAAGCAACAATTAAGCTCTTCACAAAACCTAGAAAAATCGTCCAGAACTTCAAAATTCTTTTGTGATATTTTTATTCAATCCACGCTTAAGCTCGTTAGTGAGTTTTTAATTAAGCTATTAAAATCCCATCATTAATAATTTCATAGACTTAAATTAAAACACTATAAAGCTTTTAAGGTTGCTTTAAATAATAAAATAAAAGACCCTTTTATAAAAGCGTCATTTACATTTTAATCATTCTACAATTAAACTTTTCAAAGATTTCGATAAAGCTCTTCAGAAATCTGTTGAGGAAGTATGGTAAATCCCTTAAATAACTCCATCTTTAGCATTTTACAGACATTTTTAATAATTCACGTTAAACTCTTCAAAATATTTTAATTACTAAGCCTTTCGAAAATATTTTAAGAAACTTATTTTAACTTATAAATAGCCCCAACATAACCACTGCAGTGAACCTTAAATAAATCTAAGAATAAAATTTTCAGAGAGCTTTTCAAAAAAATAAGATTTAAGGTCTTCAAAAGCTGTTTATATAATAAATTAAGAGAGCACCTTTGTAACACCAACTGTCCTAAATCCTTTATTAAGATTACGAATTAGACCTTAGGAAAGTTTTAAAAAAATCCCCTTTAGAAACTCTTTAATATTCCTACTAATAAGAAGTTTCTCAAATTCTGCTTCTTTTAGCGACTCAATATTATCGACGATTGTATTCAAAGTTGCTCATACTTAAAAATCTACGATTGCATTCAGATTTTAAACTTAAAGTTTTTCTGAAAAAAAAAAGGATCAATTAATCGAATATTTAATCGATTTCTATCTACATCACTAACTCATACATATATTTTTATATAGAATTGAGAACATATGCATATTAAAAGCTCTGGCAGATTCTCATTTAATTTCCTTTTTCTTAAAGCGGCTGGCTTGTCAAACTTCTACAACATGATTGATCGATTGTTTGTGTCTGAGTTTATGAGGTAGTAGCTTCTTACCAAACATGGTGCTGCTGCCGTTTATTGTTACTAGTGCTGCAACATCAAATTGTATTGTTTTTCATTAAAGCTCTCATGTGAGGATTTATCGAAAGTTTTATTAATTCTAACAGATCGATTAAACGATTTAATTCTTTTGTAAAAAAAAAATCATTAAGAAAGGTTAAATATGAAATGCAAATTTAACTTTTCGTATATGATATATTTTTATACGAGTGGGTATTTTTTTTAAATTGTTATACATTTTTTTTCAAAAATCCCACAAGTTCAGGGTTTTTTTCATGTCTAAATGTATGTAAATTTTATAACTTTTTTTTTCTTCAGGCATTTTTTTTATCAAACTGTTTGTATTTTTTAATTTTCCCATGATTTAATACTCTGCTGTTTGTTTTACAAATTCAATGTGTAATCGATTTGTGTAAATTTTTAATATTGTCTTAACAAGTTGTATCTAAACTCCCTATTTCATGTATTTCGTTTTATACTCCGACAATTAAAAATTCTGCAAACGTTTTTGCTTGAACATAAAAAATCAACAAATAAATACTCAAAACAATCACAACAATCAACATTTAAACACTTTGACAATGTGCCGCGCCAATATTTTTTTTGTTTTGCCAGGCCATAATTTAAATAAATTTAGAATCGATAACAATAATATCGAAATACACTTGGAGAATTTTTATTTAATATGTGTCTATTATAAAAAAAAAATAGATCGCTTTCTGTGTGTCAGTTTACTTTAAAAATTTGACAACATAACTATTGAATTTTCTGGTTAATGAGTTATGCCAGAAAATTTGCTTTAAAGCACAATTTTAAATAATCCTAAATTTCCACGAACGCTTGAAATTACCAAATTTCCTTTAGAAATCTAGGAGATTCCTTTGAAATGCTAAAATTTTTTCAAAATTCCTCAAATGCCCTTTGAAATTTGCAAATTTTCTTAAGAAATTTACAAGATGTCATAGAAATCATCAGCTAAGGCTAAATATGAAAATTTCCTCAATCTTCTTTAAAATTGGAAAATTTCGTTTATAAATGCCAGAGCTGTTTTTAAAATCATTCAGAAATCTACGAGCTTGCTCTTAAATCCGTCAATTTAATCTGTAAAGCCAAGAGCTTTCTTCCAAAATTTCCTTTAAAAAAATCCACAAGCTTCCTTTGAAGTTTCCAAGTTTTCCTAAAAATAAACGAATTTTCTTTAAAATCTTGGAAGTCAAACCTTTTATATATTGGACATCAAAAAGCTTTTAAGACTTTGTTAAATTTGGGAATCTACTGTTTACTCACACATTCTAACCTTTATTATTATACAAAACTCTCAGACGTTTTTTCGTTTAAAAATTAATGAGTCTCTCTGATTTTGATGCATTTGAAACCCGTTTTGAGTTCAAAAAAAAGCTTCCAATTTTTCCTAGAAATAAACGAATTTTCTTTAAAATCTTGGAAATCAAATCTTCAATATCTTGGAAATCAAAAAGCTTTTAAGACTTTGCTAAATTTGGGAATCTACTATTTACTCACACATTCTAACCTTTAGGATTATACAAAATTCTGAGACGTTTTTTCGTTTAAAAATTAATCAGTTTCTCTGATTTTGATGCATTTTAAGTCCGCTCTTAGTTCAAAAAACAAACAGCATGCTTTCCCATCAAAGATGTCGAAAAAGTAAAACTCCAACTTAGCTTATGGACTTTAGTCTAAAAACTCTTATATTAAAACAACTGCAGCTTTACCAAAATGATTGACGTTTGCCAATGTTTTAATAACACAAACTCAAACTGAAACGCTTTCAAGGACTGACATTTGATTATTGGCTTCCGATTTGTTTTAAATTACATACACATGTCGAGGGGCAAAATTCGCGATAGCCAACAAACTATCGAATGCAAAAACCATGAGTTTTAAAAGAAACTGACGATCACAATGATCATTATAATGGAGTGATGTTACGAAGAACTTCTGCCACAGCAGCCATAAACAGCCAACAAACTCTAAACTATATAATAGAGAGAAAAATCTGCATTAAAAACTGCTGCATAAGAAGTCAAATTAAATGAAATTGAAGCCACACTTTTGTGAGAAATACAAAAAAAAAATTCCAAAGCTTTTGAAGTCATTTATTTCCTTCAGTTAAGCGAATTAAATATATTGGCGGTTGAATTCAATGCTGATATAAATTATATAAAGGACACCTAATCCTTGATTAACAGCCCAAGAGCAATAAAGTATGTAATATATGGGAATCTAAGGAGAAGCCTTGCATGTTTGTTTTATAATTTAAATAGACTATTATAGTGAATAGCCGTTAAACGAGGGTTAGGTGCAAGTAGTTTGTTTGAATGACGTTTTAAACCAATTCAATTTGTATCATTTTAGGTTGGGGTTCGGTGGTCGTTTTAGTTTGGCAAGCAGTTATTAAACCATTTTAATTTTTTTCTTTTTGTATTTTGATTATACCTCCAACTCCATGAGATCGATTGCTAAGAATTGTAAATATATATAAACAGCCAAACAAAATAATGTTTACTGGCTTGTCTTTCAATCTGTCTATCCATAAACAACAGATCGTGTACTGTCTTACTTGTCAGTTGCCATTACTTTTGGATTTTCACATCACTTGCTTCAAGACAAGTTTTAGTTCCAACAAATGGTCATATAAGTTGGAAGGAAACATTGAGTTAATTTTTTATATATTTTTTTTTTTTGCATTTTAGTATAAGTTAAAGTTTTACTGGTTGATTGACATTTGAAGAAAAAACCAAACACGCCTACTTTAAGTTTATGGTATGGATTGTTTTTTAGGGTGTAACTTAACAAAAATCAAAAAGAAGACAAAAAATATCTTCAATGGTATTCAATAATGACTATATTTTTATTTGATGCAAATGACAACCATTTGAAAATATTTCTCCAGGTTAATAAGTGTATTTTCTATTCAAAATCGAAAACAGCTGAAACAATATATTTCAAAGTCCCACCATAAACTTATAATTTAGGTTAGAAAGTCGTCATACCCAGTGATCAAGTAGATTTTTAATGCAGATCCGGTTATGCCCAAATATTGAGGTTCCCTATATATCCAATCACTCGTCCTGCCACAAAACTCTAAATTTCATAAGGGGATGAAGTGTATTCGCCAAGGAATTGTAGACTTTTGCCAGTAGGCTTAGGACCTATTCTCAATCCTGAAAGAACTTGTCGAAGATAGATTTCTGGTCTTAACTATTATCTAAAGTATTCTTCTGCAGTTTTTACCGGATGAAGGAATGAATTTCTTTACCTGACGCTGACGCATGGTGCCATTTCAGCTATCAGCGAACCTGGATTTCGTTACATTGGACAAAAATTGACGAAACATTTCATAAATATGATGAACCTTTCCCCAAAATTGAACTTGCCTGTTGCACCAGCCAAGCCAAGGCACACGATGTAGTCCAGAACAAATCAAGGCGACACATCGTATTTCGACAATTACTAAATGCCGGCTGGCTGTCCGGAGAAGCCATCTTGTATTACTGAATTTTCGATTCATATCAATAACTGACTTAAGTCACTTAAGCCTATTGTGTTGTAGTCTTTATAATTTTAATGAAGTCGCGCCATGAGTATTCAGCCATAATGCTAATAGTTACTAATGAAGTCATTTACGAACCCAGAAAAATTTGATATTCCAAAGAATAACATGAGAGACAAAACATGGCTTAAGAGCATTATGTAATGATGGAAAATTCATCAATGATCACAATGTAATCAAATTTGATTGCAATTATTATCATAAAGACCTCTTAAATCATATTCTCAGCGTGTATTGCTTCAGAACTTATTCTTTTAAAGATTTTATCATAAATGGCTTTTAATTGAAATTGTTCAAAAAGCGATCAGTTCTTTTACTTCAAACTAAATATGTATATTCTAAAACCACTTCCGGAAACAATTCTAGAAGAAGTTCTCGGTGGGTTTTATCGTATATTAAAGTTCAAGGGAAAAGCTTTCGGAACTAGTTCCATGAAATCACTCCATTAAATGGAGACATCATATTTTAAAGTTCAAAGGAATTAATGAGATTTAAAATTTAGCTTTGTCAATAATTTTTACTTTTATTCAAGGTGAAATGAATTTGTGTGATATAAAGACCAGTTTTATAATAATAATCCTTTAACAATAACAATGCAAAATAACTAACAAAAAAATCTTTCAACCCTCTTCTTTTTAGACTTCATACAACGACGATGATGATGAACTACCAAACATTAAATGTCACATTGTTGCGAAAAAAAATGTGAAAAGAAGACAAAAAAAATTGGCATAAAAGAAAATTCCCTCAAGATTAAGGCTTACCAAAGGAATTACAAGGTAAATAATGTTTGTGATATGTAGTCAAGCATATAAAAATTGGTTTATTTTGCTCGATTAACTCGCTATTTAACACTTGTTAAGAAATCTCATATAGAGAGATACTGAAATAAATCGGGTAAAAGTTAAGAAGGTCAATGATCTTTTAAGCCTAAACAATTTTAAATTACGAATCCATAAACGGAATATAACATATATAAAATCTTGCTAACACTGACCTTTCTTAACAATCCTAACCAAAACTTAACACAAATCTTAAGAATGTTTTGTCATAAATTTCCTTTAAACATTCCTAAAACACTTGCTGTGTTGTTGAAGTTCCCGTGGGATAATAATATTAAATGATGAAGATCAATTGGTGTCACCATGGTGTAGCATTAACAAACTGCATACATCGTAAAAATCTCAAACAAATCAATAGTAATCATGGTGAGAGAATTGAACAATTCTTTTCATGTTGTCCTTTTGCTTAACTTTAAGACAATTTAAAGTATTTTTTTTAGCAAATAATTGGCAAATGAAAATAAAATCAAAGCTTTTGTAAGTTTTAACATCTGGTTCATAAAAATTGGTTAAAAAAACAAAAATTTCTGTTTAAACAAGTGATCATTGTTAAGAGTTGTTTGGTAAACAAAAAAAATATATACATTTATTTGAAGTTACCGTCCCAATAAAAAGGACTTTGTTGCTAAGGTTTGATCTTTAACCGCCACCAATCGAATCTCAGTTAAAGACAATCTACTGGTGATAAAATTATTGGAATTACATCGTTTATTTTTACAAAAATACATATAATTAGGGAGTTCACAGTATAATGGGAAATGTTTTTCAAAATGTGTACAACTTTTAGAAGAATGGTTGATACTGATGACTGGCAAACAGCAAAGTTATATTTATTTTGTGTGTGCTAAGATACAAAAGAAAAAAGGCAAACACTACAAGGAAATAAAAGAAAAGCATAAAAGCACACTACAAAAACAGAATTAAGTTGAATTGCAGTGATTTGCCATCGGTTGACCTGTCACGAGATAGTTCTTTAACGGAATGTTGCTTCATTGTTTCTGAAGCTAATTTTTATTATGAGTGTCTTTGGCAAAAGAATTTCTATTACGAGGGTGTTGGCATGTTAGCAACTACGACTCTAGTCAAACAAATCGTTCCTTCGATATGTGCTTATTGGCTGGCTAACAGCAAAGTTATATTTATTGTGTGTGTGCTAAGATACAAAAGAAAAAAGGCTAACACTACAAGGAAATAAAAGAAAAGTATAAAATCACACTACAAAAACAAAGTTACGTTGAATTGCATTGATTTGCCATCGGTTGACCTGTCACGAGATAAGTCCATTAACGTAATTTTGCTTCATTGTTTCAGAAGCAAATTTTTATTATGAGAGCCTTTGGCAGAAAGATTTCTATACGTAGTCCATGCGATAATCCCATATAAAAATAAGTTACTTGTGAATACCCCAACTCTTATCGGTAGTTTGATTGTGAAGTCCAACAACATCAAAAGAACATGTTAAAAATCACTTTACAAAAATTGCAAATGTAATTAAATGGTTTTTTGCTGCGTATATTCGCCGTGGCACAGATTTAATACTGTCAATGTTATGTAAAAAATGTCGTCAAAGGTATTAAAGATGAAAAATAAAATAAAATCTTAACAATAAATGATCCTCGATATGGACACGTAAACGCGCGGAATCATTGTTAAATCTCAAGGTAATTATTGGTTCTCACAATGGTTTGTCAATAATTGAGCTACTTCCATTAAACTCCATAGTTTTTTTTGTGGTCTTTTACTTTTTTAAATCACTAGTAAATGGTTTATTTTTTAATTTTTCCCTTTTTCTTTAACATTTATTTAAGTTGTTGTTTAATTTGTTGTTTTCTGTATTATCAATTATGACGAATCTTTGCGCATGCTTGCCTCTTTTTAAATGATTTTTTCCTTAAGTTGTCATTTTTTTCTGTAGCTTTCTGACATTTTATTGAAGTTTATTGTCGTTTTTTGTTTAGTATATAATTTTCTTCTTCTTTTTTGTTGTTTGTATTATTTTTGTTTAATCATAGGTTTTTCATACTAATATGGTTTGAATATGTTCACATATGAAGTGTTGACAATCTGTGGTGGATTTTCTTACATAGTCAAGACTAGTTTGAAGAGTGGAGTTGGAACACGCCTCTTTGTTTCAGTTTTATAAGGAGGTAAACTTGTTTTAATTGTTGTAATTATTAAAGTAATGATGTTTTACTTATAATTGATTCTACAGAGAGTGGATAGTTTTTTTTTTTTGTATTGGTGGCCATTAAAAGTTTTATGATGAATAATGTATGGGATAAGTAATTTTTTTACGCTCAGTTAGATTCATAAAAGATCGAGTTCCTTTAAAATAAAATTTTAAACTTATTGTATAGATTGAACTACGTGATTTCCGAAAATGTTCCTATTTTTAAAGCAACTTCAAATAATAGAACTATCGTTTTTCATGGTGCGACATTCTTACGATTAAAGTTATAATAAGAACTAAGAATCAAGAGTTCCGGAAATAAAAGGGTTTTTTCCTTGTCGAACAATCTTGCGTTAGCTGCCACTTTTGTTATAGTTCCTCCTATTGTATAGAGTGATTATCACAGGTTCCATGAAGTGCACTTTTTGCTTAGCAGCTTTAGTAATAAAACTAGCGTTTTATTATTATCAAAAAGTTTTACATTAGGCTTTATTTCTTCTTCCCCTTCTTCTGTGATTCTGAGACTTTCTAAACTACTGCGAAAAACTTCCTACCTACGAACGAATTGATTATGAACTAAAATGCCTTTCTTTTAGTTAGTTGTTTATTGACCAGTTTCAAATTAATATTTATGAATTTAAGATTTCTCTACTGACTGTTGATGGTCAGTCTTTTAAGAAATCGATTTAAATAACACCAATTTACATCATTTTTCACTCAACGTTTCGTTGGTGGTTTTTTTCCATCTTCATCTGGAGTTTATGTTTATTAAATTTTAGAAAATTTGAGTTACTAGTAAAGATATTATGAAAACTAAAAATCAAGAGTTCCAGAAATAAAAGGGTTTTATCTTTGTCAAACAATCTTGCGTTGTCTTCCATTTTTGTTATATGTAGTTCCTCCTATTGTATAGAGTGAGGATCAAAGGATCCATGAAGTGCACTTTTTCATAAATATCAATTTTAGATTTCTCTACTGGCTGTTGATGGTCAGTCTTTTAATAAATCGATTTAAATAACACCAATTTACATAATCTTTCCCTCAACGTTTCGTTGGTGGTTTTCTTCATCAGGAGTTAATGTGTATTAAATTCTAGCAAATGGATTACAAAATAATTTTTTTTTTCTATTTTCTTTCTAATATTAGGATCACATATTATTTAAAAACTTACGATATTATAAATTACATTGATTAAATATTTCTTTTATCTACAAAAAGTTGACAACACAACACAAATTTCAATAAATAAATATATACATAATTGAAATTTATAAAAATTCAGCAAAAACCTTAATCCTAATATCCATTCACCAGATTTTTATGAAAGTTAACAAATGTTTTGAAGCCTGGGTGGGTGTGTAGTTGTTAATAAATCATGAGCAGATTCCAATTTAAAATCACCGTATTATTCGTAAGCCGTTTCTACCCGGAGCTCTAGGTCTAACCTAAAATATTATGATAACACATGAAAGATCATTCAACTGAGGGTAGATTATTTAAGCTTCAACAATGTCAAGGGGTTCTTGCCACTGAAAAATGTCAAAAACGAATACCGTGGACCTTATAGATCTTCCCACTTTTGTCCCTTACAGTTTTCGGTTCTCGAGAAGTACAGCTCGAGGATCCAGGGGGAGTTAAAATGGGCCATTTCGCTATCCAAAATAACATTTTTCAATACAAAAATGTAAAAAAGATGGGATTAAAAATACTCTAGCTTCCCTCCCTTAAAACGTTTTCCTGGATCCGCGCAGGAGTACAGCAAATATAGTTCTTATAAAACTCCGAATGCAAAAAGTGTGGAACATGTCCCTGAGTTGGTCGGAGATTCAATAAAAATGGATGTTCAATTGGTAGAGTCAATACAAATATGAATATGGCAGATAGAGATTGAGATCCCTTAGGGAAGTTTTTTATTTAAAGTTAACTTGCGCTTGTTCATGCCATAGATCATAGGCCAGTCCGGAGTACTTATAACATCCCTTATAAATTGCTCACATCATACTCCCTTATAAACCCTATTATCATGGGTCACACCGCAGGACAATCACAGAGGACATGAGCAGAGCTCTCGTCCTCCTCAAGACACAAACTGCATAAATGAGAAGCGATCTGGTAGAGCCTTTACAAATGATATCTCAATCTTAAGTGACCAGTTAGAATACCCAAAGGAAATCTTATGATGCTACTAGCAGGGGCAGTATCCCCCTATAAGAGAGAAAATTAACAAGAGCCTTCGCCGGACAGAGACACTCCGTGCGATCCCATCGGTCCAGTGATACAGGTGTGAGCTACCAAATACCTTCCAGAGTCACAACAGTATACCAGCCCATGCCAGAGTAAGGACATGGGCTAATCAATGGTATCGATGCAGCCTTTCTAGCCAGTTCATCCGCTACCTACCAGTATTGCGCAGCTAAAAGCTGCAAAGTATCCAATCACACAAAGGAGAATGTATATGATGGCGAATAAGTAAGGATACATCCCTTACACTGAGAGAATTATCTACATGATAACAATGTATTTTTGCATTAGATCTATGAATTGTCACTGGAACTCGTCCAATTAAACTTTTCATTAAATTAATGCAGTTTTTCATAGAATTTAATACAAAAATTAATATTATTTATTAAAAATGCCATGCGCCTTATGAAAATGTTTTATTAGAAATTGTTTCATTAAAACTTTGAAGCTTTTTCATGAAGTTCAAGAAATTTTTCTTTACTTTGTGAAAAAAACTTCATTAGCTTAGTGAAAATTTCATTAAAACTTGTCCTAGGAATTCTCTCTGTGTAGTAAGGGGTAGGAGAGACAATCTTCTAATGAAGTACTAAATATTTTTTTAAATCATCTATATACGATCCTCATCTGGAACAGCTGAATATGGAATCTTTTTAAAAGGACTTTACTTAATTGAATACACAACCTAACAGGAAGGATCAACACATTTTAGAACGGATGGATTATTTTCTATATTTTCAAGGTTTTTATACGTACAAAAAAAAAAGAACTATAGCTAATCCGAATGTAACAAAAGCATTTAATAGCTAAAAATATATTTAAAAATAACTAAATAGTTAAATGAAATTAAATCTAGCAAATCAGCGCATAACCACAATAATACAAATCCGTATTAAACTTCCTACTCTATTACAGAAACTAACAGAAAAACAAAAACGAAACACCTTAAAGTGATACAATTACTAATATTTACTATTCAATATCACCATCATCATGATTATCTACTACATCAACTACTAAATACTTAAAAACATCATCATTATCATCATCTTTTATCTATTATTGCTTGAGTTTGTGGGTTGGTTTTTGTTAAAAAAAGAAGGCTTATAATGGTATTATGGAGCGGAGTAGAAAGAAGCAATAGTTAGTAGTAGAATATGGTAAGGTGTACAATTACCTTAACGCATCGACAATTATACGAATGGTTGATTTTTACAATAGACAAAAAAGCACTATTCACTACAGCCATTAGTACTAAAGTGTATATTCAGCGTAATAGAATCTTTGTATAGTTACTTATATGTATGTCCCAGCAAAATGTAGTGCTTACCCAGGAGCAGTTCTGGAAGACATTATTTAATTACTGAGCGCTTCCTGAACTAATTCCTGAATGCATGATTTTTGTTAGTAATGTCCTACTTAGTATGAGGTCAGCAGGTGAAAATCGCCCACTATCGCCATATGAGGACACATCGACTTTTGAGATTTTCTCTGGATCTATTTGTTCAATGATTTAAGTAAAACTATTTTCCGAAAGCCAACTGAATTTAGAAATAAAAAACCCAAAGTTTTTTTTCTAATCACATAATTTCTTTATCCTTTAAATTCACATCATTTGGCAGTAAATGAAAAAAATTAAAATTTGGCTAAATTTTTGGCAAAGGAACTTTAATAATTTTCATTTTCATTGAAAAATTTTAATTTTAAAAATTTTTGATAATAATGATATGATATGTATTAATAATATTTATTATTTGACTATGCACGAATTGAACCTCATTAATAAAGTTTTACAATACCGAATTTCGAAGAGATTTGATTAGGGTAGCTGTTTTTCACTTGTTCCTCTTTCGCAATTTACAGGAATATCTTTCAAGTTATCTTAATTAAGATTTCACATTCTTCCTATTTGACGCCTCTGCCTATCATATACATACATTTTCACCGACTACTCTTCAGCAGATTTCATTGGGGCGTTTATGGGTTAAAGAAGCAATAAAATCATGAATTCGTAGAAAATAAATTTTTTTTTTGTGTTTTGACAAAATTAATGAATTTTTATACAGTTAATGACATTTTTTATTAACTCAATGAAATCGATTCATTGATTACTGTTTCTAAGAATGCATTTACGAAAGCACATCAAAATGCCTTCCTTAATTGCTTTATTGTATACACGATGGTAAAGTGCTTTTTTGGAAGCACACATATGTAGTTCTGCTTACCAAACTGATATTATTTTTTGCTGGGGTATGCTATAAGGCGTTTGTATGTAATAAACATTTCGCTTCAAAAGGCATTGATGAAATAGTCATGTGGAAGATGTCTGACAAAAAAAAAATCATAGAGTACAAAACATCAAGTGTGATATTTGATACGCATTATAAAGGTAAAATTGCCATGGCGATACACATGAAGTGATTTTAATAAAAACTAAATTTAAAGAGAATGTTTGACATAAATTGTTTAAAACAGAAAAGAATTTAACTGAACTCATAGATTTTGAAAATTTAATTTGATCAATATCTATAACGTATGAAATAAAATAATCATAGAAAGTCAAGAATTCCAAAGGACATGTTCATATCCAACATCCTGATAAGGAAGAAAATATCATAGTAAATTTTGTGATGCCAAAAAATAAAAACAAAATTAGGATTATGCTTGCAATATGTAGTTGGAGTCAGTGATTTTTACCAAAACTTCTCTAAGCAGTTTGGTGTTAAAAATTAGTAAAAACTGACAATGGATTCAAAAGTTATGAGTGAAATCATAAAAATTTGTGACATAACCTCAAATTTTATATACAGTCAGGTGTATTCAAACAAAACAATATATTTATCTCAGAAAAAACTCAAGAATCTCAAAAACATTTTAAAGGTTTTGCAGTTTTGCAGATTTTGTTTAGTTCCTAAAATTATTACTCAAAAAACGAAAAGCTAGAAAATATAGCAGTTTAAACATTTTTTAAATTTGTGGCATCTTCATATACAATATTTTCTTAACACGCAATTTTTAAAACAACATAAAAATTTAATTAAACTAAGTACCAGAGCTTTAAATACTCTATAACAATGAACAAGTCCCATATAGTATTGGCGGTTTAAGATGACTCGATTGTCAGCGGTGCAGGCGGCGACAAGAGAGTACAACTGTCGATCGTTTATCGCTGATACATATATTTTTCAATACAATAACTTTCAAGCTTATTAAGCAGAAAAAAAAAACACTAGACAGAAAAATATAGCAAACAAAAAAAATATAATAAGAAGGAAACATTATGGAAACATTATGGAAAAATGACATGCGCGCATGCTCCAAACAACAACTACAGCAACAACAACTACTACATACAACACTACTAAATACAAGAAATTATTAATTGCATATGAAAATGCAATAAGCATGCCTGAAAAGACTTGCATACAATATAACAACTGATGTTCTTATATTCACTTCAGTTCAGTCAATGGTGTCTGGTGTTGTGTGTTGCTTTTTTTTGAAGTCTTTGACAATGTGCAATATGCGTTGATTTTTTATGGCCTTCAAATTGAAGTTTTAGTCTTAAATGGTCTTTACAATATAAAAAGGAGGTATAATAAATTCAGCGTTTTCAATGCAACTTAAGATTATTGCAAAATCTAGCTATAGCTGAATTTCTGTTTAATTTATAGCCGAAATCCTTATAAATTAATGTCAAAATCCTAGTTTAGTTTCATTTAGAGATATGACCTGCTTCAGTTATAAGTCCGAGATATAACCAATATACCAATTAATATAATAACACTGGTCAATACTGGTTTTTAGTGTCCGACATAACTCACTTTTTTTGGCCGAAGCCGTAGCCGAACTTTTAAATTTAACTGTTAATTTAAATAAAACGTGAAATTCGTGAAATTTGACAACGAAATTTGTTTAAAATATAACAAAAAATATTTAAACATGAATAAATCTCGAAATATTCTTTCAGTAATCTGAAATAATGGTTTCAATTATTTTAATGCTGTCTTTTGAAAAAATTGGGAATGCTTGAACTTTGTTATATTTAATACAATATATAACGAATTTAATACCAGTTCTGGTGTTTGCACACGAAATTAAAGATTTAATTCTGAAAATGTACTAAATATCTTCAAATACATGAAGTTCGGCCATTCCTATTTGGCCGAACTCCGAAGCCGAATACTCGGTCGGACACTACTTGATGC
Source organism: Delia radicum (assembly GCA_021234595.1). Taxonomy (NCBI): domain Eukaryota; kingdom Metazoa; phylum Arthropoda; class Insecta; order Diptera; family Anthomyiidae; genus Delia; species Delia radicum. The sequence continues at coordinate 3,827,475 of CM037852.1, forward strand.
CGAGAATCTGTAGTTTTTTATTTAAGTTTGGACCTTATACTTATTACATTATTAGCAAACATTTTGATTTCCTAATCATAGTTTTCTAAATTTTTACAGTTAGAATTTTTTATTTTCAAATCTGAATATCTCGGTAACTATAAGAGATAACCCACACATGTACGCATGCTCTACTAGCAGACAACAAATAAATTAATTTTATGAAAATCGGATAAGAAACCAAAAAGTGGCGAAAACTCAAAATTTGTTATCCAAAAATTTGCCCTACTTTAGGGGGTCATATTGCCGCCCCCGGCGAGTCTGTGGGACCCAACGTCCAAACTTAAACTCAATATTACGTGACTTATCCCTGTTCCAATTATCATTGCAATAGCAAAACTAAATTTCTACAAATTTTGTGAAATATCCCACTGTGAGACTGCAGATTCAAAATAACATTGTGTATCCAGTGGACACCTAATACAAAACCACTAACGATATCTCGGCACCAAACATTATTTTTTTATTTGTTGACCTGTGTTATTTGTCATATCTTTCTTATATTTTATTGTTATATTAATAGTTTGATTTATATCCGAAATTATATTTCAATGACAATTTGAATTATTTCATTAGTCGCAGACAATGAGTTTTGCCCAAGACAGCTTTTAAGATGTTTTGGTTTTCAGGTTGTATTTTTAAAATGTATGATTTGTGGTTACAGAAGTTTATTTCAATAGAAAACATTGGAGTTAATAGTTTGATTTATATCCGAAATTATATTTCAATGACAATTTGAATTATTTCATTAGTCGCAGACAATGAGTTTTGCCCAAGACAGCTTTTAAGATGTTTTGGTTTTCAGGTTGTATTTTTAAAATGTATGATTTGTGGTTACAGAAGTTTATTTCAATAGAAAACATTGGAGTTGGGCATTGGAGCTCGTTCTTCTAGTTCACTAACCCGCAAATTTTTTCAATTGCTTATAAGATTATATTGAAGGATTTGATTGACAATACTGAATATAATGAACTCAATTAAGAAAAGATAATTTGATAATGAACGAGATCGTGAACAAAATTAATTGAAGTGCCCAACTTTAGAAAACATAAAATTCGAAATTTTCCGTAAACTGGTACGGTTCAAAAGCTAAAAATAGTAAAAATATAAATTTCGAAAAAGCTAAAAACAAATATTTTAGCATGAATCCAAATTTTAAAAAAATGTTAAGCCTAACTGGAACTCGTCGATAATAATCAAAAAGTTAGGCGAACGTCTCTTCTTTGATTTCGTCACGTGATTTCGTCGGGATTCGCTTTGAGAGAACATCATTTTAACTTAATACCGGGTAAGCGGATTTTGATGGAATAATGGCTAAATTAATACGTTTTATATGAGTAGAATAATATATAAATTTTATTTCAATTTGAAGTTAACAAATGATTTCGTCTAATTTCGCAATATCGGTAAAACTCTAATTCTTAGTTTATAATTATACCTTAGTAAAAGGTAAGCACAAATCCTGTTATCTTTGATCATCGGTTTTCTTGATAAATTTTAAACTTTCTTGGCCAAGCACTAAATCCGAAATTCTTATTGGTTTAAAACTGAAATCTTTATTTCAAAGATATTTTAAGAAAGTAAGGAAGGGTTCTTAGAATTTTTCGTGGATTTAATTTTTGCTTTACGATTTCTCAATGTTTCTTCAGCCGTACACATTGACCCACCCCAGTAAAAAACGCTGCTTACATGCAAGCAGGTTTGTAAGGGAGTAAGCCAAAAAGAATCCCTTACAAACCTGCTTTAATATACCATGATTTTTATATGGCGAATTCCCACTTGGAAGCATTACTTTTGGGCAAAGTAAGCGCGGATTTCTGCGCTTATAAAAAGCTGTGATTTCATGGGTTTCAGTAAAATCATATTTCATGTCTACATTATTACGATTAAAAGTGATTTTATGATAAATATATTATAATTGTATGAATATTATTTATTCACATAAAATTCTACAGATATTAATTTTTTGTTGTTAAAATTTTAGACATATAATGTAATAATTTAATTTTTTTATCGCTCTACGTGCTAGCTCTTCAGAAACAGTTAAATGACTAATTATTTTGTATTACTTACTCGAAAACCCCAAACACAATCGCAAATCACTCGTGAAAATCGGTACAAATCGTGTATAATCCACGATATGAAACTTTCTGCATTACAACCTGCATTCTTGTTACTGAAAACAGTAAGCTCAACATTTTTTGTTTATTTTTATACTAAAATTATTAGTTTCTTTTGCTGCTTCTCAGCATTATGTGATAGTAAGCGCTTATATCAGCGCATTTGTTTTATCCTGCTTCTAAAAACATGAAATATTTTACTGAGACCCTAGTGTCTACGATTACAGTTCTTATTTTTATCAATGATAGAAGTATTGTTTTTTTTTCCGCTGTAGTGCATCTAAACTTCGATCTCTCCTAAACTAACACTCTTGTTTAATTTTTCGCTTCAATTTTTTTTTGTTGCAGATTTTAAACAGGAGATAATAATTATTTCAATATGTTCTGTTAGTGACGGCAAGAAAAAGAAGCGGTTTCGAAAAAAATATTTAATAAAAAAAAAAAAAATGCAAAACGAATGCCAATGTTAATGCCGTCATTTTTTGAATTTTGTATGTATGTATTATGTATCGTGTTATAAATTCGTTAAAAATATAAATAAAGGGCATCATAATACATTGATATTGAATGATATGAACATAAATTGAATTTCTTAGAATTATAATGTTAATATTGAAATATATCACAACAACACATGTAATGGCATAAAGTTGAGTTTAAACATAAAATGCAACCCTTCTTCAATACAAACTGGAAAAAAAAATTAATGATTTCAATTAAACATTTATGAAAAAGGCAATTAAGTCCTTAATTAGACATAGAACCGTACAATTGAAATGAATATTAAAAAATATATAAATGAATTTTAAATATTTTTAACCAACAAAATATTTTCAGTACAATCGGATGAACTTGTTTTATGAAAAAGTGAAGTAATTCTGATTACAAATTACAAAAGTAATTCTGATTACACATTTATGTTTAATATTAAAAGTTACACTAAAGAAAATCGAAAGTAATAAATTTTACTTAGATTGCAAAGCAAGGACCATAAAAGACAAACTAGACATTTTTCCCATTTTTACACATATTTGCATATTTTACCATTTTTTGATATTTAATTTTTGGACTTACAACTAGTTTTATCTTGCGAATTTTGAGCTTAAAATTGCCTTTTTTTAAGTTTCTTCTCTTGAAATGCATTTTTCTCAAAATTTTTTGCTCTTTATTTTAAAAATTTAATTTTATTACCTTTTCTGTAGTTTTGTTATTTACATTTTGCATTTTTTTTTTTGTCTTCTCTGATAATGACTTATTAAATCGCTTTTAGTCAGCGAAAGTAGAAGTACTTTCCTCTATTTACATATCTGTTTATAATTCAACATAAAATCATTTAAATTGAAATGAATATTTCTTTAGTAAATTAATTTTTTTTTTCAAAGTATTTCAAAGATTACTGTCACTTATTTTTTTCAAATTCGTTCCCGAGATCTTAATTCATTTCACATTTCTGTTTCGCCGACATTTTCACTGACAACAAACTGCCAGCATAAACATGATATTTAATGTAATAAATTAATTATAACCAAATTATTTTAAGAATATTGCAATTTTTACATAATTTTTCATTAAAACACTAAGGTAGCTAGCCGAAATGAAGAAGAGGATTCTACAAGTTCTTAACAAATTTATAGCAAATCAAATTGTAAAAGTAGGCGTTTATATGTTTCTATGATGTTAAGAGGCCGAGGGATATGAGTCTCTATGTAAAAATGCTTTGACATCATAAACATAGTGTAGGCGATAAAAATTTGAAATTAAGTATGTGGTAGACCACAATTTGATACGATATGACAGAGGTTCTCAAATGTGGGGGTTTCTATAATGAGCAGAAGGATCCAGTAAAATAGTAGAATGTAAATAACAGGTTGCAGAACAACTTATACTGTTTTGTAACAGGTCCTAATTTCTGTTCTACAAACGATTCTTTTTATATGGGAGTTTGTCCTTTTTGCAATATGTTCTTTACCTCCAAACTAGAACAGTTTGCTTTAGAACCGGTTCTAGAACTAGTTTTAGAACTGGTTATGGGACAGTGAAACCTAACATTTGACTTCCAGGAACCTGTTCTAGAACCGGTTCCATGTAACCGGTGATAAAAAAAAAACTGTTATAGAAGAGGTTGGAAGGTAATTTGTTCTAAAAAATTTTGCTGGGGATCAATGAAATTATTGAAAACAACAACTAATTTTTCGAAAATAAAATCTGAACATTATTGTATAAAAAACTTTTCTTAATGATGTTGCGATGACTTGGATTTTTTTCTAAATAGAACTACGAAAATCGAAAGTTTTTAAAAAATATTAGTAACTAAAATAACTAAGAATTACGCTAAAAATGTTGTACCAAAGATACAGAAATGGCTGACAGTTTTCTAAAAGCTTTGTGCTTAATATTATCACTAATGAAGCTGACATTTTTTTGCAGTCATTTAATAGAGAACATTTTTATAAGAGTTTTGTACCCAAAAATATCCTGAATGAAATCTGAGATTTTTGAAAGACTTATCACAGAAAAAACGCGAATAAACTAAAATTTTCTAAGAATTGTGAAACTGAAATTTTAACTAATAGAGAACAATTTTATAAGAGTTTTATACTAAAAATATCCTGAAAGAAATCTGAGATTTTTGAAAGATTTGTCTCATAAAAAACATGAATAAATTAAAATTTTAATGAAGTTTTTGTATTAAAAATTGAATTGCAACGATTTGTTTATCAAAAAGATTTTCGAGAATCTAAAAACTATTTTATTATATTTAGGTTTTTTGGACTTCTTAATTATAGATTTTTTTTTTAAATTAAACCAAAATTTGTATTTAAAAAAATATTAAAATAAAGAGATTCTTATAATAAAGAATCATCGAATTGTGGACTTAAAATGTTCTTAAAAAACGACAAATGTTTAAAACAAATTTATCTAAAAATTTAATTTTTATTTTAATGTAGTTTTTTTAACTTAGATTTTTGTGGAAAATAGATCTTCACATGATTGTTCTTGTACTAAAACCGAGACTAAAATTAGTACTAAAAAACTGAAGTACTATAAGTAACTTTAAAACTTCTAAAATGTGTACCCTGAAAATTACAATAAAACGTAATTTTTTCTAATAATTTGAACGATTTTTTTAGATTTTTATACTAAAATATCATTTAGTTCAATGATGATAAAATTCTAACTAAGTACTAAAAAGAACAATGAATAAAACTGAAATTTTTTTACTAAAACTATAATTTTACTCCACGAAACTAATCCTTTTCCTTTTATTTATTAAAAAATAATTGCTATTTGGGAACCACTGCTTGTTTTATGTTAATTTATTTTCTATTCCTTGTGAAACTATAAGTAGTAACGACAGTATTTAACACATTACAAAATAATAAAAACCAAAGCAGATCTATGTTTATTTGCAAAAAAAAAAAAAAATCGGAAAAAAAACTAAAGTGTTCTTTATGTCTGCTACAATTTTTCGCCAACATTTTATAGTCAATTTTTTATGGTGCATTTACCAAAGTGGTGGGCCTCTTTAGTTAATATATACAATATTTTCCCGCTATCGTGAAGCAACCAAAAAAAAAATTGACTAATTATGTTAATGCAACTAAAATCAAATGGAAATTCAACATCATGATGCTATTTTCAATAAACAACAAAACTGCTTACACAAACGTTGTTTGTATTTAAAAGAAAAATAGGAAAATACTCTAGAGGATCCCTTTAGAAAAAGTGATCATGTTTAAAAACATCCACAAACAACAAAATTACATTTTAATGCAAATTCACAGTCAGTCTTTAGTCTTTACAATATCGACCATGACATGTTGTTGGATGTTCCCGGGTAGTTTTTTTTTTGTTGTATGTGTTGTATGTAATATTACGCACTTTGAATTCAACATAGATAGTACTTGTATATATATTTATACAATTACGTAGGTGGTATAAAGTGTCCAATAAAATAATGACTAAATGATATGAAAATCTTGTAATTTGAAATATAATAACACAGGGGTTCATCATCTTATAAAAATTTCTTAACAGCCTGAAATGTCTAAGTTAACATTCAATCGTATGTCGTGCTAAGAATTATGAAAAAAAACTGAGTTTTGCCTACTCTTCAGACTTGAGTTTATATTCTTTGCCCCTTTTATTCGATCTACCCAACTTTAACCTGCCGACTCAGTTTTATTATTTTTAATATCAAAAAGTCTAACTTTAAGAAAAATAGTGATATTCCATAAAAATCGTATATCTTCACAAAAAAAATTATTAGCAATAAAACTCTCAGTTAAACTTTTGTTTGATTTCAAACTTTCTATTAAAAGTTTAATATTATCTATTAAATGGTTAATTGAAACATTTCCTGATGTACTAACCCATGTCAATATCTTCAAACTTAAAATAAATAGCTAAAATTAAAAAAAAAAAATCATCAAATATTTAAAGAATTTACTAAAACTAAAAAAAATTACCGAAAATAAAAAGAATATAGCATAAAATGAAGAAATGTTTTCGAGATATGACGTTTTTTTTCAATAAGGGCGAATTTTTTTATATTGTCGTTTCTCTTCAAGTTTATGTGATTTTTTCAAATTTTTGTGTTTTTTATACTATTCCGATTTTTTTTAATGCCGGCTTTTTTAATTTCACGATTCTTTTGTGATTTTTTTGTAAATTTCGGCATTTTAAGATTTTTTGTAGATTTTTTCACATTTTTAGCACTTTTTCAAAATGTTTGCCACTGTGTTGCAATTTTAACGAGATTTTAAAATTTTGGCTGTTTTTTTTTAACTTTAGCTTTTATTTTAAATTTCGAAAAATTTTTCAATTTTAAAGATTTTTTAAATTTGTTACGGTTTTTTAAAATTTTGATGATTTTTTTATATTTCGACATTTTTTAATGTTGGTGATTTTTTTTTTAATTTTTGCTGTTTTTTTTTTGCATTTTTAATCAAAGTTTTAATTAGTGTCTACTAAAAATTTTTTGAAACTAAAATCCAATTATTTTAATTTGTACTACAATTTCCTTAATAGGTCCGTTTTCAAATCAACTTTTAATTGAATTAACAAATATTTTAAATAAAACTCGATTTTAGTTTTTTCTGTGCTTGGGAAAAAAATTCAGAGATCAAAAAAATATGGACCAAATTCGAACTATCCCAGTGAATATAGTAGACAGCAAAGTCTTCGAGTTTTAATTGAAACAAATTTAGGTTCAAGTTCCGCTTGTAATACCAAAATCGATTCGAAAAAAAACAAAAATCGAATTCGGAAATCTTGTACCTTTCGGAAAAAGAAAAACTTTAGGAAAAATCTTTTAAAATTTTTTAATTTTTTTTTGTAGGAAAATTTTGATTAATATTTTTTCGAATCTAATTATGCAGTTACACTCTTGTTTACTAAGTGACTGGTAAAACCAGTTATACCCAAGTTGTTCGTGTAGATTATATACAATTTTTGGAAAATTAACCAATGTTTTTGATATACTATCTAAGAACTTTTACATTTTCTAAGTTTTAACTTGACAAAATTAAGGATTTTTTACATATCTTTTTTACTCTCTAGGTTACATGTTTTCAGTAAAGCTTGTAGCTTGCTTTACTTATTTTTACAAAGAAAATCTGTTAAAAAATTTAAGACTTTCTAAGTAATAAAGCATTTTTTTAAATAAAATATATCACCATAATTTATTAAGAATTATCTTACATAAAAGTTTCTGCTCCCATCTTATTACTAATTCCAAAAATCAGTAGTTCTAAGACAGTGTTTTTTTTATATGCTGAAGATTTCTATCAAGAAAACAATAAAAATTTTATTTATTTTTATAGATTGATAACTCGCTACCTTTTTTTCTACTACTTACAAGACATATTTTCACGCTATAAATTTTCTGTATAAAAAAAAACTTGAAAAATCTAAATATATATAAAAGAATAAAGTTACTCACTCACTCTTTCACCGACTCAACATTGCCCAGCATATATGGCTGGAGCTAGGAATTTGAAATTTAGCATGGAGTTCCATCCTCCAGAAGTCTGCTAATACCGGATTTTTGGAAACTCCTACGCGGAAGGGCAATAAGGGAAAAAGTCTCCCCATTGGCTGCCTGACCAAACTAACCAACTCCATGCTATGGTAATTTTTACAGGTTTGCCCAGAAACGTGGTAAAATAGAGGAAAAAAGTCTCCCCCTTGGCGGCCTGGCCAAACCTCTCAAGCTTAGAACTTGGTATGTGGGTTCCTCATCACGAGTAGATATCTCCCCCTTTTCGGACTGGCCAAACTACTAATGCCCTTCCCACAGGGAGGGGCAAAAAAGGAAAAAATCTCCAACATGGCGGCCTGGCCAAATCGCCAAAGTAATGAACTTGAAATTTGGTATGTGGATTCCTAGTCAGGAGTAGAAATATGTATAGAGTAAATTTTTAGAAATTCCTATCGAGAGGGGCAGTAAGGAGAAAAGTCTCTTCCTTGGAGGCCAGGCTAAACCACTGAATCGAGGAGCATGAGATTTGGTATGTGGGTACCTTATCACGAGTAGATATCTGTATTGACGTAACTTTTGGAAATTCAAACGTGGAGAGGCTAAAAGCGAAAAAGTGTCCCCACTGACGGCATGCCTGTACCCTTTAAGTAATAAACGTAAATTTGAAATATTTGTTCACTGTTGTATGTGCTAATTCACTAATATGTTATATTTTGAAAAGAACGGCTTAAAATGCTGGTTTATTTGGGGAAATGTCTACTCCAAAAAGCCGTTAAAGAAATGATCTGAAAATTTGGTTTGTCAATGCACACAACATAAACCGTTGAATGTAGGAACTTATAATTTGGTGCAGGCATTACTAAAACTGGGTATTAAAAAATGTTTACGGGGAGGGATAAAAAGAGACAGTCATTCCCTTAACGTTCTAAACAAACCATTTAGGTAATGGGTTAATTTAAAGAGTCCGCCATCTAACGTTTTTTTTAATGCATTTTGAAAAAAAAAAGATATTTGGCGGACCCTTTATTTAGGTATGGGTTAATTTATTAAAAATATCTTTTGGGCTTTTCTAAAATCTTTGTATAAATGGGGTTTAAAAGAAAGAAATTCCACCTTTGATGACCGATGGAATTCCATTAAGGTAGACATCTGAAACTTCAAATCACAAAAACATACACTTAAAAATGATAATCTAATATATTGAAAAAAATTCCTTAAATAATAATTAATTTTCCATCCTAATATATTCCAATATATATAACTACCAGTAACGAAGTATCGGACTTTTAAAATCGTAAAACATAAAAATATAAAAAATTAGAACATCTTTTCCAAAACCACCAAAGAATAAAAAAAACATTAATTCATCTTGAAACATACCACTACTACTTACTGTAACTATAATAGTAACATGCATGTATCTTATTACCATCAGATAGTGTAAATGTCAACCGAAATAATCCCATATATAGAAGCGAATATTTGAAAAATATTTTGTAGCTACATCATGTTTAACGGTTTATAAGGAAATTCACTGGCTCTATTACTAAAACAATATTAGCTAGATAAAATCTATGAATGTGTTGTAGTATATTGTAGTAGTAGCCTTCTTACTTTATATTAGTTACTGTCTTTTTCCTATAACATTTTTAAAATTTTCTTAAGATTTTTATCTTTATCTCTTTTCTCTGCCTGCTTTTTTCTACGAGTTTCTTTGCTTTAGTTATAGATTTATAGTTTAATTTTGTTGGGTGATTTTTATAGTTTTATGACATCATAAAATCACCAAAGGATTCAATTATCCTTTCATTGATTCCGTACATGCTTCCTCTTTTTTGCTTTAGCGTTTGTTTTTAATGTGAGTTTACTAATTTTTATGGCATTTTTCTATGACTTTTTTTTATTTGCTGTTTTTAAACAGTTCCTTTATTGGCCAAATATGAATGTCTAGCGGTAATAAAAACCCAGCAGGCCTTCTTTTTTCCCAGCCATAAATTTCTTAACATCTCATATCTTTCTTTGATGGTGGGCCAAAGAAGATTGTTAAAACTATGATGTCTTACTATGTAAGTCATATTTTTATAATAAAAAAAAAAAAAAACTATAAAAAAGCGAAGATGTTATCCAAAAATCATATCAAAAATATAAACCTGCAGCATTCATAAAAAACTAAATTACAGAAGCGACAATTAAGTCGTCAATCGTCCTACTGCTAATGAAGATAGTTTAAAATAGTCCGTCTAAATAATGGATGGACACAAAAAAAATTTACCATTTTGTAATTTTAATATTCTTAAAAGAAAAATTACATTGTTTCTTAAATCAAACTTAAAACAAATTTTTTTTTTTATTTTCTAAATTTATCGTTATAACTTTCCTTATGGATTCCATTATAATTTAATGAAATTTAGTTATAATTTTTTTTTTTTTATCAAAATCATATAATTACAAATTATATCCTATTACCCTTACCGAACACTAGCTACGTTGTAGCGAAAACAGACCAGTGCCTCTGGTGGGAATCGAACCCACGACCCCCGCACTGATAAGCCATCACGCTACCAGCTAGGCTACCGGGGCGCACTATTAGGTTTACTTATTACTTTAAAAAAATCTCAAATTTTAATGAAAGTATAAAAGCTGCTAACATCTGACTACTAACACATTTTTTCTATTTCCAGATTTACTTTCTTTCCGCTATTAAACTGCAAAAAAAAATAAAGCTGGTCAAGAGTGTTAACGATATTCGAGTCTACCAATTTTCCACAGTCATTTCATTGCTACTAACAAGTAAGTTTTGCTTATATCTTTTATATACTATTATATATCTGGGGCTAAACCCTATACATTTAAGATCTGAAAACTAAAAAAAGACAGGGATCTCTTCTAAAGCAAGTATCTTTGTATTTGAATATTTCACATCTCAAGTACAATAGACGAAATAATTATAAGTTTACCCTTAAAATTGTGAATTTTTTCAAAAATATTTGCAACATTTGAAATTTTTTCCTGCTACAAAGAGTAGCAATTATACCAGTCGATACCGAACCCCTTCGATCCATTTGCCTCATTTTTTAATAAATGTTAAGTTCAGTGATATTAATCTCAGCTTTTCGCCAAATTATTTAAAATTTTTTCGACTTTTACTCATTGCCGTGTTTTACAACTTCATTGCATTAATTTATAGTACCATAAATTTGGGTTCTTTTGATAAAAGGATTATGCACTTTATTCAAAAAAGATAGTAAATCAAAGTTTTTTATAAAAAAAAAACACGTAAATTTTGCAAAATTCAGCACTAAACTTTATTATTAGATCCATATAAGTAATAAATATTTATTTATTTATTTTAAATTATTAATAAATAATGCAAACAAGTTTGTGCTCTGGTACGACACTTTACATACCTTAAGACTTCAACCCTAACTTTTTGTTCTCTAAAATTCAGTACAGGTTCATATCCAAGTGACTTCTAGATGAGTGGGTTAAATTTTTCTTTAATAAATTAAACAAAATTCATAATTTAAAAAAATTACCAAAGTTTCAAATAAAATTTGCCAAAACTTACAAATCTGGATGATTTTTATAAATGTTGGCGATTTCTTATAATTTTAGTGTTTTTTCGTTACTAGGTTTTTATTTTTCAATTTTGATTTTGTTTTTTAATTTTGACGATTTTTTTTAATTTTTGCGATTGCTTTTTGCCAATTCTTTCCATTTTGGTATTTTTTTGTTTTAATTTTGGCAATTTTTTTATTTAATTAGATTTTTTTTTTTAAATTTTGGTGATTTTTTTTTAAATTTTTGGCGATTTATTTTAATTTTGTTATTTATTTTGAAGTTATTGTCAAACAGAATTCATACATAAATGTTTAAATCATTTTGTAACAAAGGCAATATTAAGAATATTTTTTCTATTTTGAATTTTTTTAAATTTTCTAAAAATTTCATAACCAATTAAATGAAACTAAAAAATTAAATAGTTAAAAAAATCCAACATTTTCTAATGTTCATAAAAATAAAAATTAAATTTTTATAAAAAAAAAAATATTGGCTGTTCCGGGATTCAAACCTGTAACCCTCTGACCACTAGCACAGCTCGCTTCCATGCAACCCCCAAACAAAATTTTAACATTTTTACTCGTAAAAAAATAATTTCTTGTTGATGTAATGAAACAAGTGATTCATATAGAAGTTGTTCCATTTATTTTTGCTTTATATATATATATTTCGTTGGCAAAAAACTGTAGTAAATACAGCAAAAGCTGCAGCAAATGTATCGAAAGGCATTTGATATAGACCGGTATTGATGATAATTTTTCGTGATAGCAACAATTTTATAATTTAGCAAATATTTTTTAAATAAATCTTAACTTATAATTAATGAACTTTTAATTATTTCGTCCACTGTATTAAAATATTTGTTTGTTAAAACTACAATGGGAATGATGAATCATATAATACATGTTATATTATTCATCACACGCAGTGTAGTTCTAACAAACAAATATATATTTTAATATTTGAGATGGACAATATACAAGGAATATTTTCTCCATAACAAAGCCAAGCCACAAATTAGAACATTCTACATCGGTAGAAAAACTTAAGGTAAATTTTTAGATAAATTAAGTTTTTTACTATACAAAAAGTCAGACATTTGTTATATTGATCTTTGAAATTATGTGTAGCGTAAAATAAAGTTTTTCTTAATTAGTTTTTATTCGTCCCAATTTTAAGATGTCAAAACGATATGAAATATTGATGACAGTGTAAAAATTAACATCAATGAAAACAAAATTTCAATAAAATTTTAAAAAATTTCACACCATTTCAAAAATATCAAACAAAAAAAAAAAATTACCAACAAAAAACGCGATTGTAAAAAATGTTGTAATTTTACGACAAAATAAACAGAAAACAAACATGCACTTACTTGCCACACATGCTTTTGTAAACTGTCAGTTTATTTAATTTTGTTGTTTTGGTTGGTTGGTGGTAGTTAAATAAACAAAACATCACATCATTTGTAGTTCATTTTAACAGAAAAAAATAACAAAATAAAAAAGAACTATTCTACAAATAGTTAGTAGTAGTATAGTACTTACTAACAAGTAGTAGTCGTATTTTGAAACCTACGAATATTTTCAAGTCTCTATGTTTAACTGTCTGTCCTTGCGTCCGTCCGTCCTTCCATTCCATCTATCTGTCTTACTATTGTGTAAACTTAAAAATACCTTTATTCATAAGACGGACTAATACAAATTCGATACTTTTGTAAAGCTCTCAAAAAAATTAACAACAACAACAAAAACAACAAAATAGAAAGGATATCCCATCTCATCCATATATATAAACGAAATAATCTTTTTTGGACAGTACTTGTATATGGGCAAACAGCAAATAAACAAAACAACCAGAAACGAAAAGGTTTTGAAATGGTATAGTTTCTTTATTTTTTTTTTTTTTTTGGCTCCACAGTAGCCATGAATTTGCATGTACAACATAAAAACCGTGATCTGCAATTTGTACAATAACGTAGCCTTTAAGTACAACAACAACATCACTACTAGAAATAAGAGTATCAGCTTAAAAAGGAGGAGGCATTAATACACCCAAGATATGATTGTTAGTAAGGAAAATTTTGATAAACTAAGGGCCGGTAGATTTTAATAATTTTTTTTTTTTTTAATGAAAATGAAAATTTTTCAAGTTCGAGGCCATACTCTATATTTCTTCATTAGGATATTGTCCTAACAAATAATCTATTGAGTTTTTGTTTTTAAATTTATTCTTTGAAACTTTCAGGAATGTGTTGATAGATCTATTTCGTGAATTTTCTAGGTTCCCATCATCAGAACACGTTTTGAAAGAGGTAACAATCCTATGCCAAACATCAAACATTTTTTTTTTATTTTTTGATAAATGTGCTCTTTCTTTCTTAATGAAAGTTTTTCATTGATTGCATGAAACTTTTATAAAAACGATTTTCTTAAAAAAATTTTATAAAAACTAGCATTAACCTGCTGTTACGATCTTAACTTATTTCCAAGGACGACTCTAGGCAGTTTCATTGATTTTATATAAAAATCCATTACTATCATGCAAATAATTCTCTTAGTGGAAGTGACATTTTAGGATTTTAAAGCATTATAAACATAACTTTTGATTAAAACTCTCTTAGATACCTTAACTTTAAATAATTATTTGAAAAGTTCACCTTTAAACTTAAGTTTAAAAAAAATTTTAATTTTCACTGTAAAAGTGGACCTGAAGGAAAATCTTTTCAAACTTTTTCTTTAATTTTTAATTTTTTAAAGATTCTTTAAATTTTATTTTTTACTTTTTAGTTTTTGAAAGGTATTGAAAATTAAATTTATTAAGAGCTATGGCTGTGGTTTTAAATATCACGATTTCACGTCCTCCAGAAACGATCATCAGTAGAATTTCATTTTCAATATTAGTTTAGTTAATGACCGAACTAATCTAAAAATCTTCTTAATATTATACTTCACTTTTGAAAAAATAAAAATTGTATTAATTTTTTTCTCGCCTTAGGATGGAATCAAATTTTTAATTTTACAATTTTTGTAATTATTTTTATGGTACTTAGAGCAAAGAAAATGTAATCTATTAAAAGCTATAGGCGTTGTGGTTTTTCAATTCTTGATTTCACGCTCCTCAATGGGATATATCACAAACTTTTTGGAAAACATACATTTCTTATTTAGTGGTCCGATTGCAATGAAATTTGGAACAGGCAACAGTGACGTAATATCAAGCTTATGTTTTAATTTTTAACCTTCCAGACCCTCCGGTTGCGGCAATATGACTCCCCCAAAATAGGGAACTTTTGCATATAAAATTTTGAGTGTAGCCATTTTTTTGTTTCTAATCCGATTTTCAAAAAATTAACATATTTGTAATCTGCTAGTAGAGGATAACAAAAAACGTGCGTATCTGCGTTTTCTCTAATAGTTCCCGAGATATTCCTATTTAAAATGTGAAATTCTAAATTTGGTCCGATTCAGATCTATTATTTTGCGAATAGCGGAACGAAATCGGGGTCAATTTCTTTTTTAAAATATCGGTTATTTAACTAAATAAATTCTTGATTAAATTAAAAAAATGAATGCAATATCTTGTTGCACTCAAAAACTACATTCGTTTAAAGTAAAAATTTAAAAAAAAGAAAATTTTTGCGATTTTTACCCCAAAAAGTACCAACAGTCTTTTAACTTCAGATAAATTTTTTTTTTCTGAATATATAAAGTGTGCAAAATATTCTGAAAAGTATTTGTGTAAAAAATTTTTTGATTGATATATAATTTTCTCCCCAGCCAAATTTTTAAGGCAAACTTTTAATCAAAACTTACCTTTTAGCGACTTCATAGTTTTTGGATTAAACGGTAGTGAAAAAAAATGTACTGAAGAATTAAACTGCTTTAAAAAATTGTTATTCTTTAATTCTTTAATACCTTTTCGAAAATCTTTGTACCAATATTTCATCGTGGGTGTATGTTGTTCAGTTTAGTCTTAAAACAAAATACACAAAACTTGTGGTTTAAGTCTAACAAGGAAAGTTACCCAACTGCTACACTCCGCTTTTAATGAAATTTGTTTATATTGTAGGAATCAAATTAAAGCCATATACATATTTGGAACGAGAAGCAAACATCACTGTGTTTTTTAAATTTTATTTTAATGTTTAGTTTTGGCGATATAGGTTTACCTTTCATGAAATTATAATTATTAGTGTCCGACGAATTAATCGGCTAAGGCCAAAAATAGATTACCGACCAGTAATCTACCAAATTACGGCCGATTACGAAATATTACCCGAAACAGCCCAAACTATAACAATTTGCACACGATTTTCAGTAAGGGGTCGGTTTTGGTTTGTTTTGAGTCACTGTGTAAAGAAAAACTGTTACTGAGTAAATTATAACTTGAAATTAACGTGTACTTTTTCGCAGTAACCGGGAACGGTTTTGGTTCCCGTGTTTAAAATTATATGTAAATTTTTGCTTGGGCTGCTTTGGGTATAATCAGCTTCGGCATAGGCTTAGGACCGAAAAAGTGTCTTTAAATTATAGCGGCACTGCTTTAGAAGTGCACTTCTCTGCATGTTATTAATGAATTTCATTATTTTTTGTTCACCAAAACTTCCATTATTTTTTGATTACTAAAATTTTCGGTGTAATAACGATTTTCGCTTTTCAAACATTATATATTTTAATAAAATTTATAGATTTTTCACATCATACAAAACGTTTTTATTTTGCAAATTTCGTTAAAATACTCTTACCCGTTATCAAATTAAGATATTGTCCTTTAAACGTTTTCTGACGAAATCTTGTTAATCCTTGAACCTTTTTATTTAATTTCAATACAATCCACTTTCGCGTTTTTGAGTTATGAGGGAATTCCTGGAATCCTTGAACAAAAAACGTAATTTATTTTTATGAAAGAGACTTCCGCCTAACTTTTTGTTAATTTTCGACGTCTTCCAATAAGGTTTACTATTTTTAGTGAATTTTTAAAATTTGAATTCATTGTTAAAAAATATTTTTTTTAACTTTTGGAAAATTTTAGCTTTGTCTATTTTTCTTGCTGCTAAACCGTGTTTTTTCATAAAAATTTGTTCACTAAGAATATAGCCTACTATGTTTTCCATCGAAATAATTTAGATGTTTTAATAAAAATTCGTAGATTTAAAAAATTCAGACTTAAAGCGAAAATCGATTAAAAGCGGATTTGCGCTTTGTTAAAGGTTAGGTATCAAACGAAAGGAAATCAAACTAATTCTGTGCAAACTTTTCAAAATCTTTTATGCACCCTATTTCATGCTACTAAATGGGAGTAAGAGTTTTTATATATCAGTTCAGTCCGCTCTACAACATATCCAACTCTTATTAAGATCTGAGTGTACACCTTAAAAATACCTTCCTTGTAAGATGTTATAGCTATTGTACGAATGAATATGTTGTTCTTGTTGTTGCTGCAAGTTGTCAGTTACTTACAGCAAGCCAGCAACAACAACTAAACTCAACAAAATTTGCGATCAACATACAATTGCGACAGGAAACAGCTTCTCTCGGATCCAAAATCCAAGTATCAACCGAAAACAAACAAATTGTGATGGTAGTAAAAACAACAATGCAAACACAAAATAAATTAAAAAACAAACTTAATAAACAAACGATCCAACTTAACAATATCCAATCCCAGGAAAACTTTGATAATGGGTGCGAAAAATTGTAATGTATACTCCTTACATATATCATTATTTTCCAACAAATAGTAATAAGATACTCTTTTGTAATGGATACTCTTTACCTTCAGCATTATTTCGAAACATAGAGTAAAGAGTTACCAAAAGTTTGTTACATAATTCATTACATTGTAATGTATACTCCTCACCTTCAACATTATTTTGAAACATAAAATAATGAGTTACTAATAATTGGACATCCATTTATTACCTTTTCCATTATTTCAAATCATAAAATAATGACTTACCGACCATCAGTTACACAATGCATTACATAAAAACGTAAAGTAATATTTAAAATCTTTTTTTGAAAATCTATATTTAGACACATTACTTTCTGATTTTTTGTAAGCATAAGGGTAAGGTATATATTTTTAATATCACAAACGAAAACTCGAAGCACAACTATTTATTTACATTTTAAGCAACCCATTGTTATATTTGACGATAGCTCAGTTGGTAGAGTTCTCGCTTAACAACCAGACACCACAGGTTCGAATGTCAGCCACGTCATTTATTTAATTAAAAAAAATATTTCTTATAATTTTTTTTTTTTTTGTGAAAATCTATTTATAGATACATTACTTTTCCAAAACCGGAAACCATATAGGTAACCAGTTACTTTACTCCCTAATAGGTAATGAGTCCACCCATTACTTTTAGGCTCATCGGCTGTAAAATTTATCAGTGAATTTAGGTGTATTGTAATGCGTGGAGCCCTATGGCAATACATTACTGTACTCATTATTTGGTAATTTGTGGTTTCGCTGGGTTACTTAAACTTCTTAAATTTCAATTTCACATACTAGTATTTACGATATTCCAAAAAAAGAGCTAAAAAGAAAAAGGCTCCAAAAAAAAAACAGTGTTGCCAAAAAATTATGCATAATAAAATTTGTCATGTATTGTTGGCAGTTTGTAGCAAGCAGTGTTGTTATATGTTGCTGTTGTTTAGTTGACTTTATTGACCATATTGATGTATTGATCGCTTGCTGCTGATAAACTCAAATGTGAACTTTTTTTGTTGTTGTTGCTTTGACAGGAAGAATATCATTCGAAAACATGCAATTTTAAATTGCAATGATACTTTTATGTTGATATCGACTTTAGACAATTTATATATTGTCGTCTGTTGTTGTCAGTTGTTTTTGCAGCAGCAGCAACAACAGCATCATCATCACTAACAGAAGCTGCAGCCTATTGAGCATCATGACTCAGTTGGTGGTAGTAGTTTTGGCAATTTTGTTGCTGGCTGACTTTGCTTATTGTTGGCTGGTTTTTGGTTGATTCGTTCGTTTCGTTGCTGTTTTTTTTTTGTAGTTTGTGTTGCTTGATGTTGTCGTGTTTGTTGCATTTGGCACTCATGCTGTTTGGTGTTGCAAATTTGTGAGTTGTTCACACTAAATGAAAACAGGCACATGTCAATGTTTTATGGGAATTATACAAATATTGAATTTGAAGATGTTATAGATTTTTGACTATAGAGGAATTTGTATTGTTAAGAAGCATTCTTTAATCGGCAGGATACTTAAAATGATTGGCATAGGGAAACAAACAAATTCCACATGGTTTTAATGATCGATGGGAAGGTAATAGTTTTAAGTCTGCAAAAAGGCGCTATTGAGAGAAGAAAAGAGAAATGTCTATAGGCGTTAAGAGATTATAATAATAGACTATACATAATCTCCGGGAATTTAATTTGTACCAGAAAACCGGTTGTATGCAAACTTCTTTTGCCTCAGAAACTGTTTTACTTTCGATTCCTAGAAGCAATCGCTGTTTTCATCGAAACTAGAACTGATTCTTAAATAATTAGTTCTATAACAAATTGTGGTACTGGTTCTCGACCAGTTATATTTTACATTTTATTTCCTTGTATTAGATTGAAAGGGATCGTGGACCAGAATTTTGTTTGAACCTGTTTTAAAAACCACTTTAAAAGTTTAATCTGGCGCACAAAAAAAATTATTGGCAATAAAATTTCAATAAAGCTTTTGATTTAGAACTCAAGTCAAATTTGAAAAAAGAGCCAAAATTTAAAAAATATCGAAAAGTAAAAATGTAAAAAAACCAAAACAAAAAAATTGCCAAAATTGAATTGTGAAATGCGTGGTAGAGAAGAATGAGTTTTTTTTCTAAAAATCATAACTACATTGTAAATTTTCAATTTTTTCTGAATCAGACTGCGCAGTTTCTGGTATTGAACCTTCGTCAGTGACCCTGTTTTTTGAATTTTTTGAATAATGTAATATTTGTTATGTTTTTTTATTTGTTCGATTGCTTCTATATGAAATGCAATCACTGACCGTGGTATAGATAAACTGATTTCTAATGCCACATGCACTCGCACTACAAAGCAAGAAAATTTCAATGTTTTCAAAATTTGTTTTAAATTTTATTTGAG
This sequence comes from Delia radicum, assembly GCA_021234595.1. Classification (NCBI taxonomy): domain Eukaryota; kingdom Metazoa; phylum Arthropoda; class Insecta; order Diptera; family Anthomyiidae; genus Delia; species Delia radicum. The sequence continues at coordinate 3,847,295 of CM037852.1, forward strand.
TGATTTCTTTCAATTATAAATTTTTTTTTTTTTGAAAATTATAGCGTTTTTATACAGTTTTGGTTGAATCTAGCATTGTGTGGATCTCTGACTTTTTTCTGTGGCTGAGATGAGTTTACATTGGGATTGAATTGAATTTTGATTAGCAAAACTGAGATCGTATTAACTTCTACACCCCTTGAAATTTTTTTAAATGAAATTACCTAAATTCAAGATCAAATTTAGATTAACTCTGCTTACCAACTCAAGTGTATTGTAAATTCACAACAAAATCTCTGTTTCGTTTAAAACCTGGTCAATACTTGGCGGCTTCAAATGTTTGATCTTATTTTTAAATGATTTTATGGATATTTTCCTGTATGTAACACTGACTTGTGTGCTAAACTGAACTCAAATGCTGTCATCAAGTAAACCAACCATTCATCAGGTAAACACTTCGGATAAAAAGCAACAACATAAAAAACTACAAAAACAAACAACAGAAATCACTCACCTTCCTTTTTAACACATCATAACAATGAAATGCAATAAAAATTTTATATACGACACATGATCGAATAAAAAGATATAATACAATTCCACTCGACTACTCTATAACATCAGACAGGTTAACCAGTCACCAATACGAGGAGAAATATAAACGAAAAGTAATAATCATTAAACAAAAATCTCAAATAACGATGATGATAATAATAATGATTATACGCTTTCTATACGCTTTAATGAGGCAAAGACATAAAAAATGACATATTTTATTTGTAAAACGATTTTGAATAACTTTTTTTTTTGTAAATTTTGGCAAAAAAAAATACAAATACCAAGTTGTTGACCATTTTAAGTTTACAAAGTTAAACACATACAAGATTTATTGATTTCTTTAGAGATTTGAAAAAAAATTGTTGAAAATTAATTAAAAGTTTTGAATAGAAATTATTAGATTAAAGACTTAGTGAACACAAAAAAATAAAAACCCATTTCAATCACAAAAACCACCGATATCAATAACTTTAATTGATGAAATTCTACCTACAATTTCTAATTGCTAATTCAATTAGAAATTGATAGCTCTTTAATTGAATTATATTTCATAAATAAGTTATAATTTTGATAAATTTAATAAAATGTTGATATAATTTGAGAAATAAGTTATCAATATTGTATACCTTATCAAAAACCAAAAAACTATTGGATAAAGTGTTGTTGTTTTTTATAGCTTGAATTTTATAACATGTAATTCTCATTTAGTTAGCAGATTTATTTATACTATTGTGAACAAATTCAAACAGACATTCGTTTTTTTCCTTTCTATTGAAACGGAGAGAGTATGTTGGATTTGTTGGATTTTTTTTTTGCAGAAATTAACCCTTTTGTTAAAACCAGTGTATGTTTTTTAAATAATTTTTAATTTATTCTTAACATTTTTTTTTTTGTTTAAAAAAATGGTTCCATTTTTATTAAACAAAATTTAATTTCGAGTTTGAATCGTAACGTCTTTTTCAGACAATTGCAATTAATACTATAATTGATATGCAATTTTTATTTAATTTAATTGTGAAAGGCGTGGTAGAGAAGAATGAGTGTATTTTCTAAAAATCATAACTACATTGCAAATTTTCAATTTTTTTCTGAATCAGACTGCGCAGTTTCTGGTATTGAACCTTCGTCAGTGACCCTGTTTTTTGAATGTTTGAATAATGTAATATTTGTTATGTTTTTTTTTGTTCGATTGCGTCTACATATATGACATTTTCTGTGCAATCACTTTAATTTCAAAAATTACTTTATCAATTTTATGATAATGGTCTAGAATGAATAAATATTTAGGTTTAAACCACTGAAATAAAACGATTTATAGTAATAAACCTAATGAGAATTATTAAAATCGAATTAAAAATAATTGAAAATATGTATTACTAATACATGAAAATTTATAAAAAACAACTACATACATAAATATTACAAAAAACAACAGCAATATGTTTTGAGCTATAGTACAAAAGAATATCAAGCAATTTCCGAATTTGAACAAAATTTTAAATTGATTCAAGTAATTATTAATTAACAGCTTTTAACATTTTCAACAAATCGATTTAATTTGAAAAAAGTAGAGAAATATTATTTTCTGTATACGGATGATGACAACTGCGGCATTTGTTAGTAAAAACTTAGTTTTAATCTTGACTTACACGCTAACTATTAATGTCCACTCATTCTTACTATTTCTTAATATTGAGAATATGTAATTTTTGAAAGAAATTTCTAAAGAATTTGACAATTCGTATCACTTATACTGGTAAATTGTGAATAAAGGTAGTCAACATGTGAATTACCCCCTTTGCTAAAAACCCAAATTTCCGAAATTTCCAAATGTCAAACTAAAGAATGGCCCAGTTATAATCTGGACGCACAAAAGTAGTTATAACTTTGTAAATAACAGACACATTTTTATAAATTATACACCAAATTAAAGGAAATTTATTCAGTTTTAAGGAAAATCATACAAATAAATTAATTTTATTTGTTACGAATAAAAGAACGGACATGTTTGTTGATGCTCCCCATTAATTTTTGCACATCCTTCGGCTTTACTTTTTTAGCACTCTGGTTTCATTTTTGTAACATTATAACTTCATTTTTTGCTTCTTTATTACTCTTCTTCAATTTATTTTTTACATTTGCCCAATATCTTTCGATTGGTCGAAATTGTGGGCAGTTAGGAGGATTCATGTGTTTGTTTTTCGAACCACTGAAGGTTGGATTTTCTAAGAAAATGTGCAAAGTTTCTTCACGTCTTTTTTGTTCCATGGCGTCTGTACGAAATACTATTCGAATGACAGACTTGAAAATTATGTCAAATAACGGTATATGTCTTGTCAACAACATATGTAAATGATTTAAAATTTCATACACTGCGGGCGCTGTAAAAACGTTATGAATGCGTCCAGATTATAACTGGGCCATTCTTTATAATATTTTTTTTTATTATTTATATTTGAGTGTATTTTAATTTAAAATTATTGTTTTTTAGTTGTTTGTTTTTTATATATTTTTTATTTAAATGACATCATTTTCTTGTCATAATTTTATATTTCCGTTTTTAATTAATTTTTTTTTTACAAGTTTTGATTGTTTTAACCAAAAACTGTTAATTTTAACCTTTTCCCATAGTGAGTAGTAGCATTCTGTTTTTTTAAGAAATTACTATAATAATTTAACAATTCCTAATAATTTGTTTTAATCGTTCTTCCTCTATTCATATGTAGTATTTATATGAGTATATTAACATTTAAGCGGTATTTGAATGACCTCATAAAATTTTTCGAAATTGTCGCTCCATTTTTTTTTTTTTTTTGAAGTAAAGTGTCATAAAACCAGGGTTGGCATTCAATATCATTTTATAATAACGGCAGTTGGCTACCACAGTTACATTAAGGCCAAAATTTAGAAAAAGAAGTTCCATTAATTCTACTTTCTACTATTAGATTAGATTAGATCAGAAGGCACTATGCACCGCGACCAATGTAGGTCTTTTGTGCTGCCTAAGATTACCTACAGATTCAAGCTACCTATAAAGCCAATTATCCTATTAGGCAAAATGTTCGTGATGTCGGAAGGCGAAATGAAGCGATCACCTAGAAACCTAAGTCTCCTATCACAAAGCCTGGGACATTCGCAGAGAACATGCTCCGAGGTCTCAGACACCATCTCGCAAAACCTACACAAATCCGTGTCCGATTGACCCTTCTTGTGCAGATGGTATCTGAGATTACAGTGTCCAGTTAAGTACGACGCCAGGGTCCTCAAACCCCCCCTTTCAAGCGACAAGAGTCGCCTCGACCCCCTACTGGAAAAAGAGATCAATCTTTTAGCCTGGCGCTGACCAGGAGAGTTTTCCCAGTAACTAGAGAATTCAGACTCTCTCCATGCCCTGAGACTTTCCCTAACATACCCCGCAGGTATTCCACAGAATGGTTCAGGACCAATAAAGGGCTTTCGGGCCCCGCGGTTGGCAAGACAATCTGCCCTCTCGTTGCCCTCATGCCCCTCATGACCAGGAATCCACCCCAAGGTTAGAGAGTTGCCTCTTTCTACTATAAACCCGGGTTTATTTTGCCATTTTACCGGTTTGGTTTTGAAAAATCTTAAATCAAAGGTAAAATAACGCTAAAATACCGAAATGACGATTTTTTAACGGTATTTTGTAGATGTAACAAAATTTAATGGGTAAAATTTAAAAACTAACCCTGTGATATAAGAAGACACATGTCACGAATAGTAGTTGGAATAGTAGTTTTCAAATTTTCATATCTGTATTGATGAAGGCATGGTCGGTAACTGCCTTTATATTGAAAAGATAGTGTTTGACAACCATGCATAAAACCCTTTTTTCGTAACTAAAACAAGTTCATATTAAATACCAAAACAAATTAAAGAAAATAAAACTATAAACTCTTACGGCACAACAAGTAGTTAATTGAAAAATTATTTTTGTTAACTATTTTCGACTAAAAAAAAAAAACAACTATCAAAGGTGTCGCATGTCTTTTAATTTCCTAAAAATATAAAACATTATTTCATTCACTTTATATTTTACCATACACTCAAAAAATCATATAATTTGTTTTTTTTTTTTTTTTTTAATACAACCTTTTTTTAATTCTGCAAAATTTTCTAAGAATTATAAACGTTTTTCAAGCAACATGATGATGTATTTGTTTAATATCATCCAGCACGTACGATTATTTATATTGTTGTATTTTTATGGCATTTGATTTGTTTTTCGCTGAAATCAAGCCATAAATGTGAACGACCATCATTTATTTTTAACAATAAAAATTAGTTAAAAACAAAATTCGTCTTTTATCTACAGATTTCTTAAAATTGATGTTATCCGTTAGTAATGTTGAAATTTTGTTTAGGCTTTAACAATAAATGTTTTATATTTTTTGAATGAAAAAGAAACGGAAATAAAACATTAATTTTGAAAAAAAAAAATATATGTCAATGTTTAGTTGTTTAAACAAATTTTAGGTAAAGCTCTATATTTTTATAAATTAAAGTTAAAAAAAAAAAAAAACAAAATATTTAGTTTTTTTAAAATGTTTTTTTAAATTTTAGCAAGAAAACCTAAAATTCTGTAAGAATCTTAGAAACTTGCAAGTATTTAAAGTTTGTCAATCCTTAAAAAATATATTTAGGAGTTAATCCTTTTATCCAATCTTCATTTTACTTTTGTATTTTAGTCTTCAACTTTGTTTTTATTTCAAACAGGTTATGGGCCCAGGACGCTTAGACGTCCATATGGTCTTCTGACTTTTTAAGTACTTTCTCAAGGATTTTATTAGATTTATTTATTAAAAAATTAGGAATATGTTGCTGTTTTTTTTTTTCATAGATGGTATTAGTTTTTAAAAAATTAAATAATCAAACAAGAAGCTTAAAAGTTGCGACTGAAGAAATTTAAACTTTTTTTGCCCATAACACCCAAAAATATGAGATACAGCCACCATACGGGATACTTATCGACTTTTATATATCACTTTCTGGATCGATTTAGCAATGTCCGTTATACTTTTCATATTTTTTGTTCACAATCTACAACTCACAAATACAAAGATAATTTGATGAAATCGTCTCCATGACCGAATTTCTTATAAACTAAAAAATTTAATTTTTGTCAAGAAATTGTTTTTTTTATCCATCTATCAGACTTATTTAACTTTTTTGGACACAAGTCTATTTCAAAATATTGAAATTTGGACCCTTCTAGATTTGTGAATTTTACCTACGGCAGCTTTTGGTCGGTTTTTGTTTATCTATGATTTAACTGCCCCACCTAGCGGATACTTTTAAAATAAATATTTTCACGTGGTGAAAAGAGACACTTAGTGGTGTATACCCTACAAATCTTAAATAGCCCACATTTCTATAATTTTTTTTTTTATTTTCCGTAGAAGCTTATGAACCGATCAAAAACTTAAATCTTAATTAAAATCTACACACATATAAATAAAGTGCCAAACGAATTGTAAAGTATATTTTAGCTGCTGCAACCAACAAATTTGGTCGATATAACTCTGCAATAGTTTGTTTGTTGCAACTAAAAATCAGTTACGTTGACCGGAACCTGTTGTTAAACCCAAGATTCAATTGTACCAACTGATTTTAGTTATAGTAACAGAATATCAGTTACACTTAGAATATTATGTTGGTAAACCACACTACAAATATAGTTAACCCTTAAATGCTCACTGTATCTTTTAAGGTGCAACCGTTAAAAATAATAAACGCAAAAATAATTTTATAAAGTTTAAATAAAATACATACGTATTTAGAAGTAAATGTAAACTTTCAAATGATATATTTTTTATGTCCCTATGTATGTCAATTAATTTTGTATGCCCCTATATCACTTTCTGTGTAACGGGTAATTTTTGAAAATTTTTAAATTTTTGTTTTTTTTTTGTTATAAAAAGGGTAAAAAAATGTTTTAAAAATTGTGGTACGCAGTTTTTGTTTATTTAGAATTCCACACCATAAAAAAACATTTTCATTCCAATCGTCACTATTGAGCATTATAGGGTTAAAAACAAATGAAATTTCCTTTGAAAACACGAAATGAAAAGATTTTAATAAAAAGTTTTTGTTAACTCTTTACCTTTAAATAAAGCGTAACATGTTGCCGCGGTAAAGAGTTACCTCGATGGACATGCCGTTGTTAAAATAATTGGGTTTGTAATAGAAATGTAACATGTTACCTCCTTATTACAAAAAAGTGGATTTTTCCACCCAAAACTTAAAAATATATTATTTATAAAGTTTTTAGTTAAAAACTTTCAAATTTTAATTGAATGTCAAATATAAGAAAATAAAATTTGCAAAAAAAAACTTATTACATTTATACTGGAGGTAATATGTGTTTTGTAAGGTGTTACCAGAATGGACACGCCCTTGCTAAAATAATAGGGTTTGTAATAGAAAATTTTCCCGTCACCGACCTTAATTTCACGGGTAATATAACATTTTGCTGGGTTATTTTTAACAGTTCAAAAAATGAACCAAATATGTAGTACAAATGAATCACAAATGTAGTAAAAAATTGACTAACGTGTTATTTTTCTAAATAAAAGTTAAAAAAACTTTTAGAGAATTAACATTTTTTCATAAAAACTTAAAACTTCGTTGACATCTTTAAAATTAAAATTTATTAATTTTAATGTTTTATCAATTTCTAAAACAATAGCTCGTTTTCAAAAGCTTGTAAAATTTCAAAGCTCCTAATGATTTATTGTTTAATTGAAAACTTTTTCTAGTAATTGAATTTTCAAACTTAATAATGTTTACATTTTTAATTAAGCTTTATGTCCATAATGTCAACAAGTTCAGTGTGTGTTTATCAAACCATTTAAATTATTATTTTTATTATCTTTCCAAAAATATAATGGCATGCACGCTTTGAAAAAGAAATATACAAAAAGACATTTTAAGACTTCCAAAAAATAATAACCTATAAATGCAGTTAAAATGTTGGTAATCAAATAAAACCAAAGCAACAATTTTGGAAATTTGTTTTAGAGATAAATAAAATTAATATTAAAGTCATCATAAACACGAACCAAGTTTTATATTAGTTTGATGAAATTATTAAAAGATATTGACATTTTGAGGCGCCATATTAAAACTTTCAAAAAAAGTGACAAATAAAAGAAATATTTGTACTAAGCTAACAAAAAGACAGAGGTGGGAAAATTAACACGTTCGCTATTCCCAAGCCTTCTTTGGGGGAATCATTACAGATAATCATAACAGAAATATATTTTTAAAAATGTTCAAGAAAGTTCCATATTACCTTCTAAAAAAATTTTAATTTTTTATAATTTTTTTTTCAAAATCTGCAAAAAATTATATATTAAATGTCCGCTTGTTAAATTTCATAAACTCTCTTTCATACGACTAATAAAAAAGTTAAATTAAAACTATGAAGCTTTTTCATAAAGTTTAATAAATTTTTCATTTAGATTGTGAAGAAAACTTCATCATTTTAGAGAAAAAAATTCATTAAAACTCGTCCAAGTAATTCTCTCTGTGTATACTGAAAGAATTAGCCCACATGATATTAATGAAACAGTTTCATAGAATTTTTGTCATAGATTCGATTAAGAAGTTCATTATATCCAAGAAATGTTTCTAAAATTACGAAATTTTTCACAAACTTTTTTGTTTCATAAAAAAATTCATTCGATTTCATAAATTATCTCCATAAATGTTATAAAAATATTGTTTAAAGCTATGCAATTATTTCAAAGCCTAATTTTTTATTTTTTCATAAAATATTATTAATTTTCATACATTTAAAACTTTAGTTTTAAGATTTAATTCCCAAGTGTTCAACATAGTCTTGCATTTATTTTGAACTTCTATCAAATTGTTTACAAAATCATATGATGCGGTTCGTTGGCTTAGTTCCAATGCAATTTTCAAGACATTGATGTAGAGTTTTATTAATTTAAAAGTTTCATTGTCGGAATGATTCATTAGTTTTATGAAGATTTTCATTAATTCTACAAACATTTCATAAACATTGACTTTAATGAAACTTGTTTCATAGATTATATGAAAAGTTTCAGTGGACGAGTTCCAGTGACAGTTTTTATTAAAGCTACTTAGAAATTCATTACTAAAGTGAAGACAACTCTCTCAGTGTATAAATTTCTTTAAAAATCATATAAAGCGGATTAGTTAATCATATAAAGGGGCTTAGTTCCAATGCATTTTTCAAAACATTCATGAAAAGTTTTATTAACTCAAGAAATTTCTTAATATTAAAAGATTGTATGAAATTGTTTCATAAATTCTATAAACGCTTCATTGTCGGCATGAATCATTAGTTTTATGAAGACATTCATTAATTCTACAAAAATTTTATAAAAATTGACTTTAATGAAACCTGTTTATTTAGATTCTATGAAAATTTTCAATGGAAGATTTCCAGTGACAATTTTCATTAAAGCTATGAAGACATTCATTACTGAAGTGAAGATAATTCTCTGTGTATACAAAAAGTAAAAAACATAATAAAAGGCGAATTTTTAGAATTGAAAAACAAAATCACAATTTTGGACAGCTTTTTATTGGCATCGCTGTGGCAAACATTTTTATTTTGTTAAATAATTTTAAGAGAAAAATTTAAAATTTTATAATAAACTTAAAATTTAACACACTTCCGAAAATTTGTAATTTTCATGTACCGATTGGTAAAATTATGTTAAAAAAAATTTTGGCAATCCATTTCTGAATATTGTCGTAAACCTTGAGGCTCTTTTAAAAATTCCTGTAAATAACTTTAGACAAATTGTTAAAACTGAAAATTTGTTGTCATAAGTGATAATTTTTTTTAGTAAATGCATTCTTAATTCGACTGAAACCATATATTCCCCTTTTCGTATTTATATTTACCTACATCTCTGTGAGATTCCATTGAAATTGAAAGCAAGTTCTTGGTAGTAACCAGACATAATGATGTCGATGAAGAAAAGATGACAACTTCGTTTTTCTTATTACACTTTTTTTTTTGTCAAAATCTGATAAGACACAAAAACATATCAAAAACATGATTTCTTAAAGACTGTGTTAACAAATTAACAAGAATTGGTTTTCTTAATTTTTACTGATTTTTGTTTTTCAACCCAAAATAAAGAAATACATATCAATAAAAAAGCTTTATATATTAATTCAGAACGAAAAAATCTGAAAAAAACACACACAAATCGTTATAACTATACAAACAGAAAAACCTTTCAAAATCATTTGTTGATCAAGATATTTAATAATTTTATTACCAGGCCGCTAAAAGACCAAAGACAAATAATTTTACCTTACAAATAAGTTTACCTTCCTTTGGTAGAGTGGATTGTGTGTGACAATATCTGACATTAACGATCTGTAGTTTTTTTTTCTGCGTTCTTTTTTCCTACCATATTTTAGCCATATTCATGTAAAGTATGAATATTGGTAAACGCAAAAAGTTTCTTTAACTGTTTATAAAATGTTTAAGATTTCAATCGTAAACACACAAATCGTTCATTTTTTGACGCTGCTTATTTTGTTATTTTTAATAAACAAAACAAGGATCTCCTGGTAGTTTAATAAGTTCGTTAAAGCCAAAATTATTATATGGTCTACTCTACAGCACTCCTTTACAATATATTAAGCCAACCTCTCTTTCTGCTGCTTCTCTCAATTAAAAGTGGTTTAGACTATAACATTTAGTTGATAAATTATAAGTTTGCAAATTTTTATTTTTTTTTTGTATCAAAAGTTTTATCAATTGTAGTTCTGCTGTACTTAATTTTCAATAAATTTTCTTTAATTTAAATAAATTTTTAACAATCCGCGAATTTCTAATTACTAATTTTTAAACATTTTAAAGTTTTACTAAAACATTTGAATTTCTTCACAACGCTTAACAAAATTAAGCAAAATTTAACTTATTTGCAAACGAGATTATTCAAATTTTACCAAAATCATCAAATTTGACAAATTTCATAAAATACAATTCTTAAATATCCTAAAACTAAAAATCTGGAAAAACTACTTGTGACACAATCTAAACCCTTGTTAACTGAGTGAATCTTTGTATTATGTCTTTGCTTTTGCTGCTTTTACTAAAGTATGATGCGCATGCGTTCATGACATTTTTATGATGCTGACGCGTTGTCGCACTTTGTAAAAAAGGCGGCTTCGGTTTAAGGTATTAAATTGAGTTTATACATACACTTACCTGTAGTGTACAAGTTGTAAGCTCTCCACTTTATAACCAGAGAGTTTAGCGTGTTTTGAATACATAAATAGTTTTGGTTATTGTGTTGTTTAATAATATACAAGCTGTTAAAAATCACAGTTAACCAGCCAACAAAATATTGTGTAGGAAATTTTTAGTTTTCGTACATACACATTTGAATTTATATTTTTGTTAATTAATTGGATTAATAAAGCCATCATAATTTTGTTTAAGGTTTTTTTTTATAAATTAATTAAAATATTTTCTGTTTTATTTTGTTGTTTAAATATTTTATGATCCATTAACCCAAATAAAGATGTCAAATTGTTATGGCATTGTGAAAATTTAACTTATTGTAAACTTAAGTAAATTTTTATTTCTAACTAAAGGGTTACATATTAAGACAATTGTTAAATCTATAAAACTTGACTTAGTTTTAGAAAAATCTTTAAGGTTTTTTCATATATTTAGGACAAAATAAAAACTTTGTTTATTTAACCAAAAACTTAACTTGGTGAATAAGGCTGTAATCAAAGTTTATAAATTTGCAGTAAATATCCAAAGAATTACATATAATAAACTTAACGTGACCAACTGATTTTGATCAAACAACGGGTCTCGGCAATAAAAAACCTGGATTTTGGTGCAGAAAGCGTGATATTTAATTTGTTTTGTCCAAAAGTTCGAATTACAGTGTTGGAAAAAATAATAGGGATTGTTCATCGTATATAAATAATTTGATAAAATCTTTCTTATTTTTAAGAACCGTTAGATCGTGGAAAAAACAATAGTCTTCCATTAGACAAATTATTTTCCTCTATCATTTTCATTGAATTTACTAGAATTGCAAAAATGTCATAATTGAACCCATTTGCTTGGAAGAATAATAGGGACGATTATAACATTATGTGATATTTTAACTTTTACTGATAAAGGGTCCGCCAAATAATTTTTTTTTTTGAAAATGCTAAAAACTACTGAATATTTTCTCAAATTTCTTTTTTTATTTGAAAGTACAATCCTTTCGGTTAATAATGGAAAATAATTTCATTCAAATGGCTGCCTCGGCTGGCCATGCAGTAGCCTACACGATCGGTCCAATTTTTAAGCACATTATCGAATGTGTGCAGCTGTATTTCACCAATGGCTTCACGAATATTCTCCTTTAAAGCGTCAATTGTCTCTGGCTGGTTGCCGTAACACTTATCTTTGACGGCACCCCACAAATAATAGTCCAACGGTGTCAAATCGCAGCTCCGAGGTGGCCAAACGACATCAGCTCTGCAGCTGATAATGCGATCTTCAGAAACAGGGCAATTTTCGCACACATTCTGCAACATTACCATGATTTTCAATCGCAATATTTCCCAGCGTTGTTCAAGCGTATACACAACCATATTCGTTCAGCGGAAGGATAAAATTAATTATCTGTCAAATCAGACATGAGCTAAGTGTTACCATTCACAAAATAAGCACTAGTTGAGAAAAAAAAACGTTAGATGGCGGACCCTTTATATCTTATGAAAACTTCTATTATGCAAGTTTTTGATTCACAAATAATTTATTTAATATTCTTTCTTATCATCCACTTAACATTGATTTAAATAATATTAGGAGAAATTTCTGGGATAAAAAATATTCCGGATACAATTTTTAAAATTCAAAATTTGGTTAACATTTTGAAGAAACATTTATATAAAATATATTTTAATATTCCCCAGTAATGTCTTATGATTTTTATACCGAAAATTGAAGAAATTATTTCATATATTATATTATGTCCTGTGGTTCCTATTGTGAACAAAGGGCCACAACGAATTTAATCCATTCGGACCGGTTGAATGATATTCTCTTCACTTCTCCCCAGCTTTGATCAGTAGATATGACTTCTATATTCAGTTGACGGCGCCATGTGTGAGACGGCCTGCCTACTCTTATCGTCCTACCCTGTAGGTTCCACTCAATGGCGATTTTAGCAACGTCACCTGGAGGTCTGCGCAGCGTGACGCCATTTGCGATTCATTATTTCAATATGGATTGCCCGCTGGTTTGTTTGTCTCCAAAGTTCTGCATTGGATATAGTGTTAGGCCAAAAAACTTTTAGGATTCTTCGGAAACATCGATTAACAAACACTTGTGGGTAGTTTATCTCGTGTTCTGTTGTGTTCCACGTCTCGCATGCATAAAGCAGCACAGATTTGACACAGGAGTAAAAGATGCTTATCTTAGTGTACCTGGATAATGCAGAAGATTTCCATATCGACCGAAGTGTACCGAATGATTGGTTGGTTATTTCATAACAGATTGTTATTTATTCTTAAGTCTGCGCTTATTTCAATGCTACCTACTGAATAATTTCATTTGCCAACCATGAATTCCCATTTTTTCGGAGCTGAAAAGCCTTTGAGTGACAGCATTTTAGTTGTGGAGATGCTAACGAAATTGCCAACATATATTTTTCCTATTATCCTGATTATTTGACCAACACCAGACGAAATGCTTAGGACCAAAACAAAGCAGTGCTATTTTAAAAGTTTCCAGTTTCAATTCATAGTATTTATAGAACAATTACGGTCTTATTTCTTGGATTGTTTCCGTCGAAACTACGGAAATACAACATTATTTGAATTGATCGTACAAATGTTTTATAATTTTCTTGAAATTTGTGTAATTAAGTTTTTGCAGTGAAAAAGCTTTCTGATTTTCATGTTTTCTCTGCTCAAAAATTTTAAACTTAATGGACTATTGATCTAACGATTACCCTTATTGAATCTGTTTTTCACTCTACAACTAAAAACAGTACAAATTAATTAAGTTTTAAGCATCCTTGATAATAATCCCGCCACAAGCGGGATGGTTGGTCAGGTTATTAGTACTACTTCTAGAACTATATAACAAAATATGATTTGAAGTATAAAATCCGCTGATTTTAAATCTATTTGAACTTTATTAGAACTTTATCTGTTCAAATAGATTTAAAATTAGCGGATTTTATACTTCAAATCATATTTTTTATATAGTTCCAATGATAGTTCTAGAAGTAGTACTAATAACCTGAACTACAATCCTGCTTGTGGCGGATTATTATCAAGGATTAAAAAATTTTCAAAATCACGATATTTTTCCAAAAAAAAATTTAAATCAGTTAACTTCAAAAAATTTAATTTACTATTTTTGAATCAAGATTTGTCCATAAAATGATACTAAATAAAAATTTCTAAAATATTTTCAATCGTCTAGAATTCGTATTCAACTTTAGTCTCTAATGTTTCTACCAGAACGCCCTTTAAGGCAAAGAAAATTACAAGAATTTCTTAATGAAGCATATAGAATAAGTTTAGTTGAATTGTCTAGCGGATCTATGATGTGTCCTTAATGAATTAACATTATCGTCGTAAACACATAAAGTCTGCTGTTCAATTTATCTATGTTTTTGCACAAGTTGTTTGGCAAGCCACTTCGCAAATTACTCCACCTTCCCCTACATGATCAATGAAAATAGGGAATAATATATGTTGATTTGATAGTCTTTAGCGTGTTGGTGTTCATATTATATATTTATATATAACGACTGCAAAAATAAAACCCTTAAGTTACCATTAAAAATTTATTTTCTTTTTTCCTTCTAGGGTCCAATGCTGATCAATTCATCTATTTAAGCTACAATAAGCAGAAAATTACAGGAAATACAATACATACAAGACGTCTAATGATGGATTTGGTAAGCTTGACAATTTATTAGCATTAACCATTAGTGACGTGGGTACACATAGAAAAAACATTAGATAAAGTTGCCAACTGAAACTTGATTACTACTATTCAAACTCGGTTATTACGAATTTCAGTCGGTTGGTACAATTGAACATCAGTTTTCGCAACAAAGTTAGGTTAATTCAACTGAATAGTTGCAACACCCAAAATATTCAGAAATCTAATGTAAATATCGTTGTACTAACTGAAGTTTTAAGTTGTTACCATTAAAATACACTTTTCAATTCGGTTGGCACTTTATTTCTCTATGTGTGTGATTGGTTCTATAGTTTTTTTTCCAAAGGTTTTCAATATTTGTTGTGAAATTGTTTATAGTTATCAATTTCTTTTTAGAATTTAAAATAATATGATATCAAACCAAACAAAATAACTCTCATACACTCAAAATAGTTTGTAGCTTAACTACTATAATAATAAGTTTAACATTTTGTCACATATTCGACCAAAAATTAATGTTTTATTTAGTTATTTGAAATTGTGTCTGTAGTTTTATTTTATTAGTTTTTTTTTTATAAAATGTAGACATACACACAACAAAAACATCTTTTTTGAATGGCTTTAGTATGTGTGTAAAGTTTTTGAAGTAAATTACATAATATTCTGAGTTTATTGCAAAATATTCACTAATCTTAGTCTTCAATATAAACATTTAAAAATTTGTAGTAGAAAAAACCTTAACAATCTACTAAATATTATCCAAACCATTATCCTTATCACTACATCAAAACATTTAACAACCAAATCGTTTAACACTTGATTGTCAATATTTAAAGACTTCTACTGTAAAAAAAAAATAATCTAAACATGCTTTCAAGAAGAACGAAAAAAAGAATATACATAAAAACCACTTACAAAGTATCCAAGCATAATCATCTTTGGCAGCATCTTTTGCAACCAAAAAAAACAGACGGTTGGAAACAACGCTGTTGCAATCATGAGAAACATGTTAAAAACAAATCGAACATTTCTTTATTTCTTTGAGTTCTTCTGGATATTTAAAAGCATATGTAGGTATAGAATTGAAGTAGGAAACATAGGGTTATAACTTTTTTACTGAACAAATTTTACATATCAACGTGTTTGTGTTAATAATAAAAAGTTTTTTTGAAACAAAAACCTCCCGCATAAAGTGCATTTTCTAAAAATGTATTTTCAATACCTGTTCGCCATTAAAGCTAATTTAGTGGCCCAAAATAACTGCACAACATATTTTAAATTACTTTTTACGTACTGCGCTTGTTGTTTTGCGAATTTTAACACCCATATCGTGAAACAGCGCTATAATCTTTTTTTTTATCAAAATACGTGAACACGTGAAATTTCAAAACGTTTGCGTCCTTTAAGATAAATAGGCATTGCAAAAATTTTAGCGAAATATTAACATTTAGTCTTATTTAACAAAACAAAAAAAATTGTATTAAACTTCAAAAAGGTTTATGCGGAAACTTTTTTGACTCTGCGAAAAAATAATATTGCGTTGCTTAATATTTTTGTTATGGACTATACGCCTAGGGTGGGTAAAATTTAATAATTGCAAAAAAAACAAAAGTTATAACCCTAAAGAAAAAACAGCTACAACTACAAAAAAAAAAAACTCTTTATTGTACAATTATTGCATTTTGCTGTTAAACAATAAACTTAAAGAGGTGCTGAATGTCTAGGAAAATCATGTAACACATTTATTACAACAACTTTCAACAACTAAACAAACAAAAATATAATAACACTTTTTTTTTTGATAAATTTTGCATGATAAAAGGTGTGACATTGGCAACATGTTGTACTAAATAACTTTGGGAATTTAAACATTTTCTAAAATCATTAACATGTGGAGTAAAATAATTCCCCCAATATTTTAAACTATAAAATTAATCACATGCATGCCGATGTATCAAATATATTGGGACCACCTAACGTAAAACAAAAAGTGTCTAAATATTAATTTTAAAAATATCTGTTTTTTATTTTCAAAGACCACAATATCAAAACAAACAAAAATCTAACAGACTTCATAAGGTCCGATTCATATTTATAACCTATGTATGAAGTTAAAAATATCTGTTTTTTATTTTCAAAGACCACAATATCAAAACAAACAAAAATATAACAGACTTCAGAAGGTCCGTTTCATATTTATAACCTATGTATGAAGTTATACTTTGCGGCTCTATAAACTTTTAGCTACCTGGTTGAAAATCAGCATATATGCATCCATTTATGAGCATGTATGAACTCATTCATGCTCATATATGAATTAATTCGAGGTCATACATTTCCATATGCCACCATATATTATTCATATATATTCATAAGATTTCATATGTGATCATATATATAAATATTACCTCAATTTTCGCTAATATACATAGATGAACATATGCACATATTGGAATTGTTTGTTAACACATATGAATCATGTATGGATGTATGTGGACATGTATGAAGCATGTGTGTTTATGTATGTATCCATCTATGTCTGTCGATTTTTAACAGGGTAATCATATGTTGGCAACATATCCTATTTACAAAATCATGAAACTATAGGAACTATGTAGCGAAAAAGGATTTTTTTCAAAAGGAATATTAATCTCTGAGTTTCATATTAATACCCCAGGTGAAGATTTTTTAAAAAAAGGGCGCATTTTTAACTTTTTAATACTCAATGTGACCACCATTTATTCTTATATAATGATGAAGTTTTGTAATAAGTTTAAGTCCAAATTTGACCACTATGTGAAAATGGCGAATGTTAGGGTCTTCAACAGTGTTAAATTGCCTCTCATTGGGCTAAACCTTGCGGAACAATATACCCCATAGATTGGGGTTTAGGTCAGGCCAGTCAAGCGGTGGAAATCAGATTTTATGTTATGAATTCTTCCATTGTCTTGCATGAAATCAAGTTTCCATTGTTAAAAAAATGGCATCAAACTACTATGCATTCTCGATGATGTGAACTGAAATTCCAGCACTTCATGTCATGACATTAGCACCACCAAAATCACGCCAATATTGTTTTCTTTTACATCTCTTCTTTGCTCCATAGTTTTCCTTATCATTCCAAAAAAATCGGCAATTACACTTCGACTTTGGCGAATTAATAGCGAACTTTTGAAAATTGATCGTTTTGCTTTGTAAAAGCCAAAATGTGTCCTTTTTCCAAATCAGAAAGAACGGTTCCTTATGACATTATACTATAAAATACTGATTATAAAAAAAATCGCTAAAAATGGTGTATTCTTTTGAAAAACCAAAAAACATCTTACCTGGGTTATAATTGTAAAACTCGAGAAAATACTCAATATCGCCAACAACAACTCCGCACAATTAACTCAAACCAAATAAATATTTTAATAACTAGCATTCTGTTAATTCATACCCAATTAAATAATTCAAGGTAACTTGATTAGTTTTAATTTTATGGGCTGCAAAGTATAATTTCATACATGGGTTATAGATATGAAACGGACCTTATTTAGTACATATTTTATATTTTGTTTGTATGGATTTTGTTTTTGTATATGCTCCAGCGCCGTGTCATCTTCTAACCTGCTGCGTTTTCTTAGTTGGTTTGGTGTTAAATATACTGCACCTTTCTTTCACTGGATTGTTGTTGTGCACTGTATCATAATCACGATCATCATCAACAACAGACCAAAACAATGAAAATCGTGTGAATTTATACATTTGGTTTAAATTTGTTTCATTGAATACACTTTAGTATGTTGTGATTATCATTGTGTGTGTGTGTGATGTATTTTTGCTTGTCTGTCTATTTATAGTTTAAAGGTTTTTCTTCTGTTTTTTTTTTTGTTTTTTTGGTTTTTTGATTTATAAGTTTAATTTTTTTTGTATTTAAAAATTTGTTAGAAGTTAATATTAAATTGATGTTAATCAATGTGTTAGTACACAGAGAGATTTTGTTGGACGAAAAATAAAAAAAATTTCAGTCAAACAAATGTGTTTTAGGTGACATTAAATCTGGCTCTTCATTAGGGAAATTGAGTTGGATTAAGCTAAAAATAATGTATAGTAAGGCCATTTTTTATTTAATTGATGTGGTGTCTGAGCTTTTTCCGATATTTGTATCGTTTGGCTTTTATGCAACTTTTCGCAAAGATCTTTTTTCCTCTTTATTTCAAATTACTTAATATGGATATCAAAATTTTTGGTTTTCTCAATTACTTTAACCCTGTGTATAAACAATTTTAATATTCGTAAATTTAAGACATGTTTTCATACAAAAATAAATTAATGTTACACCCAACTTTTTAACCCTTAAATGTAAGGTGGGGAAGCTAAAAAAATAAGTGTTTTTTGTTACTGTACAACATATCCAAAATTCATTATAATCTGCGGGTTCGGGTCATGATACTTCCCGTATTAGTGCACAGAAAGAAAAATGTTGCCATTTGCCAACTGAAATTCAGTTAATCCGACTGAAATCGGTTGGTAAAACTGAATATTAGTTTTTACAACAAAATGCGGTAGATACAAGTGAATTTTAGTTGCAACATCCAAAATATTCAAAAATCACGTTTAAAAATGGTTGTACTATAAGAATTTATTGGTCGTAGGTGCCAAAATGCATTATTCAATTTAGTTAACACTTTGTTTTTCTCTGTGTGTAATTTGAAGCTTTTGAACCATGTACGCAGGAAAATCCGGTATCAATGACAATGTCGGGTGTTTGGTCCTGTTGTAAAGTTAAGGGGCTCTTCTTGTTTGGGCGACTGAATTTTAGCAGTTTTTTGAAAATTCAGTTTTTTTTGTAATTGTTAGCAAAATTCATCAAGAAAAATCAGAGATGGCATGCGATGCCGCTAATATACCGTTATCGATTCCAAACCATTTCAACTAACTTTTGTTAGTTACCGAAATAATTGAAATACCGTTATTCTTAAAATACTCTTACCGATGTAACTAAAATAACAATATACTTAAAATACCGTTACCGAAATAACTACAATACCATTACCGCTAAAATACCGTAACCGAAATAATTGAAATAGAGTTGTCCTTAAATTACCGTTACCGAAATAATCTGACATAATCAGAAAAAATAATCGCTGTAATTGGATATATATTTTCCCAAAGCTTGATTTTAAACTAGCCAGGCATTAAGATTCGGTCGTCTTGGGGACAAAATTATCAATGTGCTTTGACATTACCTGAATAACATAAATAGCGTTACCCCTAAAATACCGTTACCGAAATAAACTAAATTAGCGTTGCAGCTAAAATACCGTTGCCGAAATAAACGAAAATAGCGAAAAAGGTTTTTAGTTGCTACGCAGCTCATCGGTTTCACGGTTATCTGAAAGCAAAACGGAAAACGAGGAATTGGTTATTATGAGTGCCTTTAACGTCCCATATTCAATCACAAAAAAACATTTATTAATATTTTTATTTCACCATTTTTTTGTAGTCTAGTGTAAAAACCAAATAGTAAACAATTTTTTTCTCCAAATAATTGGTCATGGTGCGATAGCCACCTTAATTCTGCGTCGATTGAGCCCTATGTCATCTTGACCCTGCATATCAGTTTGAAAAACGAGGTTTCGAGAAAGACGCGTTTAAGTTTTAAGTTAAATTTTCTGGCACACAACGAATACCTCATTTAGGCAAAAACATTGCTTTACAAAAACGGCTGTTTCTTCCAAACTATTTTGAAAAATCTTGTTAGCATACTATTTTTGAATATCTAATTTAAAAAATATGCAAAAAAAATCGAATAAAATTATTTCCAAACCAGAAGACTCTTTTAAATTATCTTCGAAACGTACACTCAGGGAATTTCTGTTTTAAAAATATGTAGTTGTTTGGATTGTAATACAGTTTCTTTATTTTTAATGTAAATGTCAGTCATTTGTAGAACAAATTTATTTTTTTACTAACCTTGTAGTTCATTTAAAACAACAAACCACACCAAATGACTGTTTTATGATTTTACATTCATTTTTTTGCAGTTGTTTTTTGTTATTTTAAAAAATAAAAAAGTAAATGTTTCTTTATTTTTTATTAACATATGTGGTTCATTTGTCTTTACTTACATATTATGCTTAGTGTAGTTTGTGTTATATCGATATTTCGATAGCACGTGCTCAACTGCGACAAGTGAAATTATTCCTAGATCCTGAGTTTTTATTCGGAATAATAGCATTCGGTTTGAAATCGGTATACTGCAGTACCGGGGTGTTATTATGTAATTCGAATTTTTGTTTTCATTCGGAAATTGTAAAACTCTTGTTAGATGATATCCGTACTTAAAAGTCGAACTGTTTTTTTACTTTTCGCATTTAATAGATCATTTTCTACACGTTTTCAACATTTTTACCCATTAAAAAGTACTTTTTACTACTTTATTTTTAATGGGAAAATTCTGTTCACGTCGAATTTCTTTTCGAATCAAATAACATAAAAACCCCTCAGCAAAAGTTCGTTTATCGGTGAAGTCGTTTGGTATAAGTTTGGTTTAAGCGCTATTCGAACTGAAAATTTTTCTTATTGCCACCCAACTCGAGTCATAATATTTAAACTAGTTCTACCTGTTGCAAAAAGTAACTTATGCAGAAATAACTTAACTAATATTTCTTTAAGTGTCTATAAATTCAATATCTTCTTGAGTTTAAGGACCTCATTATTCATTTTCTTAAAAAAAAATAAGCAGAAGAAAAAAACAAAAGAACAAATTCTCAGGAAAGTGAAAGTAACCATATAAAACATAAAATACACCTTACAAAATTGTTAGTCAATCCGTCCGACATACAGTCGGTATACAGTCCTATGATCATCATGATTTTAAACAATTATTTATTGTAAAAAAACACAAACAACATGCGTAAACCACAGTTACAGTTGTTGTATTATAGGGTTTGTTGTTGTTGTTGTTGGTATTATAGGGTTTGTAAAATTCAGGCTATTGTAGTATTGTTGTTGTTAAACCGTCTGTGTGTATTTTTTTAAGCCTGGTTTACGGCAGTGATCTTTTGGGACATTTTGACTTATTACCGTGTATTTGTCAATATTGGACATGCTCACTGAAAACATTAATGCAACATATGATCAACAAATACTTACACACAGAGAGAAACAATAAAACAAAAGAAGAAAAAGAACAAATTCTAATGAGACCCGTGGCATTACTATGTGATTTTGATTTAATCGATTGGAAACCTGCAGCTAATATCGGTGTTAGGGTGAAGCTTATACGAATTATAAATAATCTAAATCTCAGTACCTTTATCATTTTTTGTAAAAAAAAAAATATCCACAATTCTGAAGAAAAACACATTCAAAATTCTTTAAACTCAACATTGTCCTATCTGATACACATTTTTCGCAAAATAAAATTTTAATTTTTTTCAAAAAATCTGCGTGATGGTCAGTGTCAAACAGTAACGCAATTCGATTTACTAAGTAAATCAATCATCCAATTTTGAATTCTATTTTGGTTGGACCTGTCACCGAAAAGAATATCGCTTATCATAAATTTGTTGTTTTTTTTTTTTTTCTTTGGTATTTTAAATGTTGAATCACGCTGCTTGTTGGTCGAGGACAAGAAATTCTCATTGAGTTTGTGATTTAAACTAACAATTATCTCTAGAAATTCTAAGAACATTGTCGCCGGTACCATACACCAGCCTACAAAAAATTATTTTTACAATTTGTTGAATACGTTTTGGGATTTTAGTAAAAGTGCTATAGATAAAACATTTTTGTTAATTTTTTTAAATTCATAGTTTCTCAGACATTTATTCAAGCTAATATAAATGCCACCCTAAAATTGTTTGTAATCCGTTGTTGTGGTTTACAATGACGCAGGTAAATTTGATTTTAGAATTTATAAAAGTTGTGTTTTAGTTATTTAAACGTGCTTTTAAATCAATGTGATCGAATATATTTATGTTTTCGACTTTTTTAGGTCTAAAAACTTTATACGTTGTGTGCATACTTAATTAATTGATTGTCATTGTTAATAAGATTTACAGGCCCATTAAATTGTGTGTTAATAATTCTTCAAAAAATTTAACAGTAAAAGAAAAAAAAATATTCTTATAAATCTTGAATCTTTTAAAAAATATGTTTTATGTTTCTTTTTCTTAGTATTACAAAAAAAAATGCTGAATTTATTTTTTAGAGCAACTTAAGATAATTCAGAAAACTCAAATCAGTAATTTTCGACTGATTTATCGGCTTCGACCAATAATCGGTAATAATTTGGTCGATTATCGATTACCGATTTTTACCCGGTTTCGGCCTAAAAGTTATTTCGGTCCAATCAGTCTGAAATTCTGCTGAAGATGACTGAGGATAGTAGGAAATCATAATATAGTAAACCACAATGTTTATAGCTCTAAATAAATAAAATCTTCTTTACTCTTTCCAAAAAACTGTAAAGTGGGAAATGATTTTTTAATTTCCTAAAGTATTTTTAAAGAAATATCACACAAATATTAATATAATCAGTAGACTTAAACAGTATATCTTTTAAGTCATTAAACTGTTTCAACAGTTTAGCAGTCATTTTGCCTATTTTATTCACAAAAAAAAAAAAAAAAATCTACCCAAAAAAGCGGAAATTTAATAGTTTAATAATGTTCGTGTATTTCGGAGGCGTTTGTTTTTGTCGACACATGTCTTTTCTGTACCTCTATTTATCTACCCCTTCCATTGGATGGAAAACAAAATAAATAAAGCATTAAAATACTAAAAGAACTATAACCAGAAGCCGCCAGTCTTAACGATCGACGACCATCTCTTTTTGTAGCGTGTTAAAATTTTATTAGATTTAGACCACCTATGTAGGTGCTGCTGATTTTTATTTCACTTTATTTTTTTTATGTACTTCAAAAACATTATCTTAGGCAAATGTCTATAATGAGCCTAATTTGCTCTATTTTTAAATAATGATTATTTCGTTTCTTTAATATTACACGTTAAACATGTCGCTTTAGTTTATCTTTTCGAAAAAAGTCGTAAAATTGTTCTTCTTATTCATTTATAAATTTTACAATTTTACGAGCAGTTTAAATAAACTTTAAGAAGTGTAAAATTTAGTTAGGATTTTCTTTTTGTGTAAAATTTAATGTCTATACTTATACATAAAGTTTTTTTAGATTTTAATAAATTATTATTACAAATGATGTTAAAATGGCGCCCAACGCTAAACCTTGGTTTCATAATGATCAAGTTTTTTTTTAGCGCTGAAAGAAAATTAAATGGTATTGGTTACCATCGTTAAACTTATTTAAGACGCTTTGACAGCGTTTCTAAATAGTTTTTGGCAGTATGTGATTAATGGATTTTAAAAAATTATAACACTTTGTTTAAAAAGGTTTGGTAGGTTCAAAGCTGCTGAGTTCGAATTCCAGGTTTTTGGCATACATTTTTTATGGGACTGTGTTTTTCTTTTGAATATTTTATTTTGTATAAATTTGATATTTTGTATAAATTTGATATTTTCTTTTCCCAAGTTTCAACAAACTTTATGTCAGTGCTGGCATATTTGAGCAACCAGCAATTGCTCAGCAGTTTTTATTGAAATACGTTTTAAGCTATCATGTAATATAGGTCTTGTAAGCTCAGTGCGTAGAGAACTATTTTTAATTTTAACTTGACTTTTTCGTGGTTATGCCAACATTTTACTAGTGTTGAAAATATTGTTTCCCCAGCGATTTTTCGACACTTTTTGAACAGCCAGACCTTTTGTCTCACGATGTTATTATCGATTAATGTTATAATTTTGGGCTGCCTTGAAAGCGTTGGCAAGTTTGTCTTTTTTTTATTGGGTAATTTCATATATACCCCCAAATTTCTGATACGAACATATATGGTCATTTATCTTTCATTAAATTTTCTAAAACGAATGAAATTTAACTCAAATTTCATTCCGAAAAAGCATTCTAATGGAATAAATTCTTAGCTTAATTCTTAAGGTTTAAAAAAATATAAATCAATTATTTTTTGAATGATTCAAAATGTTCTTAATTTATTTATTAAAAAGGTGAATGATGAAATATTTGTTTTTTAACTAAATTATTCATATGATTAATTTGTCATCATTTAAATAATTTAAAGCTTTGTTATTACTTGGATGTTTTGTTTAAATGTGTGTATTTAGCCAAACTTTTTTGTATTAAATGAATGGTACTTAAATTTCTTCATTCAATTAGTCAAATGTTGAATGAACATAATATTGAATTCATTCAATTTGGGAATTCATTCAATTCCAATAAAAATTCTTAGGAATTGGATTAACAGAATGATAAATGAATTCTGAATTACATTTTTTGTGAGTTAAGCTCAAATTGAATTAAGTATTTCGAAGCTCTGTATATGCTCAGCTATATCCATATATTCATATACGATCCCATTTCCACCTGGGTTAAGTACGTGAATTAAAATGGTACTTTCTTTTGACTGTAAAATGGGCACAATATTTTACTCTCATACACAAAGAATTTTAGTGGACGAAAAAATAATGAAAATTTTCACTACCCGGGTAAAAATAGTTATATCTAGTCATATATAATATGATTTAGTCATATCTGACTTTGAATGAAGTCGCATTAAGGCTAATATTATTTTAAACAAATACATCTGATCATTTTTATGGAGAGATTTTTTTATATGGTACTTGATATTATTATATGTAACTTAATTTCATGATATGATATGTTAAGTCTATGATATCCCATGTTAAGTCTTATTAAAATATATGTGACGCCATACTGAAAATATTTTCCTTATAATTTTATATAGCATTATCAATATCAAATTAAATTACCTGCAAGTTAAGACTACACATATAACGAAATCAGTTGCGAGTGTACATTTTATAAGACAATACGACCTCATTATACATTTTTGAGACACTAAATTTGTTCTTGATAATTTTTAATCATTTTGTTGTTTCATTTAAAAAAAGTTTGCTCTTAAAAATTGTTGATTTCTAGTTACTAAAACTATAACATTTACTTCTAGTTACTAAAACCATACCTACTATCTGCATATATTATATAAAATCAGATATATTTATATCTAATTAGATATAATGTAATGTCCCAAATCAGAGATAAAATTGTATCAAATTATATATAATTGTATCTAATATCTAACATGTGGATAAACCATTTTTCGGATCAATTTGTATGTGCCTATATAGGAAATTATCAAATGAGATATAATTTTATTACACTCCATATTAAATTGTAGTTGCAACACGCAAAATATTTAGAAATACAATGTAAATATCGTTGTATTAACTGACTTTATAAGTTGTCGCCATTAAAATACACTTTTCAATTCGGTTGGCACTTTATTTCTCTGTGTGTACTTTTTATGGAACTAGTTTTTTATTATTCATTAAGCGCATGAAAATATTAATAAAAAAAATCAAATTTTTCAATAAAATTTTATGAAAACTTGCATTGATTTAATATTAAGTTTCAATGGACGAATTTCAGGGCAACTTCATTGCTTCAATGTAAAAATTCATATCATTCAGATAATGCTCTCAGTGTACATTCTTTGACAAAGACTCGTCCGTTATCTTTTTCAAAAAATGTTTTCCGTTACAAATCTTTCTCGACGGAAGTTAATACTTAAACTGTTTCTTGCTGATATTTAAAATTTCCATCCATTAATCATCTTTACCACCAAATATTACTTAATGATCGTATTAAATAAATATTTGATTAAAAAATTTGTTAACAAATTACCGACAAATCACAGCAATCTAATGATTAATTACACAAAAACCAAATTCAATAGCCATATATGATAATTATATTAACCAACAAATTGAATGAGAAAAAGAAAACAATTATCAAAAGACATGAAATAAACTCATATAACTTAACAAAATTTATGATAACCTGACGAGCGGATTGGACCAGAATCTATCAAACATGATATCTACAGCAAGGGGAATAACATAACTTCTTGGGAAGCAGTACTTTTCTTTAGTTTTCGTTAAACAATAAAACATTTATAAAAACATAATCTATCACCTGTCAGTACCTGTCATTCAAGCGTCACATATGAAATTGACAGCATCAGCTACTCAACATACAAAATTTTTGTTCTATGTTTGATTTTGATGTGTGAGGCAAGATGTTGCAAGTATTTGAAACTATATAGCTTAATAAATAAGAATTTTTGTTAGGTTGTCTTTTAGCAAATAGAGTTGTATGAAAATATGTTCATTTCATGTGACCATCATTAATCATATGATTAGTTAAGTGGGTGCTGGTATGTTTTTAATTTGTTTTTTTTTTTTGTTTTTGAAAAAAACACCAAAATTGAAATTTAGTAATTGAACATGTATTGGATTTTCACATTCAATTAATTTTGACATGCAAAATTAAATACATAAACTTAAAAGAAATTTTATGAAATGATATATTGTGCCACACTTAGGAAAACCTTGAAAAAGAAACAGTCTAGCAATAAAAATAACCGCTTTAAAAAGAAATGATTTGGGAGAGATTTTAACTTGTGTAGTTCGCGAAAGAACTAGTTCAATTAACTACTCACTCAATTGAACGATATATTTTCCAGACGGTACCCAATTATGCAATTGTATTACTACACTGAGAAAATTAGCTTCACTTTAGTCTTCATAGCTTTAATGAAAAGTGTCATTGGAACTCGTCCATTGAAACTTTTCATAGACACTACGAAACAGGCTTTATTAAAGTCATTGTTTATGAAATGTTTGTAGAATTAATGAAAATCTTCATAAAACTACTGAATCATTCCTACAATGAAGCGTTTATATAATTTATGAAACCGTTTCATAAATTTTGTTTTTTTTTATGTTACACACAGAGAAAAAAATAGCTCTTTGCCAACTGAAATTCGGCTAGTTTGACTTAAATTCGGTTATTACGAATTTTAGTCGGTTGCTACAACTGAACATTTGCTTTCACAACAAAGTTCGGTTGATTCAATTGAATTTTAGTTGGAACACATAAAATATTCGGAAATCGAATGTAAATAGCATTGTACTAACTGAATTTATACGTTGTTACCATTGAAATACTATTTTCAATTCGGATGGCACTTTATTTCTCTGTGTGTAAGAAGTTTTTTTTGAATAATAAAACTCTTTATGGATGTATTGAAAAATGCATTAGAACTAAGCCAATGAACCGCTTCATATAATTTTTTAAACAATTTCATGGAACTCCAAAGTTAATAAAAGGCTACACCGAGAGAATTCTCTGCATGATATAAATCAATTTTTTGCATTATATCTATGATGAAATGTCACTGGAACTCGTCCATTGAAATTTGTTTATTAAATTAATGCAGTTTTTGATACCATTTAATGAAAAATTTTAATTTATTTATTAAAAATTTCATACGACTACTGAAAAAGCTTCAGTAAATATATGCAGCTTTTTCATAAAGTTTGAGAAATTTTTTATTTACATTGTGCAGAAAACTTCGTCAACTTAGTGAAACAATTTCATTAAAACTTGTCTAAGGAACTTTCTCTGTGTACATTAAAATAATAAAGCACCTTATACTGAACACTTGAGAATTAAAGCTTAACAGCAATTTAGCAGTTTTAGGTTGCTCTGAAAAACATTAAAAATATTTTATAAGGCATAGAAATCACAGGAGTTGTATGCATTCAAATGCTTCTTATCTTATGATTAAAAATTATTTTTCGAAAAAATATATTGACGCTCCTCTCCGGTCACCGGTCCTCCCTATATATTGCATAGTTGTTTGCGAGAAAATTCTCACCGTGGGGTAGTGTTCTGACTGCTGATGCAGAAGGTTCCAGGTTCAAAACTCATTTTTTATTTATATTTAATTTAGGATTTTCTGTTATGTTGTAATATTTTGTTTTAAATTTGTTCTGTTAGCAAGTATTTAAGAATTTTTTAATCAGAAATTTGTTAAAAAAAAACTAAATTATAACAAAAATTTTAAAATCAAAAAAGTATTTTATGAAGCTAACTTCACATTTTTTTAAATATTTAAAAAAATAAGTTATTAAAAAAATATTAAAAAAATCTTTGAACCATTTTAATGTGCCTAGTGTGAAATTTTAAAAGTTTTTTTTTTTTTTTAACAAGACAACAAATTTTTCAGAACCTGGAAATTTTTTATAGTAAAAATCTAAAGCGCATCAATTTTACATTTTTGTAATAAATTTAAATTGCACAGTTTTAGATAATTTTTCTTTTGCTAAATCTAATTCTTTTATAATTCATTCAACATTTTTGCTATATTTAATTTAATCTTAAAGATAATTTTTTAATTCGTATAATTTTGTCCAATTATCAAAGAATTTTTTTTCACACTTTGTTTTTCGGAATGCGCCAAATCGACCATAACCAACAAATTCAAATTATAATTGACCAAGTTTTTTTTTTGTTTTTAATTCATTTAAAATTTTTGCTATATTGACTTAGAAAAATCTTAAAGATAATTTTTTAGTTCGAATAATTTTGTGCAATTATAAAAGAACTTTTTCTTAACACTTTGTTTCTCGGAATTCGCAAAATCGACCATAACCAACAATGTCACGTGATTGAATGCCATAAACTAGCATAACTTAAAAAACTACAGAAAATTTAAACAGTTTTGCCAACCATTATCATTAGGGCAACCAAAAAACAGATTTAAAACCAATGTTTTAAGCGCTTAAAAACCTCGAAAAACCGAAAAAATAACCCGTTTAAATATAAAAATAAGCGGTTAAATTTAAAAAATAAGCCTTTAAATTGCATAACTTTTATGCAAATTGTTAGTACAATTAAATTTAAATAAAATTTGTTGCTTGGAACTTGGAACAGTCAAACAAAGGCGCAATTGAGAAATTGTTTTTCGTTAGCTTCAAAGTTCAAATTGGTTTTACAAAATATATTTCTTGATAAACCAACAACATCTAACATTGCATTTTCAACTTTTAATTTAAAAAAAGTACTTCAGAATACCTATTACTATAAAATCCCAAAAAAGCTCTTTTTTAAAAGAAAAAAGCTAAAATAAGCTTAATTTTTTAATAAAAAGTAGCTAATATGTATTTACAAAATAAGCTAAAATAAGCAACTATCAAAAAATAGTCTAACAAAGCTTTAACAATTATAGCTTAAAATTTTTTATAATACGAAGTATCATGATCAGAAATTATATTTAGACTAAATAGTTCTAAACTTTCAAATAAAAACAAGCTCGAGCTGATTTTTGTTTGCCCTAATCATCATTAATATCAACAGCAACAGTATTGGCACTAACGTCATCATAACATTCATCATTGGTTCTTTTGAAAATAATCATTTTTATTACCATTTACCGCACATAAAAGCCACATTAAAAAGACAATATTTTCTGTATATTTTTGGAATTGTAAAAAGCCAAATTGCGGTTACAAAAACAATTTGACCATACCATTTTATACATCCATATATTTTTACAAGTAATATTGAGTGATGATCATAAGGATGCTATATAATGATTAGGGCAAGGAATTTCATGCAAATATATGTTTTTTTTTCTCGAAAATCTAAAAACTGATTTAGACGAAATATTTATACGAATCATCAAATTTAGAACAAAATGTCATCTAAAGCATCCGCCATCTAATGTTTTTTTTTTTTTTCAACTAGTGCTTATTTCGTGAATGGTAACACTTAGCTCATGTCTGATTTGACAGATAATTAGTTTTATCCTTCCGCTGAACGAATATGGTCCGTATGTTCGTTATCTTGTGAAAAAAGTGAAAGAAACTGGCATCCTCATCGATAAACCAAAGCGTGAAAAGCCAAAAACAGTGCGTACACCCGAGAATATTGCTGCTGTGGCAGAAAGTGTGCGTGAAGCGCCATCAACATCAATTCACTGTCGTTCTCAACAATTGAACATTTCGGAGACATCATTGAGACGAATTTTGCATAAAGACCTTGGTATGACGCCATACAAAATCCAATTGGTTCAGGAGTTCAAAAAAAAAAGTTATTTGGCGGGCCCTTTATTTGTAGTTTCATATTTTGGCAAAAAATTCATATTGTAGCAGATTTTGACTTTTTAGACATATTTTGCGCATTTTAAAGCTTTTTTGTGCATATTTTCCATTTATTTTAAATACATATTTTTTTTTATATATTTTGGTTTAATGAAAATTAAAATTATTCTAGTTCGAGGCCATACTCTATATTTCTTTATTAGGATATTGTCCTAACAAATAATCTATAGAGTTTTTTAAATTTATTTTCATCGGGATAAACATTAATTGCATTTATAGTAATTAAATGTGCTAAAGTCCCAAAACTTATTTAACAAATTGTGAAAAGCAATCTGATGTAGGCGTGTCCCTATCCGGATTTCATTCCTGCCCAAGGAAATCTTCAGGGGACTTTGTTATTGGAATTTCTAGAGATATTTGTTATGTTAAATCACAAACTCAATGAGAATTTCTTGTCCTCGTCTAGGAGCGAGATTCAAAATTTAAAATATCAAAGAAAAAACAAAAACAACAACAAAATATTGTCACAATTGGCTTTGTCATCTTCCAAATACTACTCTGTTTTTTTGACAGACCTAGCAATGTAGTGACGTTTATTCAAGTAAATCAACAATAGAAAATCATATGTTTTCTATTAGTGTCAGTTACATTTAAATTTGCACAAGCACCTGCATATTTGTTATTTAAATTTATTTTCATCGGGATAAACATTAATTGCATTTATAGGAGTTTTTGTTTTCAAATTTATTAATTGACCACTTTCAGGAATCTGATGATAAATCTATTTCGTTAATTTTCTAGATTCTCATCATGAGAACACGTTTTGAAAG
The DNA here is from genome assembly GCA_021234595.1 of Delia radicum. Taxonomy (NCBI): domain Eukaryota; kingdom Metazoa; phylum Arthropoda; class Insecta; order Diptera; family Anthomyiidae; genus Delia; species Delia radicum. The sequence continues at coordinate 3,878,661 of CM037852.1, forward strand.
AAGTGACAATCCCATGCAAAACATCAAACATTCATATAACCTAACCTACAACGAACAAGTTTTCAATTTATTTTTGATCAATGGTGATAATTTTTAACTTCGAGCTCATATATTAGTTCTCATTTAGTGGGAAAACTAGGTTATATGTAAAAAATGAATGTTAAATCATAAAACGATTTTACATTAACTTTTTACAGCTGTTTTTTGTTATTTAAAAAAAAATATGTGGTTAATTTTTACTACAATTGTGGTTAATTTTTTGAACATTGAAAAACAAATGAACACACAGAAAATAATTTAGCTATTTTCCAACTGGAATTCGATTACTATGACTCAAATTCGGTTATTACGAATTTCAGACAGTTGGCACAACTTGATATTAGTTTTCACAACAAAGTTCGGTTAATTCAACAGAATTTTAGTTGCAACAGCCAAAATTTTCAGAAATCTAATGTAAATATCGTTGTACTAACTGAATTTATAAGTTGTTACCATTAATATACACTTTCAATTCGGTTGGCACTTTATTTCTCTGTGTGAATGAATGAATAATGATTTATTATAAAAATATGCAATAACAATTTATATAAATATCACAAAGAAGTTGCTATGATTAAATCATTTGAAGACATAACATTTAATGTTGTGTGTCTAAAAAACAAATGACAATGTTAGTTGAATTTACTGAAATGTAAGTCGTCCTTTCTTTAAGTGAAATTTCATTTGTTTTCAACTACATTTTCAGTGGGGTTTACCTACATAGTATTCTAAGTGTATCATTATTTGTTTTTTTTGTAGATAGTTATATATAATTTGCATTTATAGTAATTAAATGTGCTAAAGTCCCAAAACTTATTTAACAAATTGTGAAAAACAATCTGATGTAGGCGTGTCCCTATCCGGATTTCATTCCTGCCCAAGGAAATCTTCAGGGGACTTTGTTATTGGAATTTCTAGAGATATTTGTTATGTTAAATCACAAACTCAATGAGAATTTCTTGTCCTCGTCTAGGAGCGAGATTCAAAATTTAAAATATCAAGAAAAAAACAAAAACAACAACAAAATATTGTCACAATTGGCTTTGTCATCTTCCAAATACAACTCTGTTTTTTTGACAGACCTAGCAATGTAGTGACGTTTATTCAAGTAAATCAACAATAGAAAATCATATGTTTTCTATTAGTGTCAGTTACATTTAAATTTGCACAAGCACCTGCATATTTGTTATTTAAATTTATTTTCATCGGGATAAACATTAATTGCATTTATAGGAGTTTTTGTTTTCAAATTTATTAATTGACCACTTTCAGGAATCTGATGATAAATCTAATTCGGGACTTTTCTAGATTCTCATCATGAGAACACGTTTTGAAAGAAGTGACAATCCCATGCAAAACATCAAACATTCATATAACCTAACCTACAACGAACAAGTTTTCAATTTATTTTTGATCAATGGTGATAATTTTTAACTTCGAGCTCATATATTAGTTCACATTTAGTGGGAAAACTAGGTTATATGTAAAAAATTAATGTTAAATCATAAAACGATTTTACATTAACTTTTTACAGCTGTTTTTTGTTATTTAAAAAAAAATATGTGGTTTATTTTTACTACAATTGTGGTTAATTTTTTGAACATTGAAAAACAAATGAACACACAGAAAATAATTTAGCTATTTTCCAACTGGAATTCGATTACTATGACTCAAATTCGGTTATTACGAATTTCAGACAGTTGGCACAACTTGATATTAGTTTTCACAACAAAGTTCGGTTAATTCAACAGAATTTTAGTTGCAACAGCCAAAATTTTCAGAAATCTAATGTAAATATCGTTGTACTAACTGAATTTATAAGTTGTTACCATTAATATACACTTTTCAATTCGGTTGGCACTTTATTTCTCTGTGTGAATGAATGAATAATGATTTATTATAAAAATATGCAATAACAATTTATATAAATATCACAAAGAAGTTGCTATGATTAAATCATTTGAAGACATAACATTTAATGTTGTGTGTCTAAAAAACAAATGACAATGTTAGTTGAATTTACTGAAATGTAAGTCGTCCTTTCTTTAAGTGAAATTTCATTTGTTTTCAACTACATTTTCAGTGGGGTTTACCTACATAGTATTCTAAGTGTATCATTATTTGTTTTTTTGTAGATAGTTATATATAATTTGCATTTATAGTAATTAAATGTGCTAAAGTCCCAAAACTTATTTAACAAATTGTGAAAAACAATCTGATGTAGGCGTGTCCCTATCCGGATTTCATTCCTGCCCAAGGAAATCTTCAGGGGACTTTGTTATTGGAATTTCTAGAGATATTTGTTATGTTAAATCACAAACTCAATGAGAATTTCTTGTCCTCGTCTAGGAGCGAGATTCAAAATTTAAAATATCAAGAAAAAAACAAAACAACAACAAAATATTGTCACAATTGGCTTTGTCATCTTCCAAATACAACTCTGTTTTTTTGACAGACCTAGCAATGTAGTGACGTTTATTCAAGTAATCAACAATAGAAAATCATATGTTTTCTATTAGTGTCAGTTACATTTAAATTTGCACAAGCACCTGCATATTTGTTATTTAAATTTATTTTCATCGGGATAAACATTAATTGCATTTATAGGAGTTTTTGTTTTCAAATTTATTAATTGACCACTTTCAGGAATCTGATGATAAATCTAATTCGGGACTTTTCTAGATTCTCATCATGAGAACACGTTTTGAAAGAAGTGACAATCCCATGCAAAACATCAAACATTCATATACCTAACCTACAACGAACAAGTTTTCAATTTATTTTTGATCAATGGTGATAATTTTTAACTTCGAGCTCATATATTAGTTCACATTTAGTGGGAAAACTAGGTTATATGTAAAAAATTAATGTTAAATCATAAAACGATTTTACATTAACTTTTTACAGCTGTTTTTTGTTATTTAAAAAAAAATATGTGGTTTATTTTTACTACAATTGTGGTTAATTTTTTGAACATTGAAAAACAAATGAACACACAGAAAATAATTTAGCTATTTTCCAACTGGAATTCGATTACTATGACTCAAATTCGGTTATTACGAATTTCAGACAGTTGGCACAACTTGATATTAGTTTTCACAACAAAGTTCGGTTAATTCAACAGAATTTTAGTTGCAACAGCCAAAATTTTCAGAAATCTAATGTAAATATCGTTGTACTAACTGAATTTATAAGTTGTTACCATTAATATACACTTTTCAATTCGGTTGGCACTTTATTTCTCTGTGTGAATGAATGAATAATGATTTATTATAAAAATATGCAATAACAATTTATATAAATATCACAAAGAAGTTGCTATGATTAAATCATTTGAAGACATAACATTTAATGTTGTGTGTCTAAAAAACAAATGACAATGTTAGTTGAATTTACTGAAATGTAAGTCGTCCTTTCTTTAAGTGAAATTTCATTTGTTTTTAACTACATTTGCAGTGGGGTTTACCTACATAGTATTTTAAGAGTAAGATTCTGTTCCTATTGAAAAGATAAATGCCAAATTTTATTTTTTTTTTTGCTCTATATTTTTTGTTTTCTTTAAAGTGCATATTTTTTATGTGTTTGGTGCAAATTTTTTCTGTTTTTAGCTGCATTTTGTACATTAAATTCTTTGCCCTAATAATGATGAAGTTCATCATAATATGGTTATTGTATATTGTGACCACAACGAATTCATTTGTTTAAGCAACAAAATAAAAATATTTACTTTTTTTTCGTTATTGTTTGTTTGTAAACAATTTGTTAAGCCCGAAAGCATTTTGTAACGATAATTTGCATTTCGATTCGATTGGTAAATGTTAAAATGACGACAACAGACAGATAGACGCGTGTCCACCGACACTTCAATAATATATTCTAGGAAAATTCATAGTTGAAGACTTAATGCTAAGAAGATCAAACCAAAACTAAAGTAGATTTAAATAAAAAATAAAAAAAAAAAACTTCACCTAAATCACGTTCGAACTAAAACCATAAAACCAAAACTAAAAAAACACCTTCTATCACTAGTTGTGCTTTAATTTTTAAGTATTGATTTTGCTGTGTGCAAAATCTGTAAATGTAACATGATCGTGATCGTTTTGTGACAAATCAATTGTTAATGCCCTTAAGTTAAAAATATTGCAACAAAACATGTTGTAGACTATAACGAATTTTGGAAAAAAAAGATGTACAATACATTTTTTTTTTTTTATTAAGTCAACAATTTCTTATACAATTCGACATTGAAGGATCGCTAGCAAATACAAATTCTTATAAATTGAATATATATTTGTGCCTAATGTCTAAAAATTTCAAGCAAACAATTTCAACTAAAAATCACAAGCGAAAAATTGTCCATAAAAAATGTCACGAGGAAATATAAAATTTTTAAAAAATGGCCTAAACTTTCAAAAAATGTATTCCAAATTAGAAATTATTTTCAAAAAATGTTTATAGAAACATCATCAACTACTTTACTGCGTAGTCAAAATAAACAAAAAAAAACTTTGCTTGTTGCGTCGAAATTAAAAAAAAACACACATGCAGAGTGGACGTATATATACGTCTTACGGAACAGAATATAGTTTTGATAAAACGTATACCCAGTAAAAAACGCTGCTTACATGCAAGCAGGTTTGTAAGGGAGTAAGCCCAAAAGAATCCCTTACAAACCTGTTTACATATGCCACGATTTTTATATGGCGAATTCCCAATTGGAAGCATTACTTTTGGGCATAATAAGCGAGGATTTTAGCGCTTACAAAAAGCTGTGATTTCATGGCTTTCAATAAAATCATATTTCATGTCTACATTATTACGATTAAAAGTCGGGAAAATTGGTACAGATCGTTTATAATCCACGATATGAAACTTTCTGCATTGCAACCTGCATCCTTATAAGGGATTAGGATAAGCTGCTTACAACCTGCATCCTGGTTAGGGAAAACAGTAAGCTCAAAATTTTTGTTTGCTTATTTTTATACGCAAATTAATCGTTTCTTTTGCTGCTTCTCAGTATTATGTAATAGTAAGAGCTTTTGTTATATCCTGCTTCTAAACATCACGAAAATTTTCTACTGGGTATATACGTCTCACGCAGCAGAGACGTCAAGTTTCGTTTAAAAATTCTTAACTTTGATATACAAAATTAAGATAATAAAAATTCTCAATAACAGCTGAATTTTTAAAAATATTCCAGGTTTTATGAAATTTTTTTTTTCGTATATTAAATGTAGTGTCCGACCGAACAGTTCGGCCAGAAAATGCATTTGGTCTGTATTCGGTATTTTAAAGCATTATGGACAAATTTGGCGAATGAAAAAATTATTTATTGGGCTGATTAGATGCTATTTTGAGTGTCAAATTTGAAGAAAAGTCTGTAGTTAAGCAATGAATTCACTGTTCGGCCTCAGAAAGGTCGGCTAAATTGAAAATAGTTCGGCGGCCGAAATTTTAACTTTATAGCTAAACTTCGGCTTTTCTCCTTAATGTTATACACAAAATCGAATTAAATCGGCTCAACAAACATGTTTTCAATACCAAAATTTCATCATCATTGCCTCTAGATATCAAAAAACCGACAAAATATAGTTTTTTGGCCGAACTGTTCGGCCGGACACTAATTAAATGTTTTAAAAGCGGTGCAAACAATAAAGCACTGACATACCACTGGCCGTAGAATTGTAAATAATGAATAGTGTTTTTATTACCAAATATTTGCAAGACATTTTTTGTGTAATCTAAAAAATTTCTTTTAATATAAAAAAATTTCTTGTACAAAATTGGGCGATTTTTCATATATTTCACCCAAAACTTTCTTAAACAAAAATATGCTGTATTTCATATGAAAAATCACCCAATTTTTGTGTGACTTTAAAAATTTCTTACCGATTTTTCTAAAACAATTATCCAAAAACTTCATTTACAAAATTGGACGACTTTTCATGTGAAAATCATCATCAAAAAAAAAATCGCCCAATTTTGTATAAGCAATTTGTTTGTATATGAAAATCATACAAAATTTTATTTCACAAAATTGGGTGATTTTTTCATATGAAAAATTACTTAAAACTTTCTTATACAAAGCTGGGCGATTTTTATTCTGTATTTCATATAAAAAATCACCAAATTTTTGTGGGACTTTAAAAATTTATTGCCGATTTTTCTAAAACAATCATCCAAAAACTTCATTCACAAAATTGGACGACTTTTCATGTGAAAAATCATCATCAAAAAAAAAATCGCCCAATTTTGTATAAGCAATTTGTTTTTATATGAAAATCTCCAATTTTGTTAAAAAAAATTTTTTCTGTTATGCCAAAATTGGCTGATTTTTCATAGGAAAAATAGCCTTATTTCGTTGGAAAATCATCCAAAATTTTATTTCACAAAATTGTGTGATTTTTTCATATGAAAAATTACCCACAACTTTCTTATACAAAGCTGGGCGATTATTAACATGAAACACCACTCAAAAACTTCTTTTACAAAATTTGTCGATTTTTCATAAAAAAAATCGCCCAGTTTTGTATAAAGTTTTTCATATGAAAGAAATTGTTGGTCGATTTTCAGCATTGTTTTTGGCCGATGAAAAATCACTCAATTTTATTACTTACATTTTGTTTTTCACCATATTTTTCACACACACGGAGAAAAAGTTTAAAAATTCCCTTTCTAGCAATAAAACAATATTCTAAGTTAAATTTAAGTATTATTACAGTATTTCTTTTTTATTTGTCAGAAATTTAAAAAGAAAAAAACAAACGACCATTTCCTAAATTTTCAATTACAACTTTTACATCTTAAGACCGATTTTGATCAAAAGTTTTATCAAAAAGCAGCTTGGAAGAATAACAAATAGCCTGCCTAAAAAAAATGTTCAAAAAAATTAATATTTTTTTTTTTTTTAAACATTAAAATGTATATTTTTTTATCTTGATTCACACGCAATCCACCCCTGTCCACCCATATCTACTATTTCCCAGTATTGATGATATGAAATGTGATTTTCAAAAGGGAATTACAATAATTTGATAATTTGCGTCACACATATTGGGAAATAGTAGATATCGATGGACAGAGATGATTAGAGTGTAATTGCCCTTTAAGAACCAATCCACAAAAAAAAAAATTTTTAATAAAAGTTTATATTATTTTCAGATTTCTACCGTCATGCTTTACATTGTACATTATGAAGCCCTGGGGAATCCGTAGATCATGAATACTCAATTTAAATCGCTGTACATTTTTACTGAACATATCAACTGATTTGGAAATTAATCCATCACCACCATTTATTTTATTTAAAAAGTTAAATATTATTTTTTATTGTATTTAATATTTAAGTTCTGTTTTCTTTATATATATTTTTTTTTAAATATAAATGCTTAACATTTAAATATAATAAATTTTACATTAAAAAAATAAAAAGAATTTACCAAATTTAAATGTGAGTGCGTTTCCTATTATATACAATTGCATACTGAAATTTAGTTCGAAAAATGCTCGGTAGATGGCGCTGTTTGCCGAAAATTGATGGCACTATTTAAAAGAATCTAGCAAAATTAGGGAATTTGGGAACAATTTGGGTTTAAAGTAAAAAAATAAATAAAAAGTTTGTGAAAAATTTACATTTTTTAAATTTTTTGAAAACTATAAAATAATAAGATTTAAAATTTTTATTTTTTATTGCCCAGAAATTTTAAAAAACGTAAATTTTGAAAAAAAAAAAAAAAAAGTTTTACCAAAATTTACAATATTTAAAATTTCTCAAAACTAAAAAATTTTTTTTTGTGAAATGTATATTTTTAGAAAGCCCAGGAAATTTCCTTTCATTTAAAAATAAAAAAAAAATAAAATTTTTTTTTTGAAAAATTGAAATTTAGATAAGGCTATAGTCTTATCTAAAATTCAATTTTTCAAAAAAAAATTTTATTTTTTTTTTATTTTTAAATGAAAGGAAATCTCCTGAGCTTTCTAAAAATATACATTTTGCATCAAAATTTATTTAGTTGTTGAGAAATTTTAAAAAACGTAAATTTTGAAAAAAAAAGAAAAAGTTTTACCAAAATTTACAATGTTTAAAATTTCTCAAAAACTAAAAAATTTTTTTTTGTGAAATGTATATTTTTAGAAAGCCCAGGAAATTTCCTTTTATTTAAAAATAAAAAAAAAATAAAAAATTTTTTTTGAAAAATTGAAATTTAGATAAGGCTATAGTCTTATCTAAAATTCAATTTTTCAAAAAAAAATTTTTATTTTTTTTTTATTTTTAAATGAAAGGAAATTTCCTGAGCTGTCTAAAAATATACATTTTTCATCAAAATATTTTTTAGTTTTTGAGAAATTTTAAAAATTGTAAATATTGGTAAAACTTTTTTTTTCAAAATTTACAATTTTAAAATTTCACAAAAACTAAAAAATATTTTGATGCAAAATATATATTTTTAGAAAGCCCAGGAAATTTCCTTTCATTTAAAAATATAAAAAAATAAAAATTTTTTTTTGAAAAATTGAAATTTAGATAAGGCTATAGTCTTTTCTAAATTTCAATTTTCAAAAAAAAATTTTATTTTTTTTTTTATTTTTAAATGAAAGGAAATCTCCTGAGCTTTCTAAAAATATACATTTTGCATCAAAATATTTTTAGTTTTTGAGAAATTTTAAAATTGTAAATTTTGAAAAAAAAAGTTTTACCAAAATTTACAATTTTTAAAATTTCTCAAAAACTAAAAAAAATTTGATGCAAAATGTATATTTTTAGAAAGCTCAGGAGATTTCCTTTCATTTAAAAATAAAAAAAAAATAAAAAATTTTTTTTGAAAAATTGAAATTTAGATAAGGCTATAGTCTTATCTAAAATTCAATTTTTCAAAAAAAATTTTTTATTTTTTTTATTTTTAAATGAAAGGAAATCTCCTGAGATTTCTAAAAATATACATTTTTCATCAAAATATTTTTTAGTTTTTGAGAAATTTTAAAAATTGTAAATTTTGGTAAAACTTTTTTTTTTCAAAATTTACAATTTTTAAAATTTCTCAAAAACTAAAAAAAAAAAATTTGTGTGAAATGTATATTTTTAAAAGCTCAGGAGATTGAGCTTGCAAAAAAATATTTAACACATAATTTTTTATAGTTTTCGAGAAATTTAAAAATTAATTTAATTAGGCACAAAAAATGTTTTTTTTTTTTGTAAAAA